>NW_010729134.1:1795940-1859212 GCF_000365185.1 Nelumbo nucifera | reverse complement strand
AGCCGATCTTTGAACCCACCTCATCTTCACTTCCATCTCCCTCACCAGCCACTTAAACCTTTTCCTCTCATTACTGTAATTCCATGGGCTACTGTTATCTTTATTCAGTCACCCTATTACCACCTCCGAATCCCCTTCAATTATGATTTTTCTGATATTCATCTCCTTAGCTTTCTGTATCCCTTCCAATAACTGCATAAATTTCAGCTCGAAGGGAGTCTCCCACTCCAATTGGACCCGAGTATAATGTAGAAATGACCCCATTCTCATCCCTGAAAACACCTCAAATCCCCGACTGTCTAGGGTTCCCTCTACTACTGCCAGCAAAACTCATTGCTGATTTGCTCTGCGAACAGTTTGCAATTTCTCCCCACTTCCTCAGCATATCATCCACTGTGCAATCTGTAAATAGCGTTTTTGGCCTTTTTTTTATTTTTTATTTTTTAAATTGCAATGGGCCATCCATTCAGACCAGACGGTCGAACCGTTGATCCAGAAACTGGTGGTGAAAGCAGTTCTGGTTCCAGGTCGGTTTTTAAAACATTGTGGAGGGTTGATGTATCTGACATCAAAACCAGTGGCAGAAAAACTGAAGCTTTTAGCTAACTAATTATAGTTATTAGTATAGAACTTTTTTTTGATAAATAATTTAAGATTTCATTAATAAAAGAATTGGAATACAAACTTCCTGTGGAGAGGCACAAGCTGTGTCCTCTCCAAAGAACAAGAGGAAAACAGAAAAACAAATTCAGACTACAGATGAGCCCAATACAATTGTTCCCTGTTTGCCCCTTGCTTTGTTTGCTAGACAGTCAGCCAAAGTATTAGCTGATCTCCACACCCATTAGTATAGAACTTTTAGCTACCTATTATAACTGATTCTGTTTCTGTTTTTCATTTTAATGGAGCAAGATAATATTGGTTCTTAAACTATAGTCATGTGTTTTGAAGAGGGAAAAATATGTACATACATGGTCAGATAGTTTTGTGTTATATGGTTGTTCTGATTTACATAAGCTGTATGGTTATAGGTTTGAGCAAATTTCCTTTCTCCCAGAACTGATCATATGCCTTCCTTAAAGATTTAATGAGATCCAAGTGTGATAAATGTCAGGAGGGCTTCTGTTAATCTCTTTCTTCTTCTCTTTCATCTAGTGTGGATGTGCACAGGCTGATTAACAAAATGAAGACCAGATATTAGATTATTTCATATGACATCATTTAGTTTGATACCAATCTTAAAGCAAGTTCCATGGTTCTTGTTGAAATTCTACTTGGGAAGGCTTTGGCGTTGGCAAATATGAATGATCTAGTAGACCAACATAAAGAAGTTTGTTGCAGCCTAAAGAGTCTAGACCTTTTACATTATATAGAACACAATCTCTGGCTGACAAGCATGAAATCAACTCTGAGAGCTGCCACTGTGTACCCAAAAAAAATGCTAAAGGTTATGTCCATATCCAGTCTATCCCTCCCAATACCCTGGATAGCTGGGACCCTCCATGGGTAATGGACCCTTCTTGTAGAGAACACAAATACACAATCATATATCTGATATTTTGTGAACCATGGCTGCAACAAGGATCTAACCAAGGTCCCAAAGTCTTTCACAAGAATATTTTTTGCCTGAATTGACCAAAATTAACTGCTTGTGGATGGGGACTGTTATATCAAATGGAGAAGATTTTATTGTATTTCAGAATATTTAATTGGGTTTATAATACTAACAACCAGAAATGATTTATTTGTATTCTGTTAGCCTACTGGTAGTACCCATGTGGCATCCTTTATACTTGCTTAGACAGGTGGAGACCTTTCTTCTTATATTTTAGTATTTTTTATATTTTTCAGTAGTGGTGAGTTTGGAGGTGTGTTCACAGACATAAGACAATTTGATAATGCTGAAAACAATACGGCTTCAATCATAATCCTGAACATCCATGAATGATAATCTACCAAAATTTGAACGATCGTAACAAAATCTACACCAAAAACTACACAAGGACCCATCAAATAATCAATGGGCCCAACATGTATTCAACCACAAGACATTATCTTCTTGTCCAGGTTTTGGTTGGATTCCATCAACAAGGTGGCCACCGAATTCGTATATCTAATGGAAACTATGAGTTAATAGACACTGGAAATGGCATAGAGTTCATTGAGGATTATTGACCTTAGGGCATATCATGTATCCTCATAATCAAACCCATTAATAGATTATGACGAAACAATCACATCAAAAAGTGAACAATGATTCGCACAGGAAAATTTTATTGAATCAACTTATGAATGCAATCACAGTGGTTCTCTCTTTACAAGTCATAACATGATATGAACCGGGTGGTATGGTTTACACTTGTTAATGTCCACTCTCTGATTAATAGAACAGTATCAATGAAGTTGAAATCCAAAATTCAGACACATAAGCCTTCCTGTAAATGTAAAAGATAGAAAACATTTGATTGTGGGAAAAACCTAATCGCAGGTATTGATACAACAATTACCTTGTCAATGTTTCTGAAGAAATGAAAGCAATTGAAACCCCCCAGTTGTTAATACTCTCGTCTACGACTCTGTAGAAACCTTTGAGTTACGAAATTCTCTTTTTAACTCGGTAACCCTCTTCATACAACAGGCCTTAGATTTACCCGGAACCGCAGCTGCGATCTTCTCCCATCTCATTGAAACATCTTTTGGAAATACCTTGAGAGCATGGAGGAGAGCAATATCTTCTCCAGAGCTCCAATTTGAACCCCCGCCCTCTTTCTTAGCCTCGACACAATCCGTTGAGCCACTCGGAATTTCTCCATCAACGGCTTGGATCCGCTTGTCCAAAGGTTTCCGCTGCTTCAGAAACTGCGAGAAGGAATCCCCACCACCTGGTTTCTTCTCGGACAACGATTTCGCTGTCTTTATCACACTGTCCAATCCATGCCGCCCTCGAAAAGCCTCAGCAATCAACTCCCACCGTCTCGGCGCTCCAACGGGGTGCTTTGACATCTGTTTCTTCAGCAAATCGTAATCCTCATCGGTCCACTCCTTTTCTTCCTCGATCACGGATCCATTATCATTACAGACAGAACTTCCACTCTTCTTCTCCACTTCTTCTGAATTGCTAACAGTTTCCACCACCGGCAACGGCGAATTCAAGACCGAATCCTCAGATCTCCTGGCTTTCTGTCTACGATTGCTAGGTAATCTTTTCTTTGGCTCGTCAAGTTCGAGCGTCTGATCGGGATCCGGTGACGGTTCGAGAAGCTCGCCATTACCGACGCGAACGTCGCCGCCGGTAATGGCAATCGGGGCAAACGGGCCAACGAGAAGAGACAGCGCAAACCAGATTAGAATAAATCTAAGGATTTCGGACTGAAGGAAGAAGAAAGCGTGAGCGGAGAGGAGAGACGAAATCGAAGCGCAGACGAAAATTAAAGGCTTATTGAATTTTTGGATTTCGGGAGCGGAGGTTGAAGACGAGGAAACGCGAGATTGGAAAAGAAACCTTGGCCTACTTTCTTCGTCCAAGAATTCCATCTTGGAAGAAGAGGCGCAGGGAGCTGAGGGGTCGAGATGCTGCCCGGCGAGTGAGAGTGCGAGACGCGAAGTGGCGAACGAAATCGGTAAAACCAAAATCTAACCCAACAAGTCAACCACCCAAAAACTCCGTCCGCCCTATAAACAATGGCTTACGTAGCCGTAGCCCGTAGGGATGGCAATTTACGTTATAAAACCGGGTCCGACCCGATTCGGAGCGGGTTTTCCCGATGACGGATCTAGTACTAGATCAAAGATGGAATGGGTATGGATCTACATATTATTTTTTGAACATGGTAAATTATTAAAATATCTCTAAATTTAATATTAATTTTTAAAATACCCCCTGAGTATAATGTCTACGTGTCACCTTCGGAAGGTCGCAAGCAGCGCAAGTAGGGGAGCGTGTAAGATCTTCAGTACAGCCGTTCATCTATCATGACGTATTTGGCCGCCTGACGCTTTACCCTTCTGGCGGCATTGCGGTCTACAGGGAGGGTCCCGTGTAGCAGGAAGTTATGGTGCCTGAGCCCGGTGTTGGTAAGCTTGGGCCAAATTGGGAAGGACCCTACCGAGTAAAGCGAGTGCTCGGGGAAGGAACATACGAGCTCGAAACCCTAGAAGGGAAATAAGTACCTCGGGCATGGAATATTGTCAACTTAAGGCAATATTACCTATAACCACTGAGTAGACCACGAGTCACTCTCAGAACCTGAGGGTCAAAATGCCGAGCTAACACAGACCAGTGCGATAAGACCCAGTCGCCTCTATGGCATGAGCGAACTACTAAGAAGACCACGAGTCACTCCCTCAACCTAAGGGCTAAGACGCCGAGCTAACTAAGACCTCGGCACTGCGGAAGAGCTAACCGTTTCATCGGCAATGACTAAGTATTAATACCAAAGGCATAGGCAGCTCGGGCATGAGCCCTATGAAGCGTAGATCACCTCGGCATACTAGTTGAACTCGATAAGGAACAACTCGGGGTAACAACTACCGAAAGATCCTACTCCGAACATGTAGCTCTAACAGCTCGAGTGATAAAATCGCTTTGGCAAAAAGTAAAGAGCACACAATACTTAGCAAAAAAAGATGTTGCGCAATCCGGGCACTCCTAGTTGGCAGTCGACTGGCTCCTAGTTGGCAACGGACGGTACCTGAGAAGAGGACGGTGAAAGATTCCCAGGGGACTTGCCAGGTGGGAATACTCTGATGCTTAAGCTAGAACACCTGAGAAAGCGGTAAGGAATGCAAAGAGAGCTAAGAGTACGGGTAATGCTAGATCAATGAAAATTCGAGATTAACTCAAGATATAAGATGCAAGATGCCTTCGCCCCTTCGACCCTGGGGCCTTTAAATGCAGGTGTTCTTGTCAAAACAGGCGTAATCGCCACTGGCTCTCTGTCGCAGCTGTTATTTGCCAGGGCTGCGCAGGTAACTGTTGCAGGGTACTGCCCAATCGGATGAGAGACACATACCCGGAAGGGATAGAAACGCCACCACTTGTCGAGGGATGTGGGTGCAGTCTGCTGGGTTGGCAGGGACTGCGCCGTCAGCTAGGAGACATGATGCAGTCTGACGGGTACGGTCTTGTCAGATAAGAAGCTTCCTGAGAAATCCGTATCGCTTAACAGCGAGCTGCTTGGTAGCGAGCTATCCCATAGCGAGCTGCCCTGTAGGGAGCTCCTGGATGTGTCCCGAGGTGATTCCGCCTGAGGTTGCCTTTGGGGCAGTCTTCTTGCCTAAGTATTGGAGCGAGCTGGGATAGACTTGTCTTGGAGTATTCCCTTTCAACATATTGGGGTTCTCGAGCTCGCGCTGTAGCGAGCTGTCCTGCGAGCTCATTACTTAGTCGCAGCCAGGCTGTTATGCTGGACTGTTGCTTATGCTGAGTCATGTCCATGTGTCACCTTCTCAGGAGTTCGGTCAAATCACCCTCCATCAATTGCCCCCACTCCTCGAGCTAAGGATTCTACTCTAGCGCGATGAGTTCATAGAGTGTGACAGGTGGATTTGACCTGAAATTCAAACTTGATTGACCAATCGCATTAAATACACACACGGATGTCAGGACTTTTCGAATGCCAAAAAGTGCGCCAAAACGGCTCTCACCTCCGGAAGTCGTGCAGGTGGCATTATCTTAATCATGGAAGACATGCAGCTAGTCACATTTCGATTTCAGGAGACGTGCGGTCAGCTTGACTGCGAACCGTTAGATTTGCCTTAATCTGGGTTGTTGGTTTTGTGGGCATAGTGGCTACAAATAGGAGGGTCCTAAGCCTCATTTCCTTCATGCCAATTTGCCTTGCCTTTGGATTCTGAAGTCATGCCTTCACCTACCTGCTCGAGCTCTTCTTCTGTTCACACCAACTTTCTAGTTCAGCTTTCCCTAGTGAGTCTTATCACTTTGTCAGTATGTCTGGGTACTCGTACAATAACTTTCCCCGGGGCGGTGACCAAGATGATGCCCCCTCGAGCTCAAGGGGAGATTGGGGGTAGGCCCCGGAGGCTCGTGAGGCCTCTGGCGAGACAGCTTCCACCTCTTGGGGTAGGGAGCCGGACAGCTTCGGTCCTTCCTCCATGTCGATGGAGAGACTTAGGACCTTGGTTCTTCAATTTAACCTTCCCAGAGACCTCGTCTATAGTCTCCCTTCCGGTGACTATCCTTGGGAGCATGGTCCCGACGAGATAGTGATCTTCCAGGAATAGCTCATCGCTGGCCTTCGTCTTCCTCTACATCCTCTGATAGTGGAGGTTTTGAACCACTTCAATGTTACTATTGACCAGCTTCACCCCAACTCAATCCGAAATGTAGTTGGGACTATCTCTTTATTTTATGAATACTGTCTTCCCCTTAACCTCGACATTTTCTCCACCATCCTCTCCATCAAGAATGCTTCCCCCGGAGCGCCTCCAAAAAGGCGTTCCTATTATTTTTCTCCCTGTCCTGGCTTCAAGCTCCTGCACGAGCTACTGAATAGGATCCCGACCTGGAAGCGGGACTATTTTGTAGTTCGCAACCCCGAAGGGTGGCCCTTCCCAACTCATTGGAGGGCCGCCATCCAGGATTCGGGTGTTGACTTGGATCCCAAAGTTCGGGAAACGCTGCAATCCTGTGCAGTAGTTGGCTTCCATTGGTTGGACTACTTGACTGAGGACAAGTTCGCGCAGGCTGACCTGAGCCCTGGTAGGTTGCCTTTTAGGTCGCGTAGTGCCTTGTAATTTTTTTTAACTGGACTAATGCCTTGTGGTTTTTGGCACCCATCATGTCTGGTGTAGACGCACGCCGCCTTCTGTCCAGCAACCAGAAACACAGGGCGAAGAGGTCACGCCCTGACCGAGCTTCCACTTCCGGGAGCGCCGAGTTCGAGGCTGCCGATCTAGCCTTCGTTTCTCCACCGCTTGAGGTCCCACCGGTCCCGTTCGAGGGAGTAGCCACGGAAGGTGGCGCAGAAGAGCCCGAGCTCCCGGTGCAAGGGTAGCACCCTCCGCCTGAGCAGTCCCACCCCTTCGCTTTCCCGCGGTTTCCCACCGGGGGGTGGGAAAGCGTCACTGACTTCACTGTGGCTTCACGAATGAGCCGAAAGGCGGTCTCCCACAAGGAGGTCGCCAGTTGGGGAGGGATGGACACCAAGTAGCTCGCCAAGCTAGCCTTCGCTCACTGCATGGTGGTAAGTGACTACTTTTTTCTTCTTTTTCCTTCTTCTTCTTCTTTCTTCTCTTTTTTTTTTTGACCTTGGCCTTTTGTTGGCAGGTGAACTCCGCCATCCACGCCATGACCCTCCAGACCAACATTCACTCCAGCGATGCTCTCGCTCAGAGGTCAATCGTGCAGAAGCTCCAGGGCGAGCTCGACCGGGCCCGGGGTGAAGTCCGTCAGGCTCAAAAGGGGAGCGAGGCCCAAGAACTGCTCGTCCAGGACCAGGAGGCACAGATCGCCCGGCTATCTGAGGAGAGAGCAAGCTACCGGGAGGAGTTGTCGAGGGTGGCGGCAGAGAGGGAGCTTCTTCGCCAGTAGGTCGAGGATGTGGAGGCGGTGGATCCCTGAGGCCAGTTGCTCTCTTTTGTTTTTTTTTTTTTTTTTCTGAATGGATTTTGGTGGTTCCCAGGTGTTAGAACCCGGTTTTAAATATCTCTTTTTTTTATGAACTCTCTCGGGCGGTTGGGCCCCACTTTTTATTTGTTTTTTGTTAAACTTTTCTCAAGCTATTAAGCCCGGTTTTTTGTTTATAGAAATTAGTAATGAAATGTCTTATCTTTTTCTGCTAAGTATTGTGTGCTTTTTACTTTCTACCGAAGCGATTTTATCACTCGAGTTGTTAGAGCTACATGTATGGAGTAGGATCTTTCGGTAGTTGTTACCCCGAGCTGTTCCTTATTGAGTTCAACTAGTATACCAAGGCAATCTACGCTTCATAGGGCTCATGCCCGAGCTGCCTATGCCTTTGGTATTAATACTTAGCCATTGCCAATGAAATAGTTAGGTCTTTCGCAGTGCCGAGGTCTTAGTTAGCTCGGCGTTAGCTCGGCATTTTGGCCCTTAGGCTCTGAGAGTGACTCGTGGTCTACTCAGTAGTTATAGGTAGTATTGCCTTAAGTTGACAATATTCCATGCCCGAGGTACTTGTTTCCCTTCTAGGGTTTCGAACTCGTATGTTCCTTCCCTGAGCACTCGCTTTACTTGGTAGGGTCCTTCCCAATTTGGCCCGAGCTTACCAACACCGGCCTCAGGCACCATAACTTCGCGAAGGACCAAGTCGCTGACGCGGAGGTTCCGCTTCTTGACCCTGGCGTTATAGTACCGAGCTACTCTTTGCTGGTAGGCCGCGGTCCTAATATATGCGAGGTCCTGTACTTCGTCAAGGAGGTCGAGCTTAGTGCGTAGCTCATCTTCATTCGCCTTGTCATCGTACTCTTCTTGTTGCAGTGAGGGAACCTCGATCTCAGCTGGGATGACTGCTTCAACACCGTAGGTGAGGTTGAAGGGGGTTTCTCCTGTGGCGGTCTTCATAGTGGTCCGATAAGCCCATAGAACATTGGGTAGCTCGTCTGCCCATAGCCCCTTAGCTCGATCTAGCCATGCCTTCAGTCCGCGGAGGATAGCTCTGTTTATGACTTCCGCTTGACCATTTGCTTGAGGGTGTGCGACTGAGGTAAAGTTCTGCCGAATTCCCATGTCTTGGCACCAGTTCTGGATTTAATGTCCTCGAACTGCTTATCGTTATCAGAAATCAGTACCCGAGGTAACCCGAAGCAACACACTATATTTTTTCAAAAGAAGTTCTGTACGTTCCGAGCTGTGATTGTTATGAGAGGTTCAACTTCTACCAATTTGGTGAAATAATCAACTGCTACCACTAAGAACCTCCTCTGACCCGTCGCTGGTGGAAACGGTCCGAGCATATTGATCCCCCATTGTGCGAAAGGCCACGGGTTGGTGAGATACTTCCCCAAGCACTCGCTTTACTCGGTAGGGTCCTTCCCAATTTGGCTTGAGCTTACCAACACCAGCCTCGGGCACCATAACTTTGCGAAGGACTAGGTCGCCGACGCGGAGGTTCTGCTTCTTGACCCTGGCGTTATAGTACTGAGCTACTCTCTGCTGGTAGGCCACGGTCCTAATATATGTGAGTTCACGTACTTCGTCGAGGAGGTCGAGGTTAGTGCGTAGCTCGTCTTCATTATTCTTGTCATCGTACGCTTCTAGTCGTAGCGAGGGAACCTCGATCTCGGCTAGGATGATTGCTTCAGTGCCGTAGGTGAGGTTGAAGGGGGTTTCGCCTGTGGCAGTCTTCACTGTGGTCCGATATGCCCATAGAACACTGGGTAGCTCGTTTGCCCATAGTCCCTTAGCTCGGTCTATCCGTGCCTTCAGTCCGTGGAGGATAGCTCTGTTTGTGACTTCCACTTGACCATTTGTTTGAGGGTGTGCGACTGAGGTAAAGTTCTACCAAATTCCCATGTCTTGGCACCACTGGAATTTAATGTCCTCGAACTGCTTACCGTTATCAGAAATCAGTACCCCGAGGTAACTCGAAGCGGCACACTATATTTTTCCAAAAGAATTTCTATACGTTCCGAGCTGTGATTGTTATGAGAGGTTCAACTTCTACTCACTTGGTGAAATAATCAACTGCTACCACTAAGAACCTCTTCTGGCCCATCGCTGGTGGAAACGGTCCGAGTATATCGATCCCCCATTGTGTGAAAGGCCACGGGCTGGTGAGATACTTCAGATCGACAACAGGTTGATGGTGGATATTTGCGTTCTTCTAGCACTTGTCACACTTTCTGACGAGCTCGATCGCATCTACTTTCATTGTTGGCCAGTAGTACCCCTGTCGTAACGCTTTTTGGGTGAGGGCCCTGCCCCCTAAGTATCCGCCACACACGCCCTCATGAGTGTCGCGGAGCACGAGCTCGGCTTCGAAAGGTCGCAACCAGCGCAAGTAGGGGAGCGTGTAAGATCTTCGGTACATCCGTTCGTCTATCATGATGTATTTGACCGCCTGACGCTCTACCCTTCTGGCGGCATTGCGGTCTGCAGGGAGGGTCCCGTGTAGCAGGAAGCTTGCGAGCGGATCAATCCAGCTCGGCTTTGCTTGAACGACAGGAGCGACCTCCTCTACCCCCCCAGAATGCTAGGCCGAGGCAGGTTCTCTATGTACACAGTTCTCATGGTATTATCACTGGTGCTGGCTAACCAGAATAGGGTGTCGGCCTCAGCGTTCTCCGATCTCGGGATTTGCTTGATGAAGTATGACTGGAAGTTGAACAGAGTCTCTCTTACTTTGGCTAAGTAGGCAATTATAGTTGGTTCGTGAGCTTCGTATTCGCCTGGGACTTGATTGACCACGAGCTGGGAATCGCTGTAGATGACGATATGCTTGGCTTTCACTTCTTTGGCTAGAGCTAGCCCGGCTATTAACGCCTCGTACTCTGCTTCATTGTTGGATGCCGCAAACTCAAAGCGTAGTGCGTACTCCAGTTTCGTGCCGCTTGGGCCGTACAGAATGATTCCGGCTCCGCTGCCCTGCTGGTTTGAGGAGCCATCTACGTGAAGGATCCAGGGCTCCTCATCCCAGTTCGCTCTTGACCTAACTAGGAGAGATGCCGCACTGGTTGCTACTTCACGCTGCTCGAGCTCAACCGGCCTGGGAGCTTCAGGCTCGCCCGAGCTGGGGGCCTCGTGCTCGACCGGCCTGGGGACTTCGGAGCTAAAAGTGCATTCCGTGACGAAGTCTGCTAAGGCTTGGGCCTTGATAGCAGTTCGCGATTTGTATTGGATGTCGTACTCTCTGAGCTCAACGGCCCACTTCGTCAGTCTACTGGAGACCTCAGGCTTGAGTAGAACTTGCCTCAGAGGTTTGTTGGTGAGGATGATGATGGTGTGAGCTTGGAAGTACGGATGGAGCTTCCGGGCTGCGACAACTAGTGCATAGGGCAACTTTTCTATCTCTGGATATCTTGTCTCTGCTCCCTGCAATACTTTACTAACATTGTAGATAGGTCGTTGGACCCGATCTACCTCTTTTATCAGTACCGAGCTGACCACTTCTTCATTTTCCGAGAGGTACAACTCTAAAACATAGCCCTCCTCGGGCCGGGTTAAGACCGGTATACTAGCGAGGTACTTTTTGAGCTCGTCAAACGCGAACTGGCATTCTTCGATCCACTTAAAACCTTTGCTCTTAATTGCCTTGAAGAAAGGCAGGCATCGGTTTTCCGACTTGGAAATGAAGCGGCTCAGAGTAGCTATTCAGCCATTCAACCTCTAAACCTCCTTCATTTTTCGGGGTGGTCTCATGTCTAGGATGGCCTTTATTTTGCGCGGGTCGGCTTCAATGTCGCGCCGGTTAACGATGTACCCTAGGAATTTACCCAAGGTAACACCGAAGACACACTTATTGGGGTTCAATTTCATGTTAAATCTACACAGAATTTCAAAAACTGAATGCAAGTCTTGTATTAAATCACGCAAAAATTGGGTATTGACGACCATGTCGTCTACATAACACTCTATTTTTCTTACCAATCAATGGCTCAAACAATTTATTCACAAGTCGCTGAAAGGTTGCCCCAGCATTTTTCAACCCAAAGGGCATGACCTTGTAACAGTACAGGCCAAGCTCGGTTATAAAGACAGTATTTTTTTCATCAGCTGGGTCCATCCTGATCTGGTTGTAGCCTGAATAGGCATCTAGGAAGCTCAACAACTCGTGCCCTGAGGTCGCGTCCACTAGACGGTCGATCCTGGGGAGTGGGAAGCAGTCCTTTGGGCAATCTCGATTCAGGTCGGTGTAGTCGACGCACATGCGCCATTTACCGTTAGCCTTTTTTACCAGAACGGGGTTGGCCACCCAGCTCGGGTAGTGGACTTCCCTGATAAAGTCGGTTGCAAGGAGCTTTCCGACCTCCTCGTCGACTGCCCTCCATAGCTCTAAGGATAAGTTGCGTTTCTTCTGTCTAACGGGCCTAACTACAGGATCAATATTAAGCTTGTGAGTTATGATGTTGGGGTCTATACCGGGCATCTCTGTCGCGGACCATGCAAAAAATCTAAATTTTCAAGTAAGAAGCGTACCAATTGAGACCGCAGGGGCTCCTCTATGGAAGCGCTGATCTGAAGTGTCCGAGTTGGATCCTCCGCCGATGCCGGGATGGAGACAGTCTCTTCAGTGGGTGCAGCTCGCTCCTTGCACTGCTCCGTAGGTCGCTCCAGCTCGAGGTCGTCGGCCACCTTGGCTTTCCCTTTGAGGGCGGCGATGTAGCACTTTCGAGACTCAAGCTGGTCACCTCGCGCTATCCCGATTCCAAAGTCTGTAGGGAACTTCATCGCCAAGTAGTAAGTGGAGACCACTGCACATAGGGCATGGGTGATCGGCCGACCTACTATGGCATTGTACGGGGAGGGGGTTGCGACCACTAAGAAGTCGTGGTTGAGCCTCACAATGCTAGGCCAKGKGYYSASTTCYAYARGTACTGTAATCCTTCCCAGGGGCCTGACTTCCTCTCCGCTGAAGCCTACCAGGGGAGTGTTTGCGAGCTTCAGGTCGCTTTCTTGGAGCTGGAGCTGGTCGAATGCTGTTTTGAAGAGGATATCCGCCGAGCTGCTGGAGTCAATAAGGACACGCTTGACTTCAAAGTCGTTGATCTTTATCTTTATGACGAGCGCGTCATCATGGGGGTAGTGGACCCCGCGCGCGTCGTCCCCCGCGAAGAAGATTGGATCTTCCGTCCTTGGCCGCTTCGGTGGGTTCTGTTCTTCCTTGGCGGCTTCGCGAGCTGATGTCCGAGCTGCAGTTGTGGTACAACCCGCGACAATCGAACCTCCAACATTTACGTGGATAGTCCCCCGAACTAGTCTCTCCTTCGGGGGCTGCCTCTACGGTTGCTCTGCCTACCTACTAGATTCGGGAGCATCTCTATTTTGCTCCCCCTGCTGACCTGCTTTATTATTATTATTTTGCACAAAAATTTTCAAGTATTCGTGACGGATGAGCTCCTCTATCTCATCGCGGAGGTTTTTACAATTTTTGGTGATATGACCGTGATCTTTATGGAAGCTACAATACAAATTTTTATTCCTTACATTAGGATCGGCCTTCAGCCGAGGTGGCCACTTCACATACGGGGCGTCCTTGATTGCCATAAGGATCTCGACCCACTTCGCGTTCAGGGGCGTATAGTTCGTTCTTTCTGCTGCTGGAGCTCGGAAAGGATGACTCGGCCTTGCCCCCCGAGCTGGGTCTTTTTTCTTCTTATCGTCCCCTTGAATCGAGGACTCGCCTTCCCTTTCTCTCTTTTTGGGCGCACTTGTGTTCTTCTGGTTGATTTCCTCCTCGGTCCCTATAAACTGATCTGCGAGCTTGAGGAACTTGGTCACAGTCTTGGGCTGGTTAACTACCTCATGCCACTTGAATTCTTTATGAGTGATGCCTCGCTTGTTCGCGGTGAGACGAACTGCGGGGTCCAGATCGGGTATTTGCAAATAAGCGTCATTGAACCGTTTGATATAACTCCGAATGGACTCCCCTTCCTTCTGGACTATGCCAATGAGGCTTTCTTGAGTTCTTGGACACCTCTTGCTGGTGACAAAGTGGGAGGTGAAGACTTGCACAAACTGCGCCCAACTTCTTATCGATCCGGGCGCAAGGTTTCGGTATCATGTGCGGGCAACCCCTTTGAAGGTGGTGGAGAAAGCCACGCACATACAGGATTCACTGGCCCTTGCCAGGTGGATCTAGGACTAGAAGGCGTCCACATGGTCGTTTGGATCGAAGGATCCGTCGTACTTATCCAGGGGAGGGAGCTTGAAATCCTTCGGCATAGGGACCGCAAGAAGCTCGGATGACAAAGGGGAAGGGACCGACAAGAGAGGAGTAGCTTTTACTTCATTTGAGCTTACCTCCTCCTTACCCTTGAGCTCGGGCAGGACACGGGTAGCGGTTCGGCGAGCTCGTCGGCGCCTCCGCTACTGCTTCGTCGGCTCGGCGCTGGTGCTGCTGGCTTCAATATTATCGAGCTCGATGGGCTCGGACTGCTCATGATAGCTGTGAACCAAAGGGCCCTGCCTATAATCTATGGCTAGGACCTCGAACTGGTTTTCTGCGAGCGGGAGCTCGAACTGAGAGTGCTGAGGAGATGTGGGCCTAACCGGCTGAGAGGTCCCCGACCTGCCCGCAGGCTACGAGGCGGGGGTGACTGGTCTCTCCTTCTTGCCGTGGGATGAGGCTTGGCTTTTGGAAGGATTCTGGGTTTGAGAGGCCTCTCACCGGTGAGGACGTTCGCTCCGGCGGGAGGGCTTGGCCTGCTTCGAGGCCGAATTCCGAGGGGGAAGTGACTGCTGGGCTTGAGGCAGTGAAGGGAACTGCTGTTGGTACTGGTACTGAGAAACTTGATGCAACACTTGCTGTTAGTAGAGTTGAGACTGCTGGAACTATTGCATCTGAGCTTGCATGGCTCGCATGCACTGCACCAGGTCTTCAAGCTTGTTTTGGTTGCTTATTGGGGGAACAAAAGAAGGTTCAGTAAAGGTTTCTCCAACCGCGGAAGGGAGTGGAGCGTTCACAGGTGCCATTGTGTGAGGTACGTTCAAGCTGGGAATTCCATCCGCGGAGAGGGGGATGGTGAACTGTCCGATGTAGACAGTGGGGAGCTGAAGTTGTTCCCCAGGAGCGTTTTGGTCGGCACCACGTCCGGCATTACTAGAGGAAGCCATGAATGCTGAATTTTTGAGAGGGAGTTGTGGAGATTAGAGGAAGGCTTTTTGAAGCTTTCCCACAAACGGCGCCAAATGATGCTGCGCAATCCGGGGACTCCTACCAGGCAGTCGACTGGCTCCTAGCTGGCAACAGACAGTACCTGAGAAGAGGACGGTGAAGGATTCTCGGGGGACTTTCCCGGTGGGAATACTCCGATGCTTAAGTTAGAACATCTGAGAAAGCGGTAAGGAATGCAGAGAGAGCTAAAAGTGCGGGTAGCGCTAGATCAATGAAAGTTCGAGATTAACTCAAGATATAAGATGCAAGATGCCTTCGCCCCTTCGACCCTGGGGCCTTTAAATGTAGGTGTTCTTGTCAAAACGGGCGTAACCGCCACTGGCTCTCTATTGCAGCCGTTATTTGCCAGGGCTACGCAGGTAATTGTTACAGGGTACTGCCCAATCGAATGAGAGACATGTACCCGGAAGGGACAGACACGCCACCACTTGTCGAGGGACGTGGGTGCAGTCTACTGGGTTGGCATGGACTGCGCCGTCAGCCAGGAGACGTGATGCAGTCTGACGGGTACGGTCTTGTCAGATAAGAAGTTTCTTGAGAACTTCGCGTCGCTTAACAGCGAGCTGCCCTGTAGGGAGCTCCTGGATGTGTCCCGAAGTGATTCCGCCTGAGGTTGCCTTTGGGGCAGTCTTCTTGCCTAAGTATTGGAGCGAGCTGGGATATACTTGTCTTGGAGTATTCCCTTTCAGCATATTGAGGTTTTCGAGCTTGCGTTGTAGCGTGGTCATTCTGTGGCGAGCTGTAATGTAGTGAGTTGTCCTGCGAGCTCGTTACTTAGTTGCGGCTAGGCTGTTATGCTGGGCTGTTGCTTATGTTGAGTCATGTCCACGTGTCACCTTCTCAGGAGGTCGGGTCAAATCACCCTCCTTCACTTCTCATTTTCTCCAAATTCCTAAAACCCTTTTCTCTCGAGGAAAAACAATTATAAAGGGGGTCGATGAAAGACTCTTCCCATGACATCTAGAATAACAATGAAATCAAGGTTTAAAGTATCAATGGGCCGATATGTATCATATCGGAGCCTTCCCCATATGCCCCTACAAGGGGTGTTTTGGGTCGACAAGCGATTCAAGGGTACACCGGCCTTAAACAGCCCCTCTAAACCAAATTCAAAAAAAGAAAAGAAAAAAAAAATATTGATATAGACCGATATGCCCTACCTGCGTATTTGCTGGCGAGTCGGTCTACGGCAAAATTTCCTTTTCTGAAGGTGTGGTTGTAAATAACTTGCACATGCTCGTGACTCGCATGCTTTCAACAATAGTTTGATGATAACTAGGCATGACCCCCGTATTAAGTACAGGTCCATGATCTGAATTATTTCAATTTTTAACTATTCTATATTAGAAATTTAGGTTGTTTTTTTTTTATTTCGTTTTTATAGATTTTTATTCGCTTTAAGAAGCTTACCATATTTTATCTAGAAGAGTGGCCCACATCATTTATTATTTCATTTGAGACCAAAACTTATGCTTATATGATAAATTTGATTTTGGTTTTCTATTTAATTTAGAAAATTAAATCAGATTTAATTTGCAATTAATAATTTATGCTTTTTCTTCTTTTCAACTTAGTAGGCATGGAAAAATCCTAAGTACAGGGCAAATATTATTTTGTTTGTGATTCAGTACTTGTATGGTAAGTTTGATTTGAGTATTTTAGGAAGGTAGAGATATTTTAAGAAGCATTAGATAATTGAGTATTTTGTGAGAGTATAGAATTATAGATAATATATATATATATAAAAGTTTAGACAAATAGTGTTGAAAGATGGAGAGATGATGCTAACATAGACAATTACATTGATTTTATACATGTAATAAATATCCAATTATTTTTTATTTAAATAGTTGGTTTTAATTTTTTTATCACATTTTAATTAACTTAAATTAAATTATTAGCTTCAGTTGGTTATTTGACCATTTTACTAATTATTCAATCATTCTCTTTTTTTTGGAATAATTATTTTTAATAATTATTGGATCATTTTGTATTTCTTTTTTATAAACTTAATAATGTATATTTTATATAATTACATACATGAATAATTAGTTTTATGTACTAAGTTATTAATTTAGCTTAATTAGATAAGTTATTAATTGAATTAAATTATTTAAGTTAAAGTAATTAACTTTAATTGAATTAAGGGGCCGATTTAAATTCAATGACCTATATGGTGTACAGGTTAAACATAAATGAATCAACTTATGTGGACCTATAAATTGTTAAACTAAAGCAATAAGTTTTCATTGAATTAAGGGGTCAAGTTGGCTTATCAAAAAAGCGGGTCAAGTTGAATTGAATGACCCATAGAGTTTACGAGTTAGACATAATGGTTAATCATGTGGATCTGTAAATTGTATGGGTGGCTTAAAAAATATATGTTTTATCTATAAAAAAGCAGTTTAATTTGTTTTTAGTGACCTATGTCAATTATTTTCAATTAACCTAGAAGTGTGAGACAACTTGACCGAGTTTATGATATTTTTAATGGCTCCCACTATGTATTTTTCTTATTGGGTTGATTATGCATCTATTTTAAGATTTTGAATGAAAGGGGAAAGTAACTATTTGAACGGTGTATTTGTGGTAGTTCTTTTAATGGGTCCCACCATATATGTTTCTTATTCAGTTGAGCATGCATCTATTAGTGGGGATCGTGTGATGTACGGGATTTATTAAGCGATAGGGCTTGTTTACGGGTCGGGTTGGGTCGGTTTATAGAGATTTTTCCAATCGATCCGACCTGATTGGGTTACCTGAAATTGAAATCGAAACCGACACTGTGTTAAGCAAAACCAACCTGATCGGTTTGAGTTGGGTTGGGTCGGTTTCGGCTCTAAGTTCAACCATGCTTGGGCTTGAGTTGAGAGAATGAGAAGATGAGAGTTGGGAGAGCCAAGTTCAAGTGATGTCTTGAAGTTGAGACTTGAGAATTTGAAATTTCAAAATTTTGATTCTTGAGAGTCAAATTGTATTAGAGATTGTGCTTGAGTTGAGGGGCGGACCAAATTAGAATAGAAGTTATCAAGAAAATAGAAAGTCAAACTGTATTAGAGAAAGAAGACTGAAATTTGTATATTTCAAGAAATCTTCTAATCTAAGTAAAAAAGGACACCTAATTCTAATTGTAATTAGTTGTCTATTTGGTGTAAAAGACCATAGAAACTAGGATCCTTTGATTCTTTTCTTTAAACTTTTCCAAAAAAATTCTTTATTTTGTTGTCTTACAATATTTGCCATTAATGTCATTCCTAACTAGAATACTAGAAATTAAGTTAGGTTGTAACTTGGATACTAAGTAGGTTGTAACTACTAACTAGGAACTAACTACTAAGTTGGTTCGGTTCGGGTCGAACCATTGGTTTATGATTTTTTTCAATCCGAAACCTACCGGTGCTAAAGAAAACCTGGCCGACTTGGGTTGGGTCGGTCCGGGTTGGTCGGTTTGGTCGGGTTAGGTCTTCTTATGAACAACCCTATTAAGCGAAAGCTAAATAATAGAAAGGGTTATTTACTAAGATATTTCTTATAGTTTCATGAATTTACTAAAATCTAACTTATAGTTAAAATTCTACTAAACTACTACTTATAATTTGCAATGGATTTAATCAATCTTCCATTAGATGATAGTGGAAAATGTCAGTGTTGACCCTAATGTTCATTTAAATAAATTTAATCAAAAGAAAATAAAAAAATATCATTTTTGCCCTTTATAAGACACGGGCAACCACTCTATTAGCTATATTTGGTTAATTTTTTTCTATACAAAAAAAGTAAAACTATAAGATGTGTTCTACTAAATGACCCCAATAGAATCACATGAAAGTATACAATTGTTTTATATTTTCAACTTTTTAAATAATTAATAATTATACATATTTTATTTACTACTTTTAATAATTTTTTTTATAATTCAGTTAGGTTTATTCATCAAACTAATGAAATCGACCAACCCGATCAACTCGACCCAAGTTGGTCGATTTTCGCTTTGATTCAAAAGTTTTCCAATTCGACCAATTTGGATCAATTTCACTTTAGCCATTTGTAAACCAACAAAAATCGAACAACCTAACCATGGATATATATTAATATTTTATATTTTAAATATAACTTTTAATATGAAGTGGGAAATTTCCCACATTTCAGTCTAAAATGTTTTATATCATAAATCTAATTTTTAATAACTGCACTATAATTTTTAAAATTAAATTAAAAATTTCAATTTAAATCTTTTGAACTGATTGACCAAACAAAAAAATCGACCCAAACCAATACAACTTGAGTGGGTCGGTTTTCACAAGAGGTCAGTCAATTTCAGCTGACCAACTCCCCAACTTGACTAGGTCAATTTGGTTGGCCAAATAGCCTACGACAGAATCGAACCAACTCATGAAAATTTATAGCGAAAATACACAATTATTGAAAATATATTGATAATGAAAAAAATACAATAATTACAAAAATACAATATGTACTAAAAATATATTAACTTAGTCAATAAATAGTATAATCTCAAATAATAGTTTAATCTCTAATAAATATTAACCAAAAGGTTATAATAAAAATACAATAAGTACAATAAATTAAATTTAAAATTTTCAATAATAGTAGTTTAATCTCCAATAATTATTGAAAGTTTTCTGTAAAATAACAAAACAAAATAAATTTATACATAACCATTGAAAATACATTTATCACAAAAAAAGTAATTATTGAAATACAATAAAAACTAATTTTAGTATATATAATTATATAATAAATACAGATTAAGAGTTTAAAACTATTATTAATAAATATTATTTTTTTTGAAAGTTATTTTCTCGAATTATTACTTGATATAAGTGAAATTTGTTATTTACAATATTATGTAAAAATATTAAATTATTATTAATTTCAATATTATGTTATAATTATTTTCTACTTTTTAGAATACTTTAAAATTTATTACAAAATTTCTTTATTTCAACTATTTAAAATCTAGTTATGTTAAATATTTGTTTATTTAAAATACTTAGTTATTTAAATACTTAAATAATATGTAAAATATTTAAATTTTAAAATATTAATTATTTATTGAATTTAATTATCCATAAAATCATAATTTATACTATTATTACATAACTTCATTATTAATTTTGTAATATATAGAATTATTATTAGTTTTAATATTATGTTATAATTAATTTTCTGCTTTAAAGATTTTTTTAATTTATTACATAGTTTCGTTATTTTAACTATTTAAAATCTACTTATGATAAATATCTAGTTATTTAAATATTTAAATAATCTATGAAATATTTAAAATTTTTGTTATTTGAATTTTATTTATTTAAAGCTATTACGTATTATCAAATATTTGAAAAACATTTAAATTGATGATAAAAAAAACATAATTTAAATTGTTAGTACATAATTTCGTGATAGATTTTGTAAAAATATAAAATCATTTATTAGATAATTTTGTTATTTTAACTATTTAAAATATAGTTATGATAATATTTAGTTATTTAAATATTTAAATAATATATAAAATATTTATTTTTTTTGTTATTTGAATTTTATTTATTTAAAGCTATTACATATTTTGAAAAACATTTAAATTGATAATTCAGAAAAAAACATAATTTAAATTGTTAGTACATGGTTTTGTGATATATTTTGTGAAAATATAAAATTACTTTTTGTGTTTTTAATAAATATTTTAAAGTTATTTTATAATTTTGTTAGAATATTTAAATAATTCTTAAATTTTTTAATCCAAACTTTCTTTAGATAGATAAAAAGTAGGGTAAATGATAAATAGGAATTAGAGATAATTTAGGAGAGAAACTCTCTACTAAGTTAGAGAGAATTTTGGAGATAAATAGGATTTAGAGATAATTTAGAAGATAAATAGGAATTAGAGATAATTTTGGAGAAAGTTGGGGAGATAGTTTAAGAGAAATTTTAGGAGAAGAAATTATTTAGGTTATTGGGAAAGTGCATCTCATTGTTTCGAAAATGGCATGGAATAAAAAAATAAAAAAAAGGATAAAAATTCTTGACCGCTTTGTTTTAAATAACTAAGTATTTTATTTAAAAAATATATATATATATATAGATTTTGAAAGAATGATTTGAATTTTATTTAAAAATTCATGGATGGATTTTGATTGGTCAAAATCAAAGATTTTCCCTTTAGAGCACCACATATTTGAAACCGTAGGCACACATTCCATCATTTTTATCAATCGCATTGAAAATTATTTTTATTCCTTCACGAGAAGGGATCCAACAAATCCATTAGTTTCTGTGTTGGGAGGGGTAAGATCTCTTTGAGCTGCAAAATAATGTATTTGCTTCTAGGATTTTTTTTTTTTTTTTAACCATGAGGATTTTGTTTACTATTTGTGTTGGAAGGCTATTTTTTCAGCTATTTGGGGGATTGACTCTTTAACTCTTTCCTCCATCATGATTTTCCACCAATCATAATTCAAGTCTCCCTCGTGCCTTTCAATTTTTTCAGCTATTTGGGGGCCAAGTTGTCTCCATACTTGTTTTGTCATTATGCAGTTCTTCATGTTATGATCTTGATTCTCTTGATCAAGGTCAGAAAATGGGCAAGCAACACTAATGTTTAATCATTTAGCAACTAGGAGTTTTTCCTGATGGAATTCTATTTAAGAGCAGAATCCATAGGAAATTTTTGATTTTTTTCTTGACAAGAAATTTTGCTTGGTTTTTTAATACAGCTGTTTATAGTGGGGTCTCTTTTAGTTATTTCCCTTAAACTGTTGTAAGCTGATTTTATAGTGATGTTCCCCGAAGGGCAGTCCCCCAAACAACTCTATCCTCTCTTTCTTCTAGTAGAATATTAATAGCAATTATTTTATTAATTATCTCTGGGGGCACACTTCTCTTAATTTTGTCTGGTCCCAACATTTGTTTTCTAAGTTTATGTATTGGCTAACTTTTTGATCTATCAAATCTTGAGTCCATTTGTCTTGCCAAAAGCTACAATTTCTTTCAATATCCCACATTATGCTTTCTTTTAAATGATCTTTGTTGATTAATTTTCTTCCGTACCCAAGAGGCCGAAGAGGGAGCTTTATGTTATAAGAATCCCTCATGTTTTAGGTATTTCTTTTGCACTACTTGAACCTATAGGTTATTTTTTTTTCTTCAGTAATGACTTTTCACCCCAATTTCATTAAGGTTATGTTTGATTTGAAGAAAAGATAGGAAAAGGAAGGAAAAGACAGGAAAATCTATACAAGGCTTGTAAAGTTTCTCTACCTTTCTCTTCCTCTCCCTACCTTTTCCTTCAAACCAAACATAACCTAAGTTTGCTTGGTACATCTTTCTTAGGCCCAAACTTCCTTCTTTCTTACCAGTGCATACTGTTCGGTTTACGAGGACAAAGGTCTTATGGTTTGTTTTGTTCTCCATAAGAATATTCTTTGAAGCCTATCTAATTCGTTAGTTATTTCTTTAGGGATACCAAACATACTCATTTGATATTGGCTAAGATTTCCGATGATATCTTTTAGGAGAGTAATCCTATCTCCTAGAGAGAGGGTCTTGCTTTTCATCCCTTAAGTTTAGCTTTTGCCTTTTCAACAAGTTTGTTGCTCTTTTCTCAATTAGAGGGGCCCCTAGGTATCTTTCTCTTTATTTGATCTTGGAATTCCCATAATCCTTGTTAGAATTCTCCAAAATCTATTCAGGGTATTTTTTTTGAAAAGTCATTGATGATTTATGGAAGTTAGGTTTTTGACCTAAGGCTTTTCATAGCCATTTAATATTGTTATAACATTATGCTCGTCTCCAGACTCGTCTTTGAAAAGGTTAGGCAATCATCGGTAAATTGAAGTATTGGAATTTTTGGTCCACTTCTTGAAGTTTTTCTTCTCACACTATTATTTACGCCTTTTGAGAGGTTCTCAATGTGTTTAGTTAGAGCTTCTAAGCATAATACAAAGATATATGGGGATAGGGGATCCCCTTATCTAATTCCACTATTTGGTTTGAAGGTTTATCCTGGTGATTCATTGATTAGAACTTTTTTTTTTATTTGTTTGAAGTATAACTGGGAATGGCAACGGGGCGGGGATCATATTCTCCGTCCCCACCCCCAATTTTGAAATTAACCCTCATCCATGTCCGCGATCCCAACTGGGAATAAAATTTGTCCTCCATCCCTGATCCCCATTAGGGATGGGTTCCCTGCAGGGACCCGAATCCCCAAATTTTTTTAAGATGACAGTATTTTTTTTTGAAAAATAAATTTACTTAAAATAAATAAAAAATTAAATTGAAAATAATCTCCAATTTAATTAATCCTTGTCCTCGCCCCGCTAAAATAATCTCCATCCCCAACCCCATCAAATTGGAAAAATTGGATCCCCATCAGGGAGGAGAAAATTACCATCCCCAAGTATAACCGATATATGAGGTGTATCAACCTTTCCTCTACACAGCTTCGCCACTTTTACCCTTAGCAGCTCCATCCGTATTAAGTTTGATTTGGTGTTCCAATGGAGGAATCCATTTGATGTTCTTTCAGCTTCTGCTCAGTAAAATTAGGCTCAAGGGAAACAGTAAAATTGTCAGTATAGGCTTTTGTATGAGTCACTAGCTGGGTCGGGTCGGGTTTGGCGTACTGTTGTTGAAGATGGTATCATTACGGGTTTTCTAGATGAGCCAATTTGTATGACAGAAAGCTGTTGTATCAGTTTTGTTGAGGCTTTTTAAGTTATTTACAATCCACTCCCTAGGCTATCTTTGGTTCGAAGGAAAAGGTAGGGAAAGGAAGGGAAAGATAGGAAAACCAATACAAGATTTGTAAAAATTTCCCTACTTTTCTCTTCCTTTCCCTACATTTTCCTTCAAACCAAACATAGCCTAAACTAGAGGTCCTGATTTTGAATATTATACTTATAGGATCCAAATGTAGTATTATTCCACAATTCATTGCGAATTCACAATTTCTAAAGAGGTGCTATAAGGTTTCGGTGTTGTGCTACACAATGCACATGTTGTTGGGATCTCAAATCCTCTATTCACTAATTTATCTCTCACAGGGATTTTGCCAAGGTACAGAAGCCACATAAAGAATTTAGCCCTTAACTGACAAGGAATGGAGGAAAGGGTGGCCTGAACAAGGTACATCTACCTGCTAGGCTAAGGGATGAGGATTTCCACCCCGCTAATTTAGCTTGAATTTTATCAATTAGACACATATGCGCGTTCATTTTTCTGTAAGTTAATTACCCATGTTCTTTTAGACACATATGCCCGATACTATACGACACATGTCGATATAGTAGCGTATTGAACTGATACATATGACTAGTAAGCTACATATCCAGTAGTGACGTATCCTGTGTTGGTGGCGTTCGATACTGATACGATGCACCCCATTTGGGCATATCACGTCGATATTTTAATCCTTGGGTCATGCCCAATATCAGTTCCAAAATCGGCCTCAAACTGAAGATGGTGTAAAATGTATGTGAAGTCGATTTAGCAATACCATTTCAACAAAATTGTTCCCCAACTTGCTTGGATTGAATTGGCAATGTGAACCTGATATGCCCTGATGTTTTTCTTGAAAAAACGAGGATTGATAGAAATCAACTTCTATCAAAGTTAGGTCGAATTAGGTTTTCTGTGAGGCAAAGGAGAAGAGAAGAGAACAAGAGAGTGGAGAGATTTAGTTGAATTAGACTCTCCCATTTTCTCCTTTATATAGAGCACTCTCCTAATCTAATTAGGAGCTAATTTATATCAAATTTGGATTAGGAGATTATCTTTAATTGATAAGCATTATCTTTTTAAGAGGATAGGTGCTCCATACCTAGAACCATGCCCATTTTCAACCAAAGTCACATGACAACTTGATCACTTAACTAATCATATTAGTAATAGGCCTTAAGCCCATTTTTTCTAATGGTTCATGTCTTAAGTTGTTTGCATAGCCATTTTGGGCCTGAATATTGTATGGCATGAGACCCACAAAGGTCTCACACAAGTCTATAAGGGTTCAATCCTACTTCTAAAAGAGGTTAGGCCGAATTCACTACTTAGGACCGTGAAACCCCTAACCCTATCAACTTGGACTCAGTTTGGGCCCAACATTTACACCTAAATGATAATTGGATTCAACCATCCTATGAAGACCCAAGGATAACGAACTTATGTAAGATAAAGCCCATCAGGTAATTAGCCCTGTAATGGTCTTTTACACATAACCTCTCAGCCCATAATCATCAAAACACTACTGCAGGGAAAGACCTATTACCTGACTGTAAAATGCAATGTCACACTCTCTGCTTGGATGGATCTTGGGATTAAAATCCTTTGCAAATCTTTTTTTTATATAAAATAGTAATATAACATATAAATATGTTTTGCAAATTAGATTTCAAATATAGTTGAAATCCACTACCGGTAGTTTAATTTTCCATCAGAGAAAGTGTAAAGCCTAATATTCACTTTGTCTAACAAAATGGTTGATCCCATCACTATGATTACCCACTTTAAGTAAATTCTCAAACTACCCCAACATGCCTAGGTATTTAACCCTTACTGGATCTTACTAGTTGGTACATCAAAGACAACTCAGTCCAATACCTAATGCAGTATCATAATCAAGTTTGGGGTTCGGTGCAACTTTCCAATTTTGTCCATCTATCTCCAAGGTCCAAGGCATATAGGGGTGGATTCGAGTTGAACCGAGCCGAATATTTGGCTATTTGAGCTCGACTCGCTGAAACTGTGTTAGGCTCGAGCTCGAGCTTGATTCGGGCTAGAAACTTAAGCTCGAGCTCGATTCGCTTCAAAGCTCGCAAGTTCGAGCTTGGCTCGGCTCGAGCTTGACTACAAGCCAAGTTTTTTCTAAAAATTAAAAATAAAAATAATTTTTTTTATTTATACAAAAAATTAATAATTATTATACATATAAAAAATAAAAAAAAATATACATATAAAAATGTTTTTATTTTACATACGAAAAATAAGAATTATAAAAATTATTTACTATTATAAATAAAAAATAAAAATATTATATATAAAATAAAAAAATATTTATTATATATATGTATATGTATATGTATATGTATATGTATATGTATATGTATATGTATATGTATATGTATGTATATAATAAAACATTATTTATTTATTATACTAGGCTCGCAAGCCTCACGAGCCAAGCTTTACTGGGCCCGAGCTCGAATCGATTAGTAAACGAGCCGAGCTCAGCTCGAAGCTTGGTTTAAACCAAGCCGAGCTTGAATATCTCATGAGAAGCTTGGCTCGTGGCCACCCCTAAGGGCATAACTAGAAATTGGTCTAGACCCTGTGTCTCTTGTAAACACTCACTATTTGTGTTGAGGGTCTAACCCTAGCAATTGAGACAAACTGCTCCACTAATTCAGTAACACATCAATGTCAGCCTTGTTAGGATAAACTTCTAAAGTCTATTCAATGATTGAGAACATTTTAAATTAACATGAGTATGAAAAGTATCCAGTTTAAGGAGTAATTCACAGAAAACATACAGATAAGAACATGAAACAATAATGTACTTTATTCATTGATAATTTTTTATCTACATCAATCTAATTAGAGCTAAAGGCATACATTGTCTAACATCTATCTTATCCAAATGACGTATTATTAAATAATTTGAAGGGTTCGACTATGATATCAAAAAATGCATCATATGCAAAAAAAAAAAAAATGTGACCAATCAACTAGTATCATAACACCAATCATATGGTATTTATCAAAATTCACGGGTGGGCTTTGATTGATCAAAGCTCTTCTAGTACCATGTCTTCTGGCATCATAGATTTTTTTCCAACTTAGATCAGCCTAAATGTCAAATCATCAGTGTATTCCAGTAATATCAATGAATTAATCTTAACCATCCAAGTCATTACTGATTGAAATAATCTACTACATCACTTGGATGGATGGGATCCATCCATTTCTCTAGGAGACCACATTAGTGGCATTTATTTTTTGGTTGATTTGGTATATTATTTATATGACTTAATTGAAATCTTGTTATATTTATTAAATGATTGAGATTGATTTAGTGATCTTGGTTGACTGTTTTAATGGTTATATTTTTGATTGATTTGGTATATTGTGTGGATGAATGAGATTGTTTGACTGATTTTAGGTAATTTTCTAGGAAAAATTCATACTAACGGAAAGACATGATATTGTTAAAACTTTGATCAATCACAATCCTCATGAATTTTGATAAATACCACTTGATTGGTTAACACTTTTATGATACCAATTGATTGTTTACAAGTTTTTCTATTAACATAGTCAAACCCCATTTATATGGCCTGGATTTTTTTTAGAGATTTTAATGCATTATTTGAGTGGTCAAGATGTTTGATGGCCTAAATTTTTCTATGTTTTTTGGTACATCACTTTATATAGTTACATTACTTTTAAAAATTTCAAAAAAAAGTAAATTACAGATAGGTACCCTGTACTTTAGAGGTAGTGATAAATAGCTACCCTGAACTTTCAATTCAATACTTGAGTACCTTGAACTCTCAAAAATAGACACTTGTGTCCAGTCTTAGTATTCCGTGATATGTCAGTTAAACATTACATAATGCCAAAACTATCCTTCTGTCAGCTAAACTTATACGGTCTGATTAATATTGTATAAGTTATTAAGTTAATCAAGGGACTAGCCACTTCTCCCACAATGATGTTCTCACATGGACAGAATTTAAAAGGAACTATGTTGGCATTTCAACACTATTTTTTCTGGTGACAACATTATCTAGTGATGATTTTACTTCGTTGGCAATTTCCTACCCTCACTCCAAAGTCCACTTCTCCCCATGATAACGTTCTCACATGGACAACAAATAATATATCAAATTTTTAACACCATTTAAAAGGGACTATGCTGGCGTTTCAACACTTATTTTTGGGAAAATTATAGTTAGAGCTGGCTCAATATTTAAAATGATGTTGTAGGTTGGTTCAAAAACCAACAAAACTCTGACAACCGGTTGTACATTTGAAATTATAAAAGCCCCTTGCCATGTCATCAAAGGCTTAATTGGTTGTTGCCAACATGGCTCTTAATCCATGTTGGATACAACATGGATTACTTGAAAAAAAAGGTTTTCACTTTCTCTCTCATTCCCTCTATCTTTCGATCTCCCTCTCACTCTATCACTCTCATAATTGTCTCTCCTTGCTAAATGATTGTGTGATTTGAGAAAAGAGTTTTACATTCTCTCTCAGTCAATCTCTCTCGTTCTCTCCCTCTCTATCAATCTACCATTCTCCCTCGATCTCTCATTATGTTTCTCATTTAACCACTGCTCCCTCATTTTCTCTCTCGATCAATCTCTCCTTCTCCCTCATTCTCTCTCTCGGTCGATCTCTCCTTCTTCCTCAATCTCTATCATTCTCTTTTAGTTTCTTTCTCGCTCCCTCTCTCGTTCTTTTCTTTTTTTTTTCTTACACACTCATAGGGTATTAACCAAACCGTATTAAAGAACATAAAATCAACTTGGTATGGTTCTAACTCCCTTAGCCCAATTTGATAAAAATTCACACGAAACTCTTGGCTATAAAATTTTACACCAACTTGATTGTATAAGTTGTTGGTCCCTTGACTAACTTATAACTTATACGATCTGATTAATACCGTATAAGTTTCTTTGAAAAAAAAAAAACAAGGGAGAGAGTGGGAGAAAGACTAAGAGAGAACGATGGAGATCGAGAGAGCATGAGAAATCTACCAATGAAGAGAGAGAGAGAGAGAGATGTTTTGATTTTGGCATAAATTTTTTGTTGTGCCTAACATGGATTAAGAGTCCTATGTTGGAAACAACCGCATAACATGGCGAGGGTTTTTAAAATTTGAAATGTACAGCCAAAGTTTTGTTGGTTTTTAAACCAACCTGTAGCATAAATTTAAATGTATAGCTAACTCTAACTATAATTTTCCCTTTTTCTTTTTTGCGATGACATTCTCTGGTAATGATTTTGCTTTGTTGGCGATTTCCTACCCTACTGGCAAAGTGCTTTTCATTGAACTCTCTTCTACTTATTTGTAGGGATTAGAATGAGAAATACCTAGACTAAAAACTACCAAACTTTTAATTGGGGTTGTTTTGGTCATTTTCAGTTTTTTTATTTTAATAATTTAAAAAATATATGGGCATTTTGGTAATTTTATCATACATCATTATGTGAATTAACAAAAGTGGACCCAATTGTTATTTTTGAGAGTTCAAGGTACTCAAAAGTATTGTAGTTGAAAGTTCATGGTACTTTATCACTACCCCCAAAGTAAGGATACCTATCTATAATTTACCAAAAAAAAATGAAAAAAGAATAACAAAGTTTGTCAAAATCTTGGTCACTCATGCATACAAACAAGTGATCAAATCAATGATTGTCCACACACAGCAATTTTACAACCATCTTTCTCATCATTTACATTGACAATGGCGTGCAAATTTTGGACAAAAATCGACCAAAAAAATCCCACAAACCAGTGGGCAGATCTCTTGAAAGAAAAGTGTTGTGCGAACATGCTGAACACACATGCATCCGGCCATATATTGAGAATATCTTTCATACTTATGTTAAATCCATGTGCCCTCAGGGTGGGTAGAGCCGTAGAGGGGTGGGAGTTCACCATAATTTCAGTGGTTACTAGCATACAATCAAGCTGCATTCTTGTCTTGATCAACCAACTTCCCGCTGCAAGCAAAAACTCTGCACACAACATTCAACTGTACATCGAGGATATCTCTCATACATGTATGTAAAATGCCCATATATGTATGTAAAATTCATGGGGAGATGTTCCCAATGTGCAACCGGACGCCACTGCTTTCAGAGTGAGCAGAGTTTTTGCTCGCAAGAGATCCCATCACTGATGAATCATGTTAACATTTAGATACCCATTTCCGTGTGGGATTTGGTAAGGCTTCCACGTGTTTTCGGACTTATAACCCCAACAAGCATCCTATGTTTAAAAATATGGAAAGCAGGTCCATATTCCTCAAAATGCTAAATGCTGGAATTACTAATTTCAGCATAAGCATTTGGAATTGGCTTTTTCTGAATGCTATCACAGTGAACTCATAAGCTTTTAAAAGCAGAGCGCTGAAGCTACTTAACAATAACTCTCCCAAACGGGGCCTTAGCCCTTAGCTTTGAACAAATTATAGAAAGATAGAGGAGACAGCATTTCATGATTTATATCCATTAAGACCTTCAACGTGCAAAGGGACAAAACTTGGACTGCATAAAAAGAACTAAGCTGTATTTGACTTGACTCGGATTAATCTATTATGGTATGACGTACGAGATAAATCACAGATCTCTATATCTCATAGTGTTTTCAATATTTTCCTTTCAATTTCTTTGCATTTCATGATTGATAGTTTTTATTCACAGTTTTCTCACAGAATAAAAGATAAAGTACTTTCAGGACCTCCCAATCTTTTCATCCTTTGCCACAACCCACAACCAGCCAAAACAAGTTATTTCAATGGTTCCATCGAATCAAACCCTATCCAATTAGCCCAAGACTCAATTTATTGAATTCATGCCTCAACCATAATTGTTTCACTGGCACATGCACTATCATGCTGTTCAGAGACTGTACCATAGAACTTGCCCTCTTCTTTTTTCTTTTCTTTTCTATTTCTTTTTTCATTTTTTTTCTGATAGTGATGGTCCACAAGACCATCATTTTTACTTGAAATATTACGTTTGAAATACATCTCAAGCTATTAAAATAATCTGTTCTGAAGTGTCTTCATTTTGAGTTTTCTAAAGTTTGTCAAGACATCTCAACAATGTTGAATACATGTTAATTTCCCAGAGGTGCCAACCATTGAAATTACAAAATATTCCAAGGTAATTATGAAAGTTTTTCATTAGATTTTTTTATGGAACAAAAAAAAAAGACATCACAGGAATACAGGGCATATTTGCTGTGAATTCACTTGTAATTGGTTACGTAGCCTGGTTCACACACTTGTGTTCACAGAAGATCACAGAATTCTGCGGTTCGATTTATTAAGAAATTTGTGCACACTCTTACAGCAAAATAATTATCCATAGGCTAACAAGTTCTCTAAAACTATAGTTTTCCGGTTCAGGGAGAAGAAGAAACAAACTCACTGTATGATGCGATCACCAATTCCCCAACTTGAACATTATAAGCGGTGGCTTTGCATGATCCTCCATACACACTTTCTCCCCTTTTTTCTTTCCTTCTTTTTTCTGGAGGGATACACTCTTTCTCCTCTGTGGCCAGTCTATAACTCTGCCAGGAAGATTATATCATGATAAAGGAGGGAGGAACAAATGGATGGTTACCACCACTCAATCTGCAGGTTTTCAATTCTCCTCCCCCTGTGCCTCTTCCATTCATTGTCTGACAATTTCACTATCAACACCACCAAAACTTGTCCTGCCTCAATGTTTTGATTCATCTAAGTGTCCACTGGCTTGTTGTAGACTGCTACATGATGTATTTACATGACCTCTTGCATCTCCCTGTATCCACACATTCCCTCATCTGTGCAACACAGTTGGCCTGAAATGCACTTCTCTCCATATTCCTCAATTTCCAAAAGTTCACACCTTTTATACTTAATTCTCATGTCCCTCTATCAATCTCTTCCACCCTGCTAGTTCTCCAACCTAACTATGAAGAAGTGATATATTTTGCAAGTTGAAGGAGCTAAAAGGGCTAGGGGTGGACCAAAAAGGACATGGGTTGAAGTAGTTAGAAATGATTTAAGTGCCCATAATTTAACAATGGATAGGACATTAAACAGAATGAACATGATTCATGTTGCTGACCCCATATAGTTGGGATAAGGATTGGATGATGATGACTTCTCTTTTCCTGTGGTTTACCAGAAAAAAAAAAACATGGATAAAAGTAGAACCTAATTGCTGCAACATGCATATTGTCAACCGCAACTAATCTTTATATAAAAGTTAGCTGCATACTGAATCACTCTTATTGACAAAATAATCAATTTCAAGAGTGCATTACATACCACTATTATATTTCCTATTTTGTATTCATTTTGTTGTTTTTTATTTTCTTATTATTATTTTTTTTCAGATCAGATATAGCTTTCTAGGCTGCATTTCTAACTTCTCAGTAAATAAAATCCTACCAAGACAATAAGCATCTAAGATGTCTAAGATCATAAAATTGAGGTAGATTGCACCACTCTCTTCTCTCTTAAATCTAAAACAACTACATTTGTTTTTGTTTCTGCAATCCAGAACTCTTTTTTTAATTAATCACAAAGAAAAGGTAAAAACCCTTCAGTCTGTTGCAGGATCAACTGGTTTGATACCAAATTGATGCAGAACAAAACTACAAATTAAAAAGGATAAAAATAATCCAGGAATCAGCACCACCAAAAAACTTGGAATACAAAAAAAAAAACATAGAAATTTAGTTATGGGCCATTGCTTGGTGTAATGGTAAATTCTCAGGCTGACAAATTTGAGAAGAGTTTCAAGTCAGAGTGCCACTATGTGCCAAAAAAGACCAAAGTTAGGTCTGTATCCAGTATAATGGCCTTTTACATGAAAATTCAGATGACAAGTACAACAGTCATAGCTGACCAAAAACATTATAAGGGAGCAAGAATATTTACTCCCATGGCCTGGAGCCTCTCAACTTTTCCTTGCAGTTCATCTGCCAAGCTATTTGCTCTTTTTAGAGTCCATCTGAAGGATTGCTATGAGTTTGACTCTAAGTGATGTACTGACGTTCACTAAGTTGACAATAGTATTCCTAATATCTAAAAACTTTTTTAGATCCAAGGGATCAGGTTATCCAAGAGAAAACCCATCAAGTGAAGTTTTAGTGTTCGAATTTCTGGAGCTAACCAAGCATGGATCACCCAAGGCCTTTGGGGGGCATGGACACTTCTTTTGAACCCTTTTCTAGTGAGCATGCAATGTGCAAAACTTAATAAGTAAATGATGGAGTTCTCTTCCAGACAAAGCCCTTCATAACCTTTCATCCATGCAATCAAAACTTAATAATCACTTTCCACCAACATGTGCTCAAAGCCTAATGAATGCATCAACTTAAAACTTGGAGGAAGGCCAAGTCTCAGCTCTAACTAAATCCCCTTCTCCTATTGAGTCAGAGTAGACATAGATGGTCAGCCTCTACATGGCCTCTGCAAACAAAGCCTAGTCCAGAGGGACCCATATATGAGGAAAAGCCAATTCTTTAATTCTTTATTCCTAACAAGATTCTCTACTGATCTGTAAAGAATTTTAAAAACCTAAACCGATAATCTAAATCGGAAAAATATAAAACATAATATCAGTTTAGTGAGAGAGCTATTGTACTAAAAGTTTCTTGGTTCTATATCAGTGATACTAAACAATGCTTTTATTTTTTTATTTTTTATTTTGTTAAATTTAGACAAACATTTAAGAGAGTTGTTAATAAGGGAACTACAGTCTTTTATTCTCCAATGTGACTTTTGGACTCAAAAATCTTACCATTAGCCATGAAAATGCATTGGGAGAAAAAGAGAAATTGAGGAAAACCATCTCTAAGGTTTCCTCTTTCAAAATCCATGTGCTTCATGTTGTCCAACACAGAAACCATACTTAATGGCTAGAAATATCAAATATGCACATCCTAGGCTCCACAACACAAGCATGCAATAAGAAGTCAGTGGCTTTGTAGTTAAATGCTATGAACAATATCTATTATTGCCATGTTACTTCAGTGTGCACATGATCCATTAGTGCATTCACCATGCTCGCTTGTAGCAGTATGTAGTTAACAGCTGGGCTATCAAAGAGGAAATGTCACACTATCTTGTTAGGGTCTATACAAAAGAAATACCATTACACTAGACTGTAGATAGAGAAATACAAGGAGATGGTTTAAGTAGAAATTCAAAAAGATGCTAAATTAGATTCCCAATATGGAGGGAGAAGAAAGGGTTACCCTGGCAGCAGCAAAAGTGATACAGCTACATAAGACAACCAACATAGTGAGCCCGCGGATATTTCTTTTGTAGTTGTGGCCATTGCACATAGAACTGATCAGAAATGCCTAACTTGTAAAGAAGCAAGCCACTTAAAGACAGCCTCCTCACTCTGGCTATACTTTCAACATAAAAAATGGATGACCATCTAATTCCAACTACCTGCAATTTAAGTTGAATAAAATTTAAGGACGATTTAGACTCTCGCCTTAAAACAGTACTAAAGATATAAAGCTCAGAAGAATCATTCAAATTTCTATCAACTGCCTCATGTTGAACTACATAAAAGTGGTGAAATATTTTCATCCTTGATAAATACTGCATCAAATATTTCCTTTCATGATCTACAACTAAGAGATCCCAAATAGAGCAAGGAATAGGTTTTCAACCTTGAAAAGGAATGCAGCCACACAGAGAGGAATACAAGTTCCAGGACCATTGCATAGAATCTGAAAGAAAAAGATAATTGTCTGCATCAAGCTCCTTAATCTGGAAATTTAAAAGTAAATCCAAAACTGAGCCACGTACAGATTTCTTTATTTTAATAAAAGTTGCTGTTACCTATCAAAAAAGAGTCATGACCACAATAACATGAAGAGAGAAAGAGCAGAAAGTGAAAACAGTACCACTTGAGGCCTGATTTTAATCATAAGCCATGTGGCATGGGCCATAGCAAGTAGGGTTGTCCCAACAGATGTTAAATACGATTGACCTACTTCCCGGCTCCGATATATCTGCATGAACTGGGTGGGAACTTTAACCTTCTGAGCACCTGTCTGCATTACCAAATAATATAAGAATCATAATCCAAAGAAATCAGAGGCAGGCAATTTAATTCTAATTAATTAGAAAATAAAGAAGCAACACCACATTTTTTATGAAAATAAGGAAGCAGTATAATGATTGAAATCATAAAGAAGTTACTCTTCTTATGCTTCTAATCTAACAGATCAGAGAAAAATTTTATTAGGAGACAAAGAAGTTACTCTTCTTTTGCTTCTAATCTCTTCTATATCCCCCAGTCAAATGCATAATACCCCCCCCCCCAAAAAAAAAAAAAAAGAAATAAAATAAAATAAAATAATCAAGACTCCCCTAAAGCCACCCTTGACATGGTATGCCACCCATACAACCTGTACTGATCCCCTCTCCCCTGCAATGAATCTATTGGCAAATTGATCTCCCAACTCATCAGAATGAGGTGTTTATTCTGAAGCCCAAAGTCCTAGCCTCTATACTCTGGTACCCATAAACCTAACCTTCCCCTTGCACAAACCTTATCACAACTTGAGAATTTCCTTCAACATCCCACATAGAGTGGTATCCTGATCTTCTCAGATTTCGAACAAAGCAGCTATCAAAGTTAAGTTTAATTGTTTTTTTTTTTCATTGGGGGAGGGGAGGGTGAGGGGACCATGAGATGCAACCAACCCCTCTACTAACAGATGAAGAGGCCACATTAGCCCATGACCCCATCATTTAATGATGCCATCCATAATAAAATCCACAAGTTCTTTTGTTTTTATCCAAAATGCCACTCTGACCATAAAAATATTTTTTTTATTGGTGTTGGAATAATGTTAAAATAACTTAGTTGCAGATGTTAGGGCCTGTTTGGCTAATTAAAGTGTTTTTTAATTTCGTTTTTTTATTTCTGTTATGTCTGTTATTGTACTCAGGGGCACAAGGGTCTTTTCCCTTGTTATTTCTGTCGCCCTATATATAGTAAAATAAACACTGGCGCCGCCAGTACTGTTACATTGCAAACCTTCTCTCTTCTCTTCTTTTCTCTCCTCTTCCACTTATCTCTGGCCGGCTACACTGCCAAGAATTGAAATGGTAACTTTCCTTCATTAATTTATAAGAAGTATATAACAAGCACCCCAAAGAGGAGTGCTGAACCCCATATAGCAGTCAACTATTACAATGCTGCAATAAAAAATCAGCCCTGGTTGACCCATGTTTAGCTAAACCATCAGTGAACTTCTAACCCAAATAAATTTTACATCAATTTCATTTCCCTTGTCAACCACCATATTTCTCTCATGGCTTGTCTATGTGTCCATACCCCCAAATTTTCTTCCCGCATTCATCCTGTTACCAATCTTGAGTCCCCTTCTGCTTCAATCCAATGTTTTGACCATAAAAATAAAATCCATAGCCTATTGAGTCCCTTTTAAAGTGAAGTAATAAGAAATCTTCATCAATGAAAAGAAATGACTGTAATAGGAAATTGCAGAGAAAACCTCAAGAAAACAAGAAAAAACAAAGGACTTTAAACATCATAAAGTAGAAGGTCCAAGTGGACCAAAAAAAAAAAGATCATCATCCAAGCCTTATCCCAACTATATGGGGTTGGCTCCAAGAATACTATTTCTCCATTCCATTCTGTTTAAAGCCAAAACAAAAATGATGAATTGGATAAAAAGAAGAAATAATTTTCTTTTGCCATCCAGAAGCAATGTCCTGTCTCATAGGCATATACTGACTGCTTATCTGAGTGGTGATAGTGGCCCTTGAAATCCTGTTTTTTAGAACCCATCAAACGATAAGAAGATACTAAAAGGAATACATACAAGGTTCCCCAATACAAAATACTCCTTTGAACCCCTCTCCTAACTAAACTATCTGCAAACAATTAAGGCAACCTTGATGTCCATCTGAACAAGAGATTGACTCTAAACACCAAGGCTCTAGCTTCTCCAATATGATGATACAAGGACCATGGACCCATAGTTTTCAAGGCGCCAAGGCAAGGCTAGGCGACAGGGGGGTGCCTTGTCACCTAGTCGCCTGGGTGTCGCCTAAGCGATGGATTTTTTTTTAAGTAAAAAACATATATCCTAGGGTAGTTCCCTAGGTTCCATAACCATATTTCCTTAATAACTACCCATAATTTTCATAAGAAAAGTATAAACTTCGTGTTAAAGTATAGAAAATCAACATATTCATGAGAAAAAAAGAAAACTCAAAAATTATAGGGGCTGAACCCCTATTTTTGTTACAGGAAAAGAAAAAGAAGAAGAAAATGTGTTGATTAGACACAATTTTAAATTCTTCCTTACTTATTGATTCAGGTTTTGAAGCCTTTGAGGGTTCAACACAGCAGTTAGCTATGTTTGTGTTGATTAAACTGTAACATATAAGAAAATAATAAAAAGAAATTAGTATACAAACACACAAAATGAATATTTTAGTTTAATAATGTCTATTTTAAATTAAGAATATAAAAGTACTTTATAACACAACATACAAAACTGCTTGGCAATTAGGCGAGGTGAGCCTCCAAGGACACCTTGTCGCCTTGACAACTATGGATGGACCAGTCAATCTGAGTTCCACCCAATCACCACATTGGAATCACCCACAATCTCTAATTTCTCTACATCTAAATAGATCGAAAGCTTGAGATATTGGAGGACTTCTAAAGTCAGAACCTTCACAGAAACACCATGGCATTTAAAACTGCCAAATAGGGCTGCCAATTGTAGTTGAATTACTTTTATAATTTAGGAGTGGTTGAGAATGATTTTTATTTCATGTGAATAGATTCTTCCCAGGCAGTTTCATTCTGCAATTCCACATTCCGATGGAAGATGCTTATTCCATGGGAGAGCTCTCCTAGATAAAATTTTGGAAGTGGACTACTCCAAGAATAATTGTACACCCAACATGTGATTTCATGTATAGAGATTGTCAGTACTCAGTTGGCTTAAGATGTTATATGGATCTATAATGCTTAGATACAGGTACCAACATGGACCTGGATATGGATATGGGTACTATCCCATTTAATATGTTTATATAATGCTTCAAATATGTTTTCAAAGCAAAGTTTCATGGTTAAACTTCTAACAAATAAAGGTTTTTCATAGTACACTTTGTTAAAGTGCACCAACTTTTATATTTTAAAAGTGTGAACATTATAAAGTACTAGCCCATGTAATTTGAGAGAGACAAAGAGAGGTGAGGGGTGGATAATGAAAGGAGGGAAGGGACATGTAAGAAAGAGGAAGAGAGAAACAGCAGTGTACAAGAGAGTAAAAAAAGAGATAAGAGAGTGGAGAAAGAGGAAAAACAACCAAGAAAGAAAGAAAGTGCTGGTATATTCCAACTTCTATTAAAGTATATACTTAAGTTAAAAATGATAAAAACACCAAAATACCCTCCACTACATAAAATAAACAGCAGTTCCCACTAACCTCTACAGTGCTGACTTATTTGGGCCCAAAAGAGTCCCCCCCCCTCTCTCTGACCTTTAGTAATGAGACAAGTTTCAACATCAAAAACTTTACATGTGTTTAATGTAGGCCCTCCTGTATGAACTTTTCTGAACTAAAAAAAAAAAAAAAAAAAGACTGAGTGTTTTAATAGCTATTATTAGAGAAGGAACCTCCAATACAACGTTATGATGATATGGACTGGGAGAGTGAAGCTCATGCTCTACCTGTAGGGTGCCCTAAACCCCTACCCTTGGATGGTTCAGATTGGCCACAAGATTCTTTCAATTCAACTCAGGCCCAACTCCAATTAGGATATGTATAAACAATTCATTGTAATGATGCAAGGAAAACAAAACAATGCAACATAAAAACACAAGAGGCTTGTATCAAAACTCAAGAAAAGTTATTGTAAGTTTGTAAATTATCTATTATGTACCTGATCAACCAAGGATTCTTCCAAAACTCGAGCCTTTTGAAGACTCATATTATCAGTCCAAGCCGCAATATAGACCCTTGGTGTAAACTTATCCTTTTGAAGCACAGACAACAGATTAATCATCTCAGCAGTGTGACCTCCTACATAATCATCATAGCCCACAGTAATGGTAATGGTAACAACAATCATAATGGCAACAACGATGATTGAGTAATGAGAGCTGACCTGAACCTAGGATAATAAGAGTGCTGAGAGATTGTGGAGGTGAGGTGTAAAGAGGTCTACTGCTCCGGTGTATCACATAAACAATCCGAATGGTAATGACAGTGAAAGCAATGATGAGAAAGGAAATGGTGAGATTTGGAAGTGTCAAAAAGAAGCAATAGCCATTTCCCCAATCCATTCAGAGAAGACGGTAGTTACCAATCTCAAATACAATTTCCTGAATTTTAGAAAGAAAAATTAAATAATACCTTATTGATGAATAACAAGAAATAAAATAAAGAAGAAAGGCAATATGATTACAATGAAGCAGATAACAAGTGGTAATGCAGTATATGGATTGAAGGTTGAAGACTGAAGCTACATTTTTTTAGTGTTGTTTGGAAATATGTTTTATTTTTAGGGTCTGGTATGAAGTTTATGGAGAAATAACTAACAATGAAAATTTGCAGACATGTGCATCTTAACTTATATGAAATCTACTTATAACCAGATTCCATCAGGGAATCCTCCATAAAAGTTCCTTTTGTATTCTAAATTGTGTGTACAATGCATCCCGTGGAGTTACTACAAGGATTCATCCACTGTGAAATCGCCAAAATTTAAATAAATGAAGTTGGATATGACAAAGTTAGGCTGATGCGATCAATTCTGAATGGTTGAGACACCTTAAATTGCTAAGGATGAAATTTGAAACTGTTTAACTATATGAATATGACACGCTCACGTGTGGAGCCCCGACTTTGGAAAAGGCCACCTCTCAATCTAAAGAAGTTTGAGTTATTTCCACCCAAGAACTAGACTTTTATCCAAAACTTCAATTCTGAAGCTAAAATATGAACTCTTTAATTGTTTCAGAGTTTAATATCAGTAAACTAGCTGTGGATGGTCGAGGTGTATCCATTAAAATTAAAATTCAACCAAGAGTTCCTAAATGGTGTTATTCAATGCTTCTCTCTGTGAATAGTGCTCCAAGTGCCAGAGATTTAAAAAAGGAAAAAACAGAAATATGAAATGAGGTTCCACAACTATTTCAGATCATCAATTAAACCCAGGTCTCAGACTCTCAGTGAGATCAATGATTAACACCTTATGTTTAGATATTAATAAAGCTACTGGAAATCAACTTTGAGTTCAATTCTCCAGAAAATCTGGTTATACAAGAGATACTGGAGAGGTTCTTTTTCTGAAAACCTTTTTTTCTCAAAATAAACCTAAGTGAAGAGGGGCGTACCAGAAAGAAAACAAAGAGAAGGCCGCCAAAGGAGATCCAAATTGATCAATATAAAAGGTTGATCGTTGTTGCTAGAATTTTATACCTGTTTGATTCACAGTGCGATCTGAAATTAGAAACGGATTTAGAAGAAAAACAACGTACAAAGGATGAAGAAAAGAGGGCGACCCCGAATTCTATACAATTGACGGACTTCAGATCTGCCAGCAATGAAACGCTCCCAACTTGTCCCAACGAGACACTGTTCATGCGGAGATGTTCCCAATGTGCGGCTGCAGTGGACTATTGGGAAACAATTTGGGAGCATTTCATTGGTAGCAGATCCCTACCTCAATTCACGACGTCTAATTTTGTTCGCGGTCCAGTTTGGAGAAATTTTCAAACCAAATCAGTAAATTACGGTTCGAGAAATTCTCAATCAAATCAAACCTTTTTAGTTTGGGGACTTTGCACCTTAGATTATAAAACTAGCATAGAAAAAAAAAACGATTAACGAAACAAGAATAACATAAATATCACCAAATATGACAATATCAATATGACAAAACAAGAAGAACATACATATCAATATGAGAATAACTGAATAACACCATAAACAATAGTTAGACACATTCAAAGTTGTATAACATGAAAGTGTTTTCTTGAACTCACAACTCTCAAGCATAGAGAATACATATAGATAGTGTTTTGGTTGCTTTAAGATGAATCACTAATAGTAATAGGCCACTTTAAAATTTATCCTGCGGTGAGTTGGCGAAAATAGTTAGGGTTTCGTTGTATGAGAATAAGAGAGAGAAAGAAAGAGAGCTTACTGCAATCTCAAAGACAGATGGCGAAGGTTTGATCGGCAACAACAACCAGCGGCAATGGCGAAACCAGTGGCAGCGGCGAAGTAAAACTGCAGAAGTAAAACAAAACATAATAAAGCTGTGTTCGATCACCGGTGTTCTTAAAAGTAAAACTGCCACTGTGGCAGCGGCAATCGCAAGGACGGACCTTCGCGTGGCTTCAGTCTTCCGGTCACCGGTGTTCTGCGTTCTCTGAGAAGAAAACCAAAGTGAAAGTAAAACCGCAAAAGTGTCACATGACTACTCAACGAGGCCCCGTGCAGCGCTCGATGGGGTCGAGAAAGCCTACAAATGCAAGCAACAAACACAAAATGCAACAAGAAACACATAAATTAGTCAAAAGGCAACTTGTATTGCATTAATTGATGGTAACCACAAGCACACAGTTCAGTGTCGAGGGGATCTCGTGCTTAACCTTTACACGCTATTGACTCATTTGACTACCTACCTCCCCTCAAAGAGTACGTTAAGCTTTTGGGAGAGTGACAAAAGAAAACATCAAAAGAGTGAAAAATCATACAAGGTAATTACAATAATGTCGTTGGCAGACCCCCCCTTACAAAGATACATACATAGCCCACCCATGACACACATGATGACGCCATGAAGGCACGCTGATGGCACGGTGGAAGGTGCTTGATGGTGCGGTGAACGAGTCACTTGTGACAGTCTCCCCCAATCAATTCGATCTATGTCCTCGGAGATCGGCTTCGGCTAGTCCCTTAGAGTCATTGATGCGGAAGGAGGGTTCTTCTGCTAATCCACGAATCGGCTATCGTCCAAGGCCGAGGTGCATATTTGGATGGCATGGTTGGGTTGGCTTGTTTTGTTGGGGTTTCCTATGTCTAAGTCCTTTCTTGGCGGCTTCAAGGTATGATAGTGGCTGGTTCAGCTTGGCTATAGGGAAGGTCTGGGCCAGGTTAGGGTCAAAATGATTTTTTGGATTGCTGGGGTATTGGTTCCCATGAATTCTTCCCCAATGGTGACTTCTCACAGGGCTACTATGTGATTTAGTCTGAGGAATGGTGCGAAAGTGGTCCCTAGATGGCTTGGGTGGCACTCACTCTCCTTGGTGGTTGTGGTAGTAGGTGTAGGTGAAATCAGACATGACATTGGGTCTTCTATTGGGCTCGTCAGTCAAAGGCGTAAGCGGCTTCTGCTAACGCTGTGGTGCTGAGGTTGACTTGGAGGGCTGTTGTTGCCACTGCTGCTGCTTCATGTTGGTGTCTTCACTTGATTGGTGCTTCACAGCTGAGGCAGGGTGAGTGGAGGTCTTCTCTACTGCATGCTTCACGCTGGTTCTAGGTTTTGCTTCAATGTGTAAGAGTTGCAGTGCTGACACTTGTCTCTTTTAGACCTTGGTGGAGGTTGTAACTGGCACCATGCAAGGGGAGCTCTCGTCTAGGATGCATAATGAGTTGATGTGTGGCATAAGGGCTACTTCTGCCTGCATTAGAAAATCCATCCCCAAGACAACTTGAAAGTGATCCAAGGGTACCATAGATAAATTAATTTTTCCCTTCTAAGGCCCAACTTGGCGGTCTACCCCACGGGTCTGGCCTTCAACAGCTTTGGCACCAGAGTTTATAGCTTTGAGCCAGCCTGTCTCCTTAGTGATTGGAAGGGCTAGTCGCTTGGCCTCAGCAATGGAAATGAAGTGTGTGGCCCCGGTGTCTACTAGGACCTGGGTCGGCTTCCCGCCGAGGGTGATGTTAACATATTGGATCCCCTTATGGGCTTTGTTAGGCCGCCTTGGTGTGGCCTCCTTCTTCACCATTGCATTGAAAAGTTGAAGTGCACCCACTCTTGGCGCTTGCACTGACTTTTCCTCGTCACTTTGCTCGTCATCACTGAGCTTGGCGACAAGGGCATTGATCTTCTTCTTTGTTGGGCAATCACGAGCCAAATGCTTCTCCTCACAAATAAAGCCAGAGAGTGGGGGTCTAGTGGTTCTAGGCTTGTAGCTGTGTTGGCAACCTTGATCTTCTTGTGGCTTCTTCCCATAATCTTGTCTACCTGGCTTGTTGAAGTTTGAGTTGTTGTGAGGAGGGCATGACTGATTGGCTGCCCCACTCAAGTCCAAGGCACGTGGGCTGGTTGGCTTTGGGGATTCTTCATCTAACAAGCTTGTCTCATTTAGTTGCTCTGCCATGACCATTGCGGTGGCAAGGTCCTGCACGTTGCGGCGTTGGAGCTCTAATTCGTTCTATGGCTTTAGTCTGTCCATGAAGTTGAACAATAGATCCTTGTCGGGCATGTCCGTGATCTCTTGGGTAAGGGTTGAAAACTCTTTGACATAGTCGTGGAGTGAATCTGCATGTTCGAGTGCTTTCAACTTTTTCCGTGCCAGGTTCTCGCTTGAAAGTGGCCCATGTGTTAATGGTGCATGTGCCCCGCTCAATGTCTTGGCATCGCCTGTGCCACCATAGCATAGCAATGTCAGCCAAATACATAATCACAGTACGAACCTGAGTTAGGTCATCATCAATGCTAGCGTTAAGGAAATATTGTTCCATTTGCCACAAGGAGTTGTCTAGTTGTCGAGAATCTCGGGAGCCGGCATAAGGTGTGGGATCCCGGATCTTTACACGAGTAGGAGCCAGAGTTGGGGAAGGACTAGGAGTGCTGGCCACTAGTCTCTTGAGGAGCATCATGTCTCCTCTTAGTTCATTCAGTTTGCCTGGCGGTCGGTAGGAGCGGTCATGGCAGCATTCATGGCCATCCACTCTCTTCTAATGTCTTCTAGTTGTACTTGAACGGCTGTAGGTGGGGGCATGGCTCTCTTCCATGTCGACCATTCAGCTCTCATCTCGTCAACTTGGTCTTGGATGTTGGATCGGGATGAGCTCCCTTCTTGTCGGGATGTTGTGCCAAGGACTTCCTTGAGGTTGCCATTCCGGGCGTCTTGGACCTCGTTCATGATGCCATTCAAGCGGGCTTCTAGCTCCACCATGGAGCTCTCAATGGTCTTCACATGTAGGTGGATTTCTTCTACTCGGTCACACATCTCCCCAACAGTCACTTCGCAACGAAGAATGCACGTGTCGAAGGCAACAAGCTTGTCAACCGACTTGTTGCGCTTGCTTGATTTGGATGGGCGGCCTTTGGGGGACTTCTCTGTGACGGCTTCATTGCCTAGTGCCTCATCAGTCTCCCTCGCATGGGCAAGGCCATGTTGAATCTCGTCGGTCAGTTCCTTGTTGTGCTTCATTGTGCCACCACTAAATTTTCTATGCAAGGGTCACATGTGTTGAAGAGCAACCTGCTCTGATACCAACTGTCACGGGGCTAGTCAATGAGACTCCGTGCGACGCTCGATGGGGTCGAGAAAGCTTACAAATGCAAGTAACAAATACAAAAGGCAACAAGAAGGCACACAAATTAGTCAAAAGTCAACTTGTATTGCATTAATTGATGGTAAGCACAAGCACACAATTCAGTGTCGAGGGGATCTCGTGCCTAACCTTTACACGCTATTGACTCACTCGACTACCAACCTCCCCTCAAAAAGTATGTTAAGCTTTTGGGGGAGTGACAAAAGGAAACATCAAGAGAGAGGAAAATCATACAAGGTAATTACAATAATGCCATTGGCAGACCCCCCTTACAAAGGTACATGCATAGCCCACCAATGACACATGATGACACCATGAAGGCATGTTAATGGCACGGTGGAAGGTGCTTGATGGCGCGGTGAAGGTGACAAAAGGGCAGGAAAAGGAAAAAGCCGAAAAGGCTAGGTATCGACGTATCGTGTATCGATTATTGAAGAGGAGATAGAAATTAAAATTTAATCATTTGATATATTTATATATAAATTTCTTAAACTACCGTTATGGTTTAGCTAATTGACTAACTCTACCCTTATTGTTTAAAAATTGTCTAAGTGTACCTTTTACTGTTTTTGACAATTGACTAAGTGTAACCTTAACCGTTAAATATGGACAAAAAAGGTAAATTTCCCATTATACCCCTATGCAAAATTACATTTTTATCCCTATTTTAACTTAACTCGATAGACAGGCTTCCATCTCCATCGTCACTAACGGCGGTCGCTGCAAATACCGAATGGCGGAGGTCCGACGGAAGTCGACTCCAGCCGACGACGAACGACTTTAGAAAGCAAGGAAATTTAACAGTGAAGATTTCTGGGAGTTTTGCCTGTTTTTGTTTAGATGGGACAAAGAAAAAGAAGAACAAGAGTGGAAGGTGCGTTCGAAATCGATGGTATGGCTTTCTCCAACAATGGAGATTGCGACAACTAATGCAATCTTTGATGGCCGGAACTCCAAGAATTCGACTCCTGCCCATTTAGTGAGAGCAATGGAAACAATATATGAAATTTGTTATTTTTAAGATTTCGAGATTGAATATGGATGGGATAAAGAGAAATAGAGGCGTTAGAAACCTTTGGTGGTGATTAAAATCAGCTCTACGGAATGAAAAATCAGAGATATGGGGTTTGGGTGTTTTGGGTCTTTGAGTTTGCACAAGAAATAGTCACTGAAAGAAAGAGGCGTCACTGCGTTTGTTCTCCATTTAAGTACTGACAACAACATAAGCTCCATTCTCTAAATCGCCCGAGCTTCGAACACCGGCTTCCCTTCAATCACCTGAAGATGGTTTTAAACTGTTAAACCCATCTCAGAAGTCTGAAACACATAAAGGAATGAACATGGCATGATGGTTTTGTTTTGCTCTCGTTTGGTTTCTATTCATGATTTGGTGGAATGGGTTTTTGTTCTACCTGTAAATCTATGGGTTGGGGGCAATCAGTTTCCTCCATTTTTGCTGCCAAGGCCAAGCAAGCTACAGAAAGCAACGAGACCATGCCTTTCCACCATGCTGGGGGTGAAGAAAAAAAGAGATAAAAGACAAAAAATTACTGGATTGTGTTATCATTCACTCTAACAACAATACAAAAGCTATAGAAAGCAAAAAATTACTGGACTGTGGTGGTTCCAGCGTCGTTCATCGTTGGCCGGAGTCAACTTCTGTCAGACCTCTGCCGTTTGGTATTTGCAGTGACCTCCGTCGGTGATGATGGCGATGGCAGCCTGTCTGAGAGGGATTGAGTTAAGTTAAAAACAGGGATAAAAATGTAATTTTGCATAGGGGTATAACGGGCATTTTACCTTTTCCATCCATATTTAACGGTTAAGAGTACACTTAGTCAATTGTCAGAAATAGTAAGGGTACACTTAGTCAATTTTCAAATAATAAGGGTAGAGTTAGTCAATTAACTAAACCACAAGGGTAGAGTTAGTCAATTAACTAAACCACAAGGGTAGTTTAAGAAATTTACCCTTATATATATTATATTATATATTTATATCAATACAATTTACGATTGGTTTGGTTCATAAAATTTAATAAATCAAATCATAAACCGTAAATCATATTTTTTAAATTCGTAAAATCGAATCAAATTGTTATAAATTTAAACCAAATCAAACCACAAATTTGATTTAGTTCAATTCGATTTTATGGTTTGAACCATATAATGAACACCCATATGCCTTATGGTACATCTCAACCGTGCATTAGGAACATCTCCCAACATCACAAATGACAATTACAACAAATGTTCCTCATGCATGCTAAGATGAGCATGTAGGGAAGAATTGGGATCTCTTGCCAACAGAACAATGCCAACACCCTACCAACATGATCTCACACCACACATTTTGCCATGAGACTAGGACCCACCATGTATGAGATGTGCAGTGTCATGTAATGTTGGTAGGGTGTTGGAATCATTTTGTTGGTAGGAGATCCAAACCCTTAACACAATAGCTACGGTAGACGTTCCCAGTGCACACTAAGATATGCATGTAGAGCGCCCATGGGACACCAATTGATTCTTGTTCAGTGAAATCGCATGGACGCCCCCCACAAAACATCCCAACCGTGTATTGAGATGTTCCCAGTGCACGTTGAGATGTGCATATGGGGCACTTTTTGGGGTGCCAATTCATTCTCCTATTGAGCCTATGATTTCAGCTAATTCCAATTTGAAACGGCTATTGTGTTCAGCTAATTCCAATTTGAAAAAACATCCACTTCTTATTCATCAAAACAAAATGGGTTAATTACATATTCTTGCACTATACTTTGGGACAGTGACAATGTCTTTGACAACAGCCAAAGTTGCTGAATCAGAAAACTTATTGCTTTGTCTTTTTGTAGATAAAATACTTAATAATAAAATAATCAAAGGTATAATAATCTATTGAACTTCAGCTTAAACCATTAGGAGCCTACAACCTCCATAAAAATTTACTAAGAGACAAAGCAATAGATTTTTCGGATCAGCCACTTCAGCTGTCATCAAATGGTCCTTTAGCCCCAAACCTTCGCTTTGCAATAAATACCCCCTTAGAATTTTGAGGTTCCTACACTTTGTCCTCTCCTCATTAACTGGACTAATGGAATAGAGGTATTCATGATCCAGTTTGGATGTGTTTTGGGGAAGATCTCAAACTAAACCTGGTATGCAAGAATCCATATTTCGTCCTCACAAAACCAGTACTCACACTGTCCTCACAGTGTTTTGGAAACATCTTCCTACCAACGAACCAAATATGTAAGAGAAATAAGAAGAAAGAAACATGAGGCCTTTATGCAAATATGTAAGAGAAAGGGCAAGATCGGCCATAAGTTAAGAAAATTGTAGTTTGAATATTTAGACATGTTTAATAAGCATGAGATAGTGACATGAGAATATTTTTTGAAGTTAACCGATAGAACACCAACCAAAAGGGGCAAAGTGTTGAAATCTAAAAGTTCACGGGGTTGCTAAGTCTTTTTACCCCCAAACTACATGATGGCAATAATGACCATAAGATGTGTGTATATGTGCTCTTTATGGTGGAATCTAAAAGTTCAATGTAGTACCGTAAGATGTTCTTTGAAGATGTTTGGTTTTTATGTGGTGTGCATGTGTGGTGAGCATGGTGACTTGGTGATCATGAGCTGAGCTTTCTCTTGAAGTTGTTTGGTTTCTCCTCATAGTTGAAGTAGTGGTGTAGGTTAGAAGGAAGATGTTGGGAGTAAGGAAGAAGGACAAATTAAAAAACAAGGGAGAAAGGAATGTCAAGACGTTGAAAAAGAAAGAGAATGTAGGGGAGCAGGAAAGGTTTGGATTGTGTGCAAAACAACATAAATGCTCTCAGATATGGGTGGACTCGAGCCAAGCTTAGCCAGATATTTGGCTATTCGAGCTAGGCTATCCAAAAAGCCATGACGCTTGAGCTCAAGCTAGAGACTTGAGCTTGAGTTCAGCTCGACTTAAAAGCTCGTATGTTCGAGCTCAGCTGGGTTCAAGCTCGATTAAACCAAGTTTCCAATAAGAATAAAAAATATACATATAAAATAATTTTTTATTTTACATATAAATAAGAATTATAAAAATTAGTTATTATTATACATATAAAAACCAAAAATGTTATATATATATTATTTTTAATCTTATTTATATATATATTATTTTTATATGTATTATTATTATTATTATTGTTATTGTTATTGTTATTATTATAAGCTCAATTAAGCTCATGAGCCTCACGAGCCAAGTTTTATTGGGCTCGAGCTCATCTCAAGGCCATTTTAAATTGAACCAAATCGAGCTTTTCATGAGCCGAGCTCAAATGGCTTGTGAAAAACTCAATTCATGTCCACCCCTACTCTTAGACTGAGCACTCTGTTGCCATATAGAGCAAACATTTATTTTGTACAGCCTATTTATTTTGTATTCATATTATCTTTTCATAAGTAGATTGTATAGCTACAGGTAGAGATAAATCAGCCTTAAATCTCTGTAAATCATCCTTTAATTACTGTATATTCAACTATATATTCAATGAAATCAGAATGAAAAGGCATTGAGCCATTCAATCAAAATTCTTTCAAAGCAAAAGTTATCATGGTATCAGAGCGCTTGTCTTAGAGTTTTGGAATTTCTGGTTATTCTTGGGTGTTGGAACTTTAGGCCGCTATAGATTGCAAGTTCCATCTGTGTGATTTTTTTCAGAAAGCTCACGTATTTTGGTAATTTTTTTCCCAATCATATTTTGGGTTGTTTATCTCTCTATATTTGTCTTGTTTTCTGCTGAAAATAGCTGGTAACCACTCTGAATTTTGTGTTAAATTTACGGGAAAAAATTATTCGGCATGGGAATTTCAATTCCGTTTATATGTTACTGGAAAAGAGTTATGGGGACATATTGATGGTACTACTCCAGCTCCAGCAGATGCTACTCAATTGGCTCAATGGAAGATCAAAGATGCTAGGGTGATGTCTTGGATTACCGGGTCATGTGATTCTCAAATTGTTCTTAATTTACGCCCCTATAGAAGTGCTCAAACCATGTGGGAATATTTTAAAAAGCTTTATAATCAAACAAATTCAGCTAGGAGATTTCAATTGGAGTGTGAAATTGCAAATATACACAGGGGAGTCTCTCTATTCAGGATTACTACTCTGGTTTTCAAAATTTATGGGTTGAATTTTCTGATATAGTGTGTGCTGCAGTGTCTAAAGATTCTCTTGTTGATGTATTGGTTGTTCATGAGATTAGCAAGTGTGATCAGTTTTTGATAAAGCTACGATCAGATTTTGAAAATGCTCGTTCTAATTTGATGAATCGTCATCCTCCTCTTACATTGGATGTGTGTTTCAGTGAATTGCTTCATGAGGAACAACGTCTTCTTACACAAACCACTATTGAACAGGAGAAAATGACTACAACACACATGGCATTTTCGGCTCACGGAAAAAGCAAGGGTAAAGATATGAGTAAGGTTCAGTGTTTTAGTTGCAAGAATTATGGGCATATTGCTGCAAATTGTACCTAGAAATTTTGCAATTATTGCAAAAAGCATGGGCACATTATCAAAGATTGTTTAACTCGCCCTCAAAATCGTCAAAACACTGCTTTTCAAGCAACAGTTGGCAATTCTTCTACGGATCAGATTCAAACTGGGTCCTCAACTATGTCAGTAGTCAATTAAAATGCTCAATCCACTGTTCTTAGTCCTGAAATGGTGCAACAAATGATAGTTTCAGCCCTCTCAGCTCTGAGACTCCAAGGTAATGGTAATTCTTTATCTAAGCCTTGGCTTGTTGATTCTGCCGCATCAAATCACATGACTAGTTCTGCTAATTTGCTACAAAATGTCCAATTCTATCAGGGTTCAGAAAATATTCAAGTTGCTAAAGGAAATCATTTTCCCATTACTGGTGTTGGTGATATTACTCCGGTTTTCAACAATGTTTTTATATCACCTGGACTTTCTGATAATCTTCTTTTAGTTGGCCAATTAGTAGAAAATAACTATAATGTCCATTTTTCTCGTAATGGTTGTTGTGTGCAGGATCAGGAATCGAGGACGGTGATCGCGAAGGGGCCTAAAGTCGGACGTTTATTTCCTCTACATATTTCCATTCCTAGTAATGTTTCTTTAGCATGTTCTGCTGTTATTAATAAAAATGAGGTGTGGCATAAACATTTGGGACACCCCAATTCTACTATATTGTCTTATTTGTTGAATTCTGGTTTATTAGGCAATAATAATAAATTTTCAAGCCTTTCTTTTGATTGTTCAACTTGTAAATTGGGAAAAAGTAAAATTCTTCCTTTTCCTCTTGTCGATAGTCGTGCAGATAAATGCTTTGGTATTATTCATAGTGATGTATGGGTGATTACACCTGTTATTTCTCATGCACATTACAAGTATTTTGTGACATTTATTGATGACTATAGTCGATTTACTTGGATTTATTTTCTTCGTTCCAAATCTGATGTTTTTTCGGTTTTCAAGACTTTTGTTGCGCATGTTGAAACTCAATTTTCTACTATTATCAAAGTTCTTCGATTTGATTCTGGTGGAGAATACATGTATCATGCACTTCATGATTTTTTAAATGAAAAAGGTATTCTCTCACAACGTTCTTGTCCACACACACCTCAACAAAATGGTGTGGCGAAGAGAAAGAATTGTCATCTCTTAGAAGTGGCTCGTACTTTGCTACTTGAGTCTTCCGTTCCCCCTCAGTTTTGGGTAGAAGCTTTATCTACAGTAGTTTATCTTATTAATAGACTGTCTTCTCAAACTCTAAACCTTGAGTCTCCTTATTTTCGTCTTTATCAACAACATCCTTAGTATGGGCATTTACATACATTTGGTTGTGTTTGTTTCGTTCATTTGCCTCCTCTTGAACGTCATAAACTTTCTACTCAATCTGTTTAATGTGCATTTATGAGATATAGTACAAATCATAAAGTTTTTGTTTGTTATGATTCTTATTTAAGAAGCTCAGTGTTTCTCGCAATGTTGTTTTCTTTGAAAATCAGTTTTTCTTTCCAACTTGTGATCAGTCATTCTCTGATATTGCTATTCTTCATAGTTTTGATGAATCGTCTTCTTCTCCTGAATGATTCAAGCCTGGATATGTGTATGAACGACGTCATTCACCACCGCCCCTTCCGACTCCAGATCTGTCACTTGATCTGTCACTTACTCACAGGCAGTTAAGCATGAGTGTTGGCAACAAGCAATGCAAGAAGAATTCGAGCTCTTTAGGATAATCATACATGGGATATTGTTCCATGTCCACCCAAAGTTAAACCTATTGGGTGTAAGTGGGTTTACTCAGTGAAACTTCGCTCTGATGGGACTCTAGAGCGCTATRARGCTAGGTTGGTTGCTCTTGGTAATCGACAGGAGTATGGGGTGGACTATGAGGAGACATATGCTCCTGTGGCTAAAATGACTACTGTGCGAACAATCCTTGCCATTGCTGCTTCACAGGGTTGGCCACTTAAACAAATGGATGTCAAAAATGCTTTTCTCCATGGTGATCTCAAAGAAAATATCTACATGACACCTCCTCCTGGTTTGTTTTCCTCTTCTACTTTGGAAGTATGTAAGTTGAATCGCTCATTGTATGGCTTAAAACAAGCTTTTGCAAAGTCAATATGACTCTTCTCTATTCCTTCATAAAACTTCTACTGGAATTGTCCTTCTTTTGGTCTATGTTGATGACATAGTTATAACAGGAACGAGTTCTTTATTGATTACTTAGCTTCAGCAGCATCTTCGAGAGTCATTTCATATGAAGGATCTTGGCCACCTTACATATTTCTTGGGATTGGAAGTTCAATCTAACTCCTCTGGTATATTTCTYAATCARCATAAATATACTCAAGATTTAGTTGCATTGGCTGGTCTTCAGGATTCTTCATTGGTTGATACACCTCTAGAAATAAATGTCAAGTACCACTCGGATGAGGGAGAGCTACTTTCTGACCCATCTTTGTATCAACAATTAGTGGGTAGCTTAAATTACTTGACTATTACCAGACCTGGCATCTCCTTTGCTGTCCAACAAGTTAGTCAGTTTATGCACTCTCCCACTCATCTTCACTTGGCTGCAGTTCGTCGCATCATAAGATATCTTTGGGGTACTCCATGTCGTGGTTTATTTTTTCCCCCTGGGTCTTCTCTGCGCCTTAGTGCTTTTAGTGATGCCGATTGGGCTGGTTGCCCAAATACTCGTTGCTCTGTTACAGGTTGGTGTATGTTTCTTGGGGATTCTTTGATATCGTGGAAGAGTAAGAAACAAGATCGGGTTTCTAAATCTTCTACTGAATCTGAATATCGGGCTATGTCTGCTGCCTGCTCTGAGATTACTTGGCTTTGAGGATTGTTTACTGAGATTGGATTTCCTCAATCTAATCCCACTCCTCTACATGCAGATAATACCAGTGCTATTCAAATTGCTATTAATCCAGTCTACCATGAGTGCATGAAGCACATTGAAGTTGACTGTCATTATATTCGAGATGCTGTAAATACTCGAGTTATTTCTCTTCCACATGTTTCCACAGATTTGCAAATTGTCGATGTGTTTACCAAGTCTCTTACTCGACAACGCCATCAATTTCTTATTGGCAAATTGATGCTTCTTGATCAACTGGCGTCAATTTGAGGGGGGATGTTGCCATATAGAGCAAATATTTATTTTGTACAGCCTATTTATTTTGTATTCATATTGTTTTTCCATAAGTAGATTGTATAGCTGTAGGTAGAGATAAATCAGCCTTAAATCTTTGTACATCAGCCTTTAATTACTGTATATTCAGCTATATATTCAAGGAAATCAGAATGAAAAGGCATTGAGCCATTCAATCAAAATTCTTTCAAAGCAAAAGTTATCACACTCAATGTTAAAAAGGTTATAAAATAGATTCATAACATCTGTTGGTAGACTAAATTCGGCTTTGAGATTGAGAGAGTCATTGGAGACATTTTGTAGATTGCTTTTCAAAGAGAAAAATATATGCTTAATGTGCTAATGGAAGAACCTTGGTGCCCTCTTATTAACCAAAGGGCCATTGACAACAATGCTAGGAGATCTACAGTTTCACACGCTTGATGTTTGGGTTAGATTGCTAAACATTTTAGTGGATTATAGAACTAAGGAGAAAGGGGAAATACTTGCAAGTAAAGGTAAGATAAATAGTAACTATCAAGTAGAAAGAAGAAAGAAAAAGCTAAGGGAGGAATGGAACAAAGGACTAAGAGTTAGGGTTAGGGTGGATGTTAGGAAGCCTCTAGAAAAATGCTTTCATGGATTTCTTGAGGAAGACAATAGTGGTTTCTTTCTAATATGAGAACATCCCTCTTTTTCTACAGGTGTAGAATGCTTGGACATGCTGAGAGAAGAAGTTCCAAGAAAAGGTATCAAAGGAAGAAGAGCTAGAGGAGGCTTTAAAGAAAGTGGAATAAAATAATGGAGGATAAGGAGGGACCGGTGGACTTTGGTCTGTGGATGAAAGTGGAAGTTGGAGAAGAGAATGATAGGTTCTTGAACTTCCAGAAGATGGTTGTTGATCCATTGAAGCTGCAAAATGAGAGTACTAGGAAAGATGATGTAATGAATTTTAAACAAGCAACCATTGGAGCAGAGGAAAATCAATCTAAAACCCAAACTTTATATATATATATATACAAAGCTTGCAATAAGGAGGAAGCATTTTTTGGCAGAGTTCAATGGAAGAGTTGTAGGGCTTTAAAATGTCATTGGTTTCAATGGCAACATCAACATCATTATGTCACTAGTAAAGGTTTTTTGGCCACATGCTTTTGGCAAAAAGGAGAACCAGTGGTTTAGGAAAGGGGTTAGTTGGGACTAGGCTAACCATACCTTTCTTATGAGTGATAGCAAGATAGAAGGAACCAGTGGCCACATGCCTACTATATATAAGAGAGAGAGAGAGAGAGAGCCATCTTGTGGGAAAGGAAGCTTGAACAGATGAGTGAGTTAGGTGGTCAATCCAGGTAGGATTTGGATCCTAGATTGGAGGCAAATCCAAATGGTGAAATGGTTAGCCCTTCTTTTGGCCATAACTTTGTCAAAGCTAGCTTGTGTGACTAAGGCATAAAATCAAAAAACAAGAAGGGAGGGGGGGTTCAAAACAAAACACCTGCAAGCAATTGAAGATCTTAGGCACCATTGATGAAATAGGGAAGGAGGTTATGACTATGTTTCATTGCAACATCAACGTGTTGGTAGAGAATTAAGGAAGGTAGATTCCTTTACAGTCAAATCAAAACACAATATGGAGCACAGTTAATTGTTCTTTGTGTGTTTTCCATTCTAATAATGATCTTTTTTCAACCCATTATTCTGAGCATTTGCACAATAATGTTCACCATGTTATGCTTTAAAGAAAGTACAGACAAGCTGTAAATCATCCTTTACCTCGTGGTGATCTGGCCTTATCCCCATTAATCCCTATTAAAAGTGCAGGTTGTTTCTATGCCTCAAGGTTTATACAGAAGTTGAGTGCAAGCTCGGTTTCTACTCTTAATAAATGTTTGTCTCTAGTTTTGGGGAGAAGTTTAAGTTGATTTCTAGTTTTCATTGTTTGAAACCTTGAACATCCTTTGCCTGTTAAAAGAGTTTTCTTATGAAAATCAAAGAGATGTGAAAAATGTTTATATGTAGGCAAGATAAACCTAGAAGAAAATTCTCTAATTCACCCTCGATCCACTATCGTAAACTCATCTATAAATATGGTTTGATTAATGTTTTGACAACAAAAATAAAACCTTAAAATTTGGAGTTGTTAGGGGTTAGGACCCCCCCTGACAATCTATGCAGGTCGTCCCCTTGATGATTTGTGCAATGAAAGAGTCCCTTAAAAATGAATATCCCAATGTCATTTTTCTTTATGAAACAAAATGTAGCCTGTTAAAATGTAGATAGAAGGTTAAGAACCTTCTGGCTTGGGATTGTTTAGGGGTTGTCCAATTGGCAATGCTAGATGATTAGCTATGTACTGGGGTCCAAATTTTAAGTAGAAGGTACTAACTATAGACAAGTATTTCATTGACACTATAATTGAAAATGATAATAATAACTCTTGGTTCTATACCTTTACAATATTGGAAATCGACCAGCTAAAAAATGGATTTTTCATGAAAAAATCAATCAATTAGTAAAGTGAAAGGGCCTTGGTGTTGTTTAGGAGATTTTAACATGATTCTGCACTCAAATAATAAAATTGGTGGAAGTCAAGTGAAGCTGAGTAAAATTAGGAATAATATAGGCATGTTAAGAATATGGTCCTTTGAGGAAATGTTGATTAGTGGTCCAAAATACACTTAAACAAACAACAAAAGTGGACTAGAGCATATAAAAGTCAAATTGGATAGAGGATTGTACAACAACAATTGCTTGAAGCTCTTACCTAAAGGTAGAGTGTTATCCATTTCCTCCCATGGCTCATATCACTTGTTAATTTGCATGAACATAGAGCCATCACCTAAGAAAATTACGATGCCTTTCAAGTTCGAAGAGATGTGATTAATATATGAGCAGTGTATACAAATCATAAAAGAGGGTTGGAAAAATAATTTAGAGAATCATGGAAGTAATTCATTGGATAAAATGTGCAGGGAATGGAATAGAAATACCTTTAAGAAAGCTCAAGATATGATTGGGAGGAAGAAGCTATAGTTATCAATAGAGAAATTGAATTCCTGTTGCAATTTTGATTTCGGGAAAGTACAAGAGTTGGATCTTCTACTAAAAGGGGAGGAGATTTTGTGGACTCAAAAGTCAAAGGTTAATTGTGTTGAACAGATTGTAAACATCAATATGTTGGCTAAACCAATTGGTGTTTATTGGCTGACTTTCAAAAATTTTTCACTCCGAACCCAAGAATTGGATTCGGAGAATTTGGAGAATTAGATTCTCCTATGATCGTAGCATTGGATCAAACCATATTTGATTTCCAAATAAAATATGAGCATACCTGATATAGATACCACAAATTTTAACTCCTAGTGTGGTCGATCACACTCGATATTCAGACCCAAATCGCCCTCCCAAGTGATGATGGTTTAATTAATAATGGAGGCCAGTCCCATAAGTTTTCAACCTAATTCCTTCTCCAACAAGCTTGGAATTGTGTAACTGTGAAACCACTTCAAATTTTGGTGTGTTACAGTAGAAAACACAATAGAAACAATGAGAAAATAATGGCTCTCAAGGCTGGTTCGAAGAAGGGTCTTGGATAGCAAGGGAGAAGAAGGAAAGTGCAAGAATATGCAACTATAAGTAGTGGTCAAACTCTCCTTCTTGTATTCTATATTTAGACCTTAATCCCTATGTAATTAGGAGTATTCAAATCTGATTTGGTTGGGTCTCTAACTACATTAGATAATATGAGATTCATACCCATATTTGACCCATTGCACATGACAAGTTAAGTTGCCATGTGACTAGTCTAACTAGTCTTACTAGTTAATGGGTCTTAGCCCATTACTTAAGTGGTTCATTAACATAATTGTTGTAAGTCTTATTGGACTTGAATAATGTATAGTGTGAGATCCACAAAGGTCTTATATCAGTCCATATGGGTTAATTCCATATTAGGAAATACATGGGTTCAATTCATTAATTAAAGTCAATGAACCCTTGAGCCAATTGAACTGGGTGCAATATGGGCACATCACTTAATTCTAAGTAACCCTTGGTTTCAACCACCCTATGAAGCCTTAGGATAATGAATTGACATAAGATAAAACTCATCAGGTTTCAATTTTCTGATGGTCTTTTGCTTTCAACTTCTTAACCCTAAATGATTAAGCACTAATCACAGAGAATGACATTTTCCTTGACTACTAAATATAATATCACACGTTCTACTCAATTGAATCATGGGATTAAAACCTTTTGCAATTTTTTTACATAAAATAACATATCATAAATATAAATACATTTCGCAAAGAGATTTCAGAAATACTTGAAATCCATTGCTGTCAGTTTTAGGTTTTTTGTGTCTAACAAAAGGGTTGATACTATCACGATGATCACCTACTCTGCTAATATTCCAAACTGTTCCAACATACCTAGGTATTTAACCCAAAGAGGACCCCACTAGTTGGTATATCAAAAGTAGCACAATCTAAGACTTAGTGCAATATCGCTATCAAGTCTGGGGTTGAGTGCAACTTTCTGATTTTACCCATCTATCCCCAAGGTTTTAGACATAACTAAAAGTTGATTCATGTTTAGTGTTTCTTATAAATACCCATTGATTGTACTTACGATCTAACCCCAATAACTAAGACAAGTTGTTCCACCATTTTGGCAATATATCAATGTTAGCCTTGTTAAGATAAATTCACCAATTTCATCCAATGGTTGAGAACTTTTTAAACCAACATAAGTCTCATAGGTGTCCAATTTAAGGGGTAATTCATAGAAATACATCAATCAAAACACAAAAAAACAATGAATTGATTTTGTTCATTCATTAAACTTAGTATACACCAGTCTTATTGAAGCTAAAGGCATACACTGCCTAACAAAATTGGATAGCTCAAGGAGACGAAAATACAAGGTTTTTCCATAATGCTACTATGAAGAAAAGTGCTAAGAATAGAATTCTTAAATTAAAAAATAGTGATGGAGAGTGGATGGAAGGAAATGACCAAATTGGTAATATTCTTTTTAATAATTTTCAAGGTATTCTTTTACCTCTTTCCAATCCTTCAGATGTTGATAGATTCCTTGAATGCACAAATAGTTTTATATTTAATGAAGATAATGAGGAACCCTAGAGGGATGTTTCTAAAGAGATTAAATGTGCCCTATTTCATATAACTCCTATGAAAGCACCTATACTAGATGGTTTCTTTAACTTATTTTTTAGTAAATTTGTACATGGGTCAATTCGGTTCGATTTCACCTATTTTTATCGACTGAATTGGTCATCTTGGGTTGACTTATATGTCAACAAAACTAATCGAAATTAGTAAAAGAACAATTTGAAATTAGATGCAATTAAGGATCGGTTTAATCAATATGAATAAAACCAAACCGACATTCTCCAGTTTTCATTTTGAAGCCAAGCATTTATATGGCAAAAAAGTTAAAAGAGAACCCTTTTTAGTTTTTGCATGCAATACACTATCCATAAACACTATCTCATTTAATATTTAGGCATGGATGAATGTCGACAGGCTTTTTACTGTTTAGGGAGAGCTAACCAACACAAGTTAAGAGAAACATTTTATGGGAGAGTGTTTTTTTTTTTATATATATATATATAGAAAAACACAAAGAGAATCTAGTTGGATAGGGGCCTATGACATTCTAGGATATGTAGAATATGCATCAATTTGGGTAGGTTTTAAGTTAGGTTACAAAAACATAACTCGTAATTAAACCGAATATTTGGGTTTTACCATTATTTAAACCAAAATTTTTATAAGACCAACCATCTTGGGTTGACTTGATTTGATTTGTTAGTTCAAAATATTTTGTAAACAAGCTTATTTTCTAAAAATTTTAGGAAGTGGTCAAGGAGTACCTATAATAGAGGTTGGGACTTTTTTTGTAAAGAACAAAGATGCTCAGTTTAGACCAATAAGTTTGTGTAGAATAGTTTACAAAATTATCACAAAAAACTTGGTGAATAGTTTCAAATCCTTCTTAGAGAGATTTATTTTTGACAATTAGAGTGCCTTCTTATCTAGGAGAGCCATCTTAGACAATGCTCTTTTTGTCTATAAAGTGATGCACTTTATGGAAATCAAGTTAGATGTAATTGAAGCTTATGATAGGGTGTAGTGGAATTTCTTGCACAAAACCATGAAAAAATTGGGTTTTGGATCAATTTGGTTTAATTTGATTATAAAATATGTCTCTTCTATGTTCTAGCTATCAGATCTTAATTAATGGCTCTCCTACCAAGAAAATCTGGCATCAAAGAGGTTTGAGGAAAGTAGAGCCTTTGTCTCTATGGCTACCTAACCTGGAGGGGGATGGAATGGAGTATGGATGGAGTTGGAGTTACTACCTAAATTTTTAGGAAATGGGAATTTAGGAAAACCCAAGAATTTTCAAGAAAAGCATTTTTTATTTTCTTGGTGACTTGTTGCCCAAATGGGATAGAGATTCTTAGGGTTCGGGGACCAAGGTACAGTGTGGGAAGGTGTTAGGCACCCCACATGTGCCCGATTAAACCAGCCTCCACTTTACCAATTTTCAAGGAGGATTTACTAATTTTGGGCCTTAAAGAATAAATAGCCTCACACTAAATTATTTTAAAACTAATTGTTATATTAATGTATGAAGAGAACAAAGATTTGTAGTAGAATAATTAACCAATATATCTCTAAATGAATAGGAAACTATCTATTGAAGAATTGACTCGAAAGGGATTAACAAGAAATGATGGAGACTAAATGTTAAATAAAATTGCTAAATGATATATGTTGAAATGGGAAAGAGCAAGGCAGAGTACACGGTTACTTGATGAATAAACTAAACATTAAAGAATAATGGCTGAATGGGAAGGTCCATAGGTGCAAAATAGAAAATGAAGTTATTAAACTACTAATCCAATTCAGATTTAATTTTTTAAAATGCAAAAAAAATTAAAAAGCTAATTACTTTTCAACTTTTATATATAATAAATTAATATAAATATAACATACTGAATTTATTATATATATATTCATATATAATATAATAAATCTCAATTCGACAGAATTAAATTTGAATCCGATCTGATTAGATAAATACATTATCTAATCTGCGATAATCGGATCAGATGTCAGATCAGACTGTAAAGTTTCAAGTATTATTGACATGCCTAATAACAACTTGAGTCTTATTCTTTACAGTATTTTCAACTCATTATTTACCAAAAAATAGAAAATAAAATTAAGCTTCTTGTTGGCCCAGCTGGTAGGACCAGGGACTAGGTCAATAACTTTGGTTTGGTTAAATCTTAACATGCTATGGTACAAAAAACCCATTGACCGGATCAATAACCTATCAACCTAAGTGGTTGAACCATTGATATGTCTGATCTGTTAAATAGATTACTGGGTTTTTGTTTGTTTTTTCAAAATTTTATATATGACAAGGCTTCTGGACAAGAGTTAAAAATTGGGTTTAGGTTCATAGTGTCAGCATCGGCATGGTAATATGAAAAATAAAAATGATATTTATATGAATATCTTATAAAAGTGGATTATTGCTAATAAGATTAGAATTAGATTAGTGTTTGGGTGGGCTAGAGTTGATGTCAAATTGATTCAGCATAGCCCAAATTGCCCTTATTCAACTCTATTAATTGTCGACACTAAGCATATGCATTACTATTATGAACATAGACTCTTAAACTGTTTGTCAATAAGAAAAGATCAAAATGGTCAATGCAAAAAGTACATGCATCAAAGGATATTAAGGATGCATTTTGCATTCTTTATTTTAACGATTTATCTCCTTTTTACAGTTAAAATGATATTATGAACACTGAATTTTTAACAGTAAAAAGGAGATAAATCATTAAAATAAAGAATGCCAAATACAACCTAAGCCAGGCTAGCATGACGCGGTATCTCCAACCTGGCATGCAAGTGGATTAGTCTGGTTTCCAAATGGGTTCCTCACAGAGCGTGCCTCACAGACGTCCCACAACCCATCCCATAAATTTAAAATCTCTCCCCATAACAAGTACAGGAGATGCTCTCAATGTAGGAGGACGGCAGTGGAGCGCTATAGAACTGCAAATGGATCGGATCGGATCATAAAAAAATCTCCCAATAAGGGAGATTTGAGTTGCATTTTTATGTTGGCAAATAGATTTTAATTTTCAGGTATTGGGATTATTCTTCCACAACAGGTCCAATAAAAAACTGGATTTGATATTATCTCGGCCCATAAGCTGTGGTCCCGTCACCTGTCTCCCTAATGATAGCCTAACTCGGGCCACATCAGGCAAGGGCCCATCTCATAGGATTCAAGCTAGAATCGACTACCACAAAAAATGAAAAGAAAAAGATGGGCCCACCAAACCAAGCCATTAACATGCCACGTGGCAAACATTTCATAGAACAGCAGGGATGATTAAATCGTGGGATCACTAGTGATGGAAAATTATTCATCTAGAACCTATTAGTGGTTTGTTGGTTAGAATGTCCAAATACCGAATCTGATACAAGTAAATTATATAAGCTTACGTGGAAGAAATGCAATCCAACCAGTCATATCCATCTCTAAAATCAAAGGTAGGATGCCATCTACCATCCCTTACATTTATCCATTGATATTGTACTACTCGCCTTATATAGGAAAATCAAAGGTAGGATGCCATCTACTTCGGGCCTAATGTTATTTTGGTCCCTGAATTTTAAAATATGACAATTCAATATCTGAATTTTAAAATATAACAATTCAATATCTGAACTTATAAAATGTGTCAATCCAGTATCTGTCATTAATCAGTTCTTAATCAGTTGTTAAGTGGCATTTGAAAAGGACACAAATACCTTTCGAGTGTCATCTAATTTTCTTGATCAACCATCCAAATATTGACAAAAAATTAACAATCTCAAATCCTTACCTCTTCTATTCAAGAAAGTTGGGGTCTCCAAAATGACCACTAAGACATGACCCCAACTTTCTTGAGAAGAAGAGAAAAGGATTTGAGACTGTTAATCTGTTGTCAAAGTTTGGATAGTTGATAAAAAAAATTAGATGATACTTGAAGGGCATTTGTGTCTTTTTCAAATGCCACTTAATGGCTGATTAATAGTTGGTTAATAGCAGGTACTGGATTGACACATTTTAAAAGTTCATGCACTAAATTGTCGCATCTTAAAGTTTGGGGACTAAAGTGGTATTAGGCCCAAAGTACGAGCCAATATTTAGATGGTTGATAAAGAAAATTAGATGATACTAGTGGCATTTTAAAAGTTTGGGCATTAAATTGTCGCATCTTTTATACTGAATTGAAACATTTTAAAAGTTTGAGCACTGAATTATCGCATTTTAAAGTTTAAAGACCAAAGTGGCACTAGGCCCAAAGTAGAGGATACTAGTGGGGAATTTTCCCAAAAGAAAAAGAAAAAATCATATGCGAATGTTGTCCCTGAAATCCAATGTCGACGCAACATCAATAAAAAACAGAAACCTTGTAATGGGTTGATAATGACTAAAGCTTGGCAGATAATGATCTGCAACTTCACCTAACTCTCTTGATCACCTTCACATGTTGTTATACCTAATTTGGCTTGTATTTCCAGTGTGCTTTCTCTTATTTGTTTCCTCCGGTACAGAAAACGATGGAGGAACCGTCATTGGATGAACCGGAAAAATGGAATCGGGTTTAACTCCTGTGATTGTTTCCTCTCTCTCTGGTTGCTTCCGAGCAAAACATCCTTTCACTGAGAGTTATGGAAATTAGATGAAGTGTCTGTAGGAAACTGTGGGATGGGAACTATGCAAAAGCGGTGGATGTATCATGTCTGTCTAGTATTTGAAATCTTGGGATAAGTGGGCTGCAATTTCTAATTTTGGGATAAAAACCCCTTGAATCTTTTGCCTGTCTTTCTCACTAGTGTAGGTGGTGGTATCCAAGGTGATATTTTCTATTACCTTAATTCTACAACAAGAGAGATTGAGGAGGATGTTGCCCATAAAATTAGTATAGAATGGTCGAAAAGAGGGATGCTTTCAGAGCTTTATATGATAAGTAGGTGCCATTTACCGTTAGGGGTGGTCATAAGTCGAGTTTTTTATGAACTATTCAAGTTCAGCTCATGAAAAGCTTGATTCAATTTGGTTTAAATTGAGCTTCGAGCCAAACTCGAGTTTAATATATAGACAAGTTTGTTAATGAAGGAATGGTAGGATCCATCTAATGGATGCTATAACGGTTGCGGAATGGGTGGGGCGAATTTCAAAAATTTCCTACCTTCTCSCAACTGGGAATCATATTCCCTAGATTTAGAATACAATATTCAAGGATCCTACTTGAACCATAATCAAACCAGATATGTACCAAAAGATAAAAGGGAGGGATATACCTGATCCGGAGAAGCAGTATCTCCCAAAGTTGGTGTTCACGCC
>NW_010729134.1:1739416-1794445 GCF_000365185.1 Nelumbo nucifera | reverse complement strand
CACACCAGTGTCAGCCTTGGCAGGATAAATCTCCCCAGATTTATCCAACGACTGTGAATCTTTAAAACTAACACGAGTCTCTATAAGTGTCTAGTTTAGGGTCTTACACAGAATTAAACCAAACAACATGAATCAAACATGTACTTTATTTATTTCCACTAAATAACAAAAGTACATCAAATCGGATTGAAGCTAAGGGCATACAAAAACTGTCTAACAGTTAATTGAGTCGAACTCAAGCCCAATAAAGCTTGCCTTGTGAGGCTCACTAGCCTAATCAGGCCTATATATAATAAAAAATGTTGTATGTAATATCTTTTATTAGTTTTTATAATTCTTAATTTTTTTATATGTAATATATATATATATATATATTTTTTATAAAACATTTGGCTCATAGTCTAGCGAACTTACGAGCTTTTGACTCAAGCTCAAGTCTCTAGCTCAAATTGAGCTTGAGCCTCATACTTTATTGGTGAGCCAAGATAGAATAGCGAGATATTCGACTCAACTCAGCTCGAATCCTCTCCTATTTACTATAAGCAGAAAATTCTATGAAATAGTTGTAAGACCAGTAATGTTATATAAACAGGGGTTGTTTGACAATCAGGAAACATGAGTGTGACAAAGATAGATAAGTAGAAAAGCTAGAAAAAAAAAGAAGTTTAATTTGGCCCAATTTGGCGCATCTTTTCGTGTGGTCTGTTGGCTATTTACAAACTGGACATACCGCGATTTGATCTTTTCCCATTTGGTTTGCAACAAATTCAACTGCCAAAAGTCGACACGCCGTAAAGATGTGAGAAGCTCAAATTGAGCGATTTTTAGGAAGCTCGAAATAGAGCTTTTGCATTTTTTCTATTTGTTTTCGCGCGAAAAGACACATGAAAAGACATGCCTTAACCAAATAGGTTTTAGGCTGCTCAAACCTTAATGCAAAAGCTCAATGCAACTTTTGACTATCTGAGCTACTTGAAGATCTTCCCAAAAAGACTAGCCAAATGGGCCCGAAGTTAAAAAGAGCGTAAGAATCGCTTCAATAGGTGATAAAAAAAAAAAGATGAAGTAGACCAAGATGGTTTGGTGCATGCATGAAAACCATATATATAACACCTATATTAAGAAGCAATCTGTTACAAGTTAAATAGCAATAAATGATTTGAGGACTAATAATTTAATAATGAATGACACTAAACAAAAGGGGATGCCAAACTGGATTAATGTTATCGACCCCATATAATTAATGAAAAAGTATACTGCCCCCGACTACAGATTTCTGAATTTCACTGAAGATTTATAATAATTCAAAATGTTAAACATTCTCACCCTAAACATCAATACCTGCCTGTATATTACCATCAATTCTGAACTATCACCTACCCAAACTGTATAATGAAACTAAGAATTCTAATGGTGGGTTGAACAATCATTCTCCCAGTAATTAATTGGAATAAAGGTTAATTAAAAGTGATTGTTGGCCTAATACTTAGCTGTTGAAAAAGGTTTTTTCTATATTGACACATCAGCCCATTTAGATCCCTTATTTTATCTTTTTGGTCAAAAGATTATTGAATGCAATTACTCTTTTACCCCACACCATGGTAGCATGTCATGTGCAATAAGCTTCTCAACAGCGTAGGCCAAAGTTTTTTCTTCTTCGTCAATGTTCCTCGTGGATAAAAAGAAGATAAGGGACACCGACATCTTTTAGTTTTTATCAAACATGAAATGTGGTTTGAAAATTTTGAACGACAACGTCATGTGTTGTGAGTTTGAATCAGGTCCCAACAAAGGGTCCCAACAATCAGTCCCAAAAGTGTTTGCAGATGTGTGTATTCGGAACATCTCCCTTTGTCTTCCATAGCAAGATGTTTACAATATACAACTGCAGTGGTTGTTGGGACTAGATGCAGTCTCATCTGTTGTGGCACTGACGAGGGAGACAGCCATTAATGTTGAGCACTTATGTCACTACCTATAATCTATGTGACAGGACGACCCAAAACCCCAACTAAGTACGTTTCGTTTCATTCATTTTGCTCGTTACCACCCCTACTAGCACCGAAAGAAGATATCTCATGTCTGTCATTTTAATTCCTCTTCATTTATATATCTTCATTAGTAATCGAGTATCCACTGAAAACATATATTCTTATATGCATATACATTATTTCTTGCTGAGTATCTAAACACAAATTTGACATGGTTGATAGGCTTCATCAAATTTTATGATGAAAGATCCTTCTCATGCAACATATATGTATGATGTTTCTAAGATTTTGTACTCTCACTCTCTATCTATCTATCTATCTATCTATCTATCTATCTATCTATCTATCTATCTATCTATATATATATATCTAGGATTGTTAATGGATCGGGTATGATCCAACGGATCCAAATCGATTGGACTGGTTTTGATTCTAGGAGGTAGAATCGATGAGTCGGGTCTGGGTCTTTATATAGTGTCCTGATTGTTATCGGTTTGGAACCGGTTCTGACCCAGTTCCGTATTGATTCAGACCTGACCTAAGCTATATTCATATAATACACGATATATATATAATATTTAATATATATTAAACATATTTATTTATTATAATCGGGTCCGTTGGGCAGACCTAATTATCCTAAGAATCGATTGATTTGATTCTCAGTCTAAAAATAATAGACCCTATCAGGTCTAGTTTGGTTCTAGGTCCTCAATATTTCCAATTGGGTTGGTTATGGTTCTGGCTGGTCCTGGACTAAACCTGACTCGTTGACAGCCCTATATCTATCTATCTATCTATCTATCTCTATCCCCACCCTTGAAGTAGGGTGCACATCAGGCCCACTGGCCAAACCATAGAGAGCTTGTGGTTTTGTAGGTTTGATCTTGCTTTCCTAATTTGATGTGGTGCCAATGATCATCTCAACTATGGGGTGGGCTTATATAAAATCAATAGGGTAAATTACAAAGACACCCTATGCTATGGGGTCAATGATAATTATCCCCCTAAACTTTCATTTGTGACAAAGACCCCTGAACTTTCACTTTGTGACAAATACCCCCCTCTATTAGAGTTGTGTTGGTTAACTTCCAAAAAGATTCTCATTTAGTTGTTCAAAATTCTCTTAAATTTCCAAACTACCTTTTTCTTAGTTATTTGAATGATTTATGGTTCAAAATATTAAAATCCTCTTGGTTGGTCTAATGGATCCTTGTAGATTGTTGGCTGGATTCAATATTCAAATGAAATGGTAGAAGTTTCTTTTTAATAAATATGAATTTAAGGTTTAGTTTGGTTTTCTTGGTTTATTGGAAGGAGTGGACATTATATTTTTAAGATGAAGATAGGCATTCGTTTCATTGAAATGAAAAAAAGAGTTTAAACTAGGTAAATTTTCTTAAACTACCCCCACTATTTAGTTAATTGAAAAATTGTACCCTTACTGTTTAACTAGTGTCTTATAGTACGCCTAAGTTTTCTAACAATTAACTAAAACCTCCAAAATACTAACACCATTAATGGAATGACAAAAAAGACTATTTTACCTGTTAATGTTAGGCAAATTTCTTCCGGCGTGGCATCGTGATCCTGGGTGATAACTGGCTCATCCAGCTCAGCTCTGTAGCCAAAATAGCAACAACCTCTTCTGCCACCCATTTTATGCTAGGTTGTGGTAGGTCTTCAAAGTATATCGTTCTCTTCATAGTGTCTGTTGCACTAACCAACTTCGAGATTGCATCAACTTCGGTGTTTTCGGACCACAGCACTTGCTAGATTTACCAAGAGTGGAAGTTGGGCATGAGCTCTCTAACCTTGGCTAGGTAGACCAACATGGCGGGCTCCCCGGCCTCATATTGCCTATTCACTTGGTTCACTACTAGTTGCGAGTCGCTACACACCCATGAGGTGTTTTGCTTCGACCTCCTTCACCAGTGATAGCTCGGCTATCAGCGTCTCGTACTCAACTTCATTGCTTAACGTTCGGAACGTGAACTGGAGAGCATATTCCAACTTCACCTCTTTAGGTCCATAAAGGATCAGCCCATCACTGCTTTTATGCTAGTTGGACGAGTTGTCCACATAGAGGATCTGGGGCTCCTCATTCCAAGTTAGGGCGGGTGTCGCATTGGTTGATGTCTTGGAGGTGGTCACAGGTTTAGCAACATCAGGGGTTAGCGTGCTGAATGTGCACTCGACGATGAAGAAAGCCAAGACCTACGCCTTGATTACTGGGTACGGCTCAAACCGGATATCGTACTCACTGAGCTCGATGACCCAGTTTGCTAGCCTACCTGAGACCTCTTGCTTCTGGAGGACTTGCCTCAGGGATCGGTCAGTTAAGACCACGACGGTATGGGCCTGAAAGTAAGGGCACAACTTATGGGCTACTAGCACCAGCAGGAAGGCCAGCTTGTTGATGCTCAAGTACCTGGTCTTTGCGGCGTGTAGGACTTTATTCACGTAGTAGACTGGTCACTTCACTATGTCCACCTCGTGAATTAGGACTGAGCTGACTACCTCGTCATTCATAGAGAAGTAGAGTTTGAGCTCATCTCCGGGTTCCGACCTAGTTAACAAGGGTGGCGAACTGAGGTACCACTTAAGCTCGTCAAACGTGATCTGGCACTATTCAGTCCACTCAAAGTCTTGGTTCTTTTTTATGGCATTGAAGAAGAGAAGACACTACCCAGCCGACATAGAAATAAACCGGTTTAGGGAAGCTATCCAACCTATTATCCTTTGAACTTCTTTGATCGACCTAGGGAGTCTCATATCTAGGATGGCCTAGATTTTATCTGGGTTGGCTTCAATGCTTTACTATGTACCCGATGAACTTGCCCAATGTGACCTCGAAGATGAACTTGTTTGGGTTGAGTTTCTTGTTATTTTTTCTTAGAATGTTAAAAACGCAATTAAGATTGGAAATTAAAGAATTTGAGAACGGAGTTTTCACATCCATATCATCAACAGAAGCCTTAATTTTGTTTCCTATTAAAATAGAAAATACTTTATTCACAAGGCACTGGTAGGTCAGTTCAGTGTTTTTTAAACCAAAGCGCATAACTTTATAATAGTACAAGCTCATTTCAGTTACAAAAGCAATTTTTTCTTCATCGGCCGAATCCATTTGGATTTGGTTGTAGAGGGAGTATTCATCCATGAAACTCATTAGCTCGAACCTTGAGGTTGCGTTTACAAGGCGGTCAATCCTAGGGAGAGGGAAGTTGTCCTTTGGGCTGGCTTGGTTGAGGTCAGTGTAGTCGACGCACATGCACCACTTGCCGTTGGCTTTCTTCACGAGCACTGAGTTGGCAATTTAGCTTGGGTATTAGACCTTTCTAACGAAGTCTACTCCAAGGAGCTTCCCAACCTCCTCATCTACAACCTCCATCGCTCCTGGGCGAGGTTCATCTTCCTCTATTTGACTGGTCTGACTAAAGGGTCAAACAATTAGCCTATGAGTTATGACAAAGGGGTCTATGTCAAGCATTTCTATTGTTGACCAAGCAAAACATCTATATTTTTTATTAAAAAACATACCAACTCAAAGTGTAATGGTTCTGTGAGGCAAGCTCTGATCTGTGCCATCTTCTCAGGGTCGGTATCCGAGACCATTACCAAGATGATGTCCTCCATATGGTGAGCTCTCTCATCGCCATTCTCCGGAGGCGGCTCCAAGCAGATGTTGATAGCCTTCTTGCTTTGCCCTTTAAAGTGGTCACGTAGCACTTGCAAGACTCGAGCTAATCAACTCGCACCACCCTTACTCCATAGTCTATCGAAAACTTCATAGGTAGATAGTAGGTCGACACTACCGCTTGGAGGGCATGCAAGATAGGACAACCAAGAATGGCATTGTAGGGCGAGGGGGTTGTGACCACTAGAAAGTCGTGGTCGAAGCGTACTGAGTTCGGTACCAAGCCTGCTGTTACTAGCAATCTCACCCAGCCTTGGGACCACACCACTTCTCCGCTAAATCCGACCAGGGGGACGTCGACTGGCTATAGGTCCTTCCTCTCGAGCTACATTTGCTTGAACGTTTCCGAGAAAATAATATCAACCAAGCTTCTAGAGTCGACCAGAATCCACTTTACCATGAAGCCATTTATGACTAATACAACTATGAGAGTGTTGTCATGAAGATATTGGATCTTACGAGGGTGCTTCAGTGGGTTCTTGTCATCATGCCCGAGCTCCCAAACTGATCTTTCTCGCCAAGGTGTTGTATCCTGCCACTATGGACACTCTCGTGATCATGTAAATAACACCATGAATGGGTCACTTTGCTAGTGGTGGGTCTCAGGGAGGTTGGTCCTTGTTTTGGTCCCTGCTTGACTGAAGCACTTCTCTTGGCTGGTCAGCAGGTTGGCTTTGGTCCTCCTACTTGATAAACTGCTTCAAGTAACCTTGGCGTATTAGCTCCTTTATTTCACCTTTGTGCTTATGGCAATTTTCAATGTCATGGCCAATGTCTCGATGAAAGTGGCAATATTTGTTCGGGTTCCTGTTAGCTAGATTTTCTCTCATCCGAGGTAGCCATCTAACGTACTCGACCGTCTTGATTTGCATAAGAATTTATCCTCTCTTTGCGTTCAATGCTGTGTAGTTATGGATCTGGACGGGAGGGGTATGAGAACGCCGACCCAAGGATCTACTGCTTCTGTATGGAGACCCTTTGCGGTGGTTGCAAATAGACCTTCTGCACCTTGGTGACTTGCTCTTCTTCCGTTGTTTGTTGATCCCCGACCCATCTTCTGACCTTTTCTGTTTGCCATTTAGCTCCAACTGAGATCCAAGTGCTTCCTCAACCTTTGTAAAATTGGCCGTTTGGTTGAGAAACTCCTCCATTGAGGTCGTAGGGTTCAATTCGAGCTCCCAATGCAAGTTGGGATGCCGAATGCCGTTGACCGTTGTGGTGAGTTGGACGGTTGGGTCGAGGTTGAGAATCTAAAGTTGCTCCAGGTTGAACCATTTGATTTAGCCTCGGAGCTTCTCATCGGGTCTCTAGACGACATTGAGCAAGCAAGTCACGAACTTCAGGCTGCGCTTGCTTGTTGCAAAGTGTGTAGTGAATAGGTCAGCAAACTAATTCCAACTTTTAATAGAGCTCGCGACTAGCCTTGAATACCACATCCGGGCTGTGCCCTAGAAGGTGGTCAGGAAGGCCATTAAAAAGCTCACATCATTTTCCCCGTATAGTTGCATTAGGGCCTGAAAGCTGTCGAGGTGGTTGACTGGGTCGGTTGTCCTATTTTAGGATTCTAGGCTAGGGGCCTTGAAGTCTTTCGGTCATGGGGCCATGAGGATCTCAATAGCCAATGGTGAAGTTCAGGACACTAGCTGTGTTGACAAGGGGGCTTCCTTCTCTTCTTTCTTTTTCCGCCTCCTCGTTGTGATTTGGGGTGAGGTGGCTTCTTCCTAGGACGCGATGTGTACATCTACAGTGCCTTCTTCTTAACCCTTTGGTCTCGATCAGTGCTATTGCCCGACTTAGTTCCTTGACTGGGACCTAGTTCTAGTTGTTAAGGTGACAAGGTGGATCTGGTATTGGGTTTTGATTCTGGTTGCTAGGCTATTGGTTCTAGTTCTGGTTCTGCCCATCGGCCCAATCTCATTGTTTCTACTACATCCCTGCTAGTGTGGCAAAATGACCTTCCCATGTCATCATCTGTAGGTCAATCTTATAGAAAAACTACACTATCTCATTGAACTAGCAACCATAAACTCCAATGGGAACCATGGAGGGCTCGACCGGTGGGAGAAGGGCATTCACAATGGGTAAAGGGAGGTTAAGGTTCTGCATAATAGGGTTGCTAGGTAAGGTAAGGGGCACAGTGAACTGCCTGATTATAACAGAGGGGACCTCAATATGCATGGTGTTCTGGTCCTTCTCCCCTCTGACTACTCCGTCAGCACATGCGTTGTTGTTGACTTTGTTGACAGGAGTGTTGCTGGGAGATGCCAATAGGCTTTTGAAGTTCTAGAAAGGTGAGAACTTGGCTTTGCGTAGCGTTTCCCACAAACGAAACCATCTGATGGTGCATGATCTGGTGCTCCCCGCTAGCAGACAACTCGGACGCTAGGTTAAGTAGGTCGCCTAGCTGAGCTGCAAAAGGAGAGATCAGAGTGTCTGGGTTGCTTGACTCGGGGTGGGCACTCCAATGCTTAAGTCAGCAAAGAGTTTTTAGAGAGATAAAATGCTAGAGAGCTAGTGAACTATGTGAGCTAAATCATGCATACCTTTTCTAAGGAAGGGGACGTCTTTATATTGGCAAGCTGCCATGAGGCTCACGAAGTGCATCCGAGATCTCCGACCCATTTGGTTCAGAGGTGGTTTCACGCCTAGAGGTGGACTCTGTGTAAGCGGGTAATGCTTATCCAATTGCACCTGAAGCGGGCGTGGTGATAATCGGCTCTTTCGATGGGGTGATAACCCACTGAACGAGGAGGTCACTCGACACGTCAGGCAAGTTGCTAGCTGAACTTGGGCCAGGTCGGCGGAATTAGGTCACCTCTTACGCTAACTTGAAGTATTGCTAGGCCGTTCGCAATTTGGTCTGCCGAGGTCACTAGGGAGGGTGCGAGGCGCTCCTGAGGTTTGCTTACGTGGTGCTGAGATGTCATCTGACTGTTTTGAGGTGTCACGGTGTCATCACATCACTAGAGGGCCAAATCGCCCCTCACCAGGGCTCATTCATTTTTTAGATATTGAGAGGGGGAAATTTAGTCAATGAGATTTTGGTTTTCATTGATGAAGATATCCATGTTCTATTTTTCAGATTTACGTGAGGTTTACGGAAACTTACCCGGGTAAGTGATACCTATCTTCGAGGTGAATAAGAAACTTTCCCACCTATGAGTGCCAAACACTTGAATGGGATAGAATTGTCCCTTTTAATAATATATTTTTATAGTTAAAACGGTCATTGTCTTAGTTAACTGGAATGAAATAAAAGAACATGGATAAATAAACTTATCTAACTAAGTATTTCCTACCTAGATAAATATATTTAGATAAATAATTCCTAAAAAACAAATAGAACCCACACATAAATTCAGTTGACCCGGAAAAACACAAATAATCAAAAAGCAAACCGAAACCATAAACTTGGGTAAAAATGATCGGGTTAATGGGTCGCCATCCCTAAAAGCAAGTAATTCCCATAGGGGGTGTGGGGAGGTGGGGCGGGGGGACCCTGGAACTGTGGGCTCCCTTTGCTAGTTTGGGTTTGAAGTCGGCCCAACAATTTCCATGATTCACGGGATTGTAACGCATGAATCCATTCATTCTTTAACTAATAACTACTAGTCATCAATTTCTACTCTTCCCCATGAATTGGGATATGCTCCTCACTGACCGCATCTCACACCTATTTCATAGTCACATTCTACCGTGTATTGGGAGCATTCTATAAATAATAAATACAAATAAGGGAAAAATTCCCCATGTACAATTAGGACATGTTATGAGGTTGGTGTGAGGTGCGCTTTGTGAGAGCAAATCTAATCTCCTTTCCCATTAAGAAAACGGGATCTGCTCCTCACACTTGGGCACCTCACATACACATCCATCATGCATTGAAAACATATCCCGTAAATAATAACTTATAAGTACGGAAGATGTTCCCAATGCATGGTAGGATGTGAATGTGAGGCGCATGTGAGGCGCCCTTTGTGAGGAGCAGATCCGATCTCCCCATTAAGACGGATGTAGTGGATGGAAGAAATGAACTGTACAGCAAAACCACAATTGACGTGGATATCTGCACTGCTGCACTGCTACAAGGATGTGAAATGCTAGCTTAGATCATTTATTTGAATCATAGCCCATGGGCCCCCCTTCTTTATGAACTACATCTAACAACATAGACAAAAGGTGGCAATAGTCAGTCACCAAATAATGACTTCTTCACCGAATAAAGGGAGGCCCAGTCCTTTTCCATCACCGAATCTACCAATGCTATATTTGTTCTATGAACCTTGAGATGAGAATGAGAATGTATGTGACGGAAGGTTTTCTTGCAACCATTCCCAGTTACATCATTCTGTGCTTGTGATTGCAATTAAATCTAATTTAAAAATAGTAGAAACAAAGTGGCCGAATTTAGAATCAATAGTTATATCATTCTGTGAGATATTCTTAGGATATATTCTTGTTGGATTCCTTAATTCTTTTCAAAGTTTAGGTTTCACTATCTCTTTATGCTGTTCTCTTGGTTTTTGGCAGATAAATAAAATTTATATTAACAACCCATGAACACGATGATTTAATTGATTATTATTTTAGAAATTGTAAAAAGAAAAAGCATTTTTATGTGGTTATAGCACAGGAATTTAATCAAAATGTGTTGAGAATGTGGCCATCCATAAGTCTATGACTAAGATAAAATAAAATATTTATTAATAAAATAGAATTATTAAATCTGTATACGTAATTAATATTGATTATTTCTTTTTCTCATCCCCTTGTTTATCCATAAATTATCTTGTTGAAGTATTGACTTCCTACGAGTTTCCAAAGCTAAATATATCAAAGGTCAGCCAAGCCAATTGGTGGGGATCTTAGGTGCCCGTTTGGCAGGACTTTTAGGCAGCAGCTTCTGGTGTTTCGAGGTGGTTCCTATACAGAAAGTAAAAAAATTATGTTTGACGAAAATTAAGAAAGTGGGAATCAACTTTCCCTTTTTTGACTCTCTTAAGGGCTCAGTTTTGGAAGGAGTACAAATAGGAATATGTAGATTGTAAAATCTTGTATTTTATATTATTTTGTATGTATTTATATTATACATATTTGTGTTTATACTCTTTCTAAATTAAGTCTAAGTAGCTTACTCCGAACGCATCCATTCATAATTCAACCAAAATGCAACATTAATGCAGAAACTCTTCCAAACAGAACTTAGATGCCCGTTTGGGAGAGATAAAATGCAATAGCTTCTAGCATTCTAACTTCTAAGATGTACCCCACACGGACAGTTGTACGAAAAGCGGGGAGAAGTACAAAAACACACGATGCAGAATTCTGAATTCCACCCCCCCCCCCTACTACTAGCCCTCTGCCCCCTTATAAACCACATCCTGCCCATAAATTTGGCATCAATTCATGGTCAGGATGCATTCCCCCTGTATTTTGGGGTTAGAGAATTCTGATCTGGGCTGATTGGTACTTCTCCCATGAAAAGCGAGGGAGTGGTTCAAATTGGTCACCAGTCAGTTATTTGAAGGCCTATTTGCTTCGGCCTCTTTAAATAACTTATCGACCAGTTTAGCTGAATCCTTAGCTCAGCCCTCCCAAACGGGCCCTAGGGTTCTCTTTAATCAGACCAATGGGTTCTTGATTTGTGTGTGATCCAACGAGCGTGCTCACGTTGCTTAATTAGCAATAAGCACCTAACGTATTTATCACTGATTGGCTCTAAATCCCCACTCTGGAAACATGGTTGGACAAGAAAGGTTTTTCCTTAGACAGCTCATCCTCGTCTCCATCTACGCACGAAGTGATGACATGGAAAATCTAAACCGTCCATTAAAGAAGCGACCCTTTAATCTCAATTGATACTAGAATATACCATTCTGTCTGTTATCATTATCTTAGTAGATTCCTGCCAGCTAAGCCTGCGGTTGAAGTCTCTGAAACTACTTCAATAAGAAAACATTAGAACAAAAAAAAAGAAGCCTCACTTTTGCTATTTGGTGATTTATTATTGGATTGAAACTTGCCACTTGGCGACAAATTAATACAATTCCAATGTCAAATAGATTCCTTTGCTACGAGGGTCCTCTTTTGAAAAATGGCTTCGCCAAATTAATAATAGTAATGCACCATTTAGTTGCTTTTAGGGACAAGGATGGTTAACTAGTTAATTAGGCTCCCTTTGGTTATGCTTTTCTTTTTTAAATTTGGGGCCGTCAAAAATAAAGTTGCACCAAAAAATGTTTTAAGCGTTTGGTGAGAGTTGTTTCTAAAAATACTAGGCTGTATTTGATTGTAATGCAAATTTATTTGCATTAATGCAAAATTATGGTAATGCAAATGATTTAGATGCAACTTCTGATTTACTTTTGTATCAAATTTTACCTTATTTTTTATTGCATTATGAATGAAATAAAATAAGACATGAAGTAGAAGAAAGTAAAACCCAAAATTAAAATAAACTAGAATTTGTACTATTCTTTTCATTTGCACTCCCAGGCATTTGTATCAGTGCAAATAAAATTGCACTGAAACCAAATACAGCCTTATGGTCCAAAACATAAACACTTTTAAGCCCTAAACTGCAAAGCCTAAGTGCCTGTTTGGTAGGGCTTTCATGCAGCAGCTTCCCACATTACATGAGAAGCCAAAAATATGTTTGCATGAGCCAAAAAATCGACTTTATAGTAGAGCTATCTTAGGCAGCTTGTCCAAAATAGCTCAATCAGTGCAGAAACACTCGTAAATGGATCCTAAAATTGGAGCTTTAGAAGAATAAATCCTGAAACTTATCTAAATTCAACCTAAATTATCATAGTTACTGCCATTTCCATGAAGCTGCCTTTGGAGCTGTTTATTTGTTCATAGTTCCTCTGAGCTTGACTTTTTAATCATCTCTCTTTTTTAGGATATTATATTATATGTTGGAAAATGGGGTCACTGTAACTTTGGAGGAGAAGCTCTGAGGCACGTTTGAAGACACTGTCTTTAGAACGTTATTTACCCTCACTCAGTTTCACTGAGTTTGCTGTTGGGTTACAAGCAAATCCGTTCCTAGGATACAACAGAACCTTGGGCGAGAATCTGCAAACAGAAAACTTGAAGAATCTCCGGTGAAACCTTCTACGAAACTGTAGTAGATAGGACTGAGAGAGAGAGAGAAAGTGGATTTCGAAAATTTTTGTTTTTGGAGTCTGATTCATGCTCCTTAAATAATTTATGAAGAGGTATGAAGAAAATGTAGGTGCTAGTTTAGAGAAGGCACCTTGATCAGTCACAATTTCAAATATTGTGACTGTTTAAAAAGTAGTTAATAGTTAATGACTGTTAACTTTGAATTGTGCCTCTTGATCACATCCGATTGAATCGTGACCGTTGATCTCATCAATGGTGATCAATGGTCAACATTGCACCAAAACCGAAACCGCCCTTCGTAAGTCACGCGGGTGCGAGCAAAGTGCGCCTCTAAAATACCTCATTGCGCCGCACACACGCGCACATGCGTTGCGCGGTATCAAACCCCATACTCTCCTAATAGGAGTGTAAATCAACTCCTATTAAAATACTGAAAAACAAAACTTATAATTTTCCAATGTGGGACAAGTTCAAAATTGAGTGTTGTAAAAGAAAAACTAATTTTTCAATCAAGTGTATAAATACAATTTCTCATGTAATTGACCAATCAAACTCATTAGATTTAGTCTCTTATAAGATTAAAATCCAACATTATATATCATACTTTCATTTGGTTGACTCAGTCATATTGGGGTCTATTGATATATACATCCTTGATGGTCTTTGTTAAAGAAAGCATAAATGCATTTATCAAGAGGAAATCACCAACTCAGAAGTTTATGCAATTAACAAGTAAAACCCATGTAAAGCATGAGTTTGAATAGAAAATTGGTTAGGTTTGGGTTGGCAAATTCCGATTTTAACATTAGTTTATGTCGGGGTCAAGGTCTATGTTTTAATGTTAGTGTTGGGTTCGCCTTTAACTCAAGTCTACCCATTTAATTTATGCCCTTGTTTTAATATAATGATTTTATTAAAGAAAGTAATGATGGATTTTATTAAATAAAATTAAGACTTAAGAAGGTTTTATTGTTACTTAATTTATAAATAAATAATTTTACGTTTGAGTATCCAAGTGAGAGGACTCTTGGCTTCATTCTTTCTTATATATAATATAGATATAGGTTGAATGACCGAAAAAAAATGTATGAATATAATATAGATAATCTATAATGTCTGATTATCATGTTGAATTTCAAATGGATTTGGATTTAATCCACAACCATCTTATTGTCTATAAGATGGCCAAAAAAATTAAAAAAGTTAAAAAAAATTAATTATTTTTAACTTATTTTTAACTTAAATATAAAATATTAAATTTATCAATTTGTATAAATAATAATTTTTTATGGTATTTAGATTTTAACCAAATACATCTGATTTTATCATTAATCCAATACAAGTTTTAACATCCAAATCTGAGATAATCAGATTTAAAATTAAATCGGATATCAGTAACTTTTAGAATCCAATTACACCCTATAAATATGATAATGAATTAAAATTTTGGACAAGTTTTACCAAATGTTGGGTTTTAAACTTTTGAGATCTCGGTAATTTATTAATCAAAACCAATAATTCGTTTATATTTCATGTGAAATGAAATGATCTCTGTGGTTTGCTCTCACATCCTCAATAAAAATTATTTCACCTAATCAATCCATATTACCTGACAATAATGTGAGTTCATATGCTATGGGGGAAACTAAAACGAAATTATTCCATCTCTCATAAGGCATCCAAACAGAGTACAACAAAAAGAGGTAATTTCAATCCAAGTACTTATCAAATAGGACATTATTGTAATTAGAAGAAATTCTTTTTTAACTGTTGAGTGATAGCAGGAGAGAACCCCCTCGGCCCCTCGGCCCCTCCCCCACAAACCACAATTATCAGAATCAACCAAATCTCGGATCAAATTCCACCAAGCCAACAATCACAATCATTGTTATTGGGATGGGATTGTTTGACAAAGAAATCCAGAGGATCCCAGAATCTTTAACATTGCACCCCAAGTGGTAGCCAAAAGGGTTTCCTTTTTCGCCACAGGACCGAAGTTTCAGTCAATTTCCAGGGAAAAAGAAGTCTGAGAAATGGTGGGAAATAGAGCTGCAGCAGATAAGGGCCACAGATGAGGTCAATGCAGAGGGTCCCCTTCTTATAGCCCAATAAGCTTCCATACCAAATGGGTAGCAACAGAGAAGAAAACAAGGGGAGAGAAAGGCAAAAGAGAAAGAATATTTGTTGACTATAGAAGAGAAGAAAAGAGAAGAGAGCCCAACTACAAAACTAGTACACATCTCTGAACTTGCACCCAAACATCCCTCATTTACCTATATTCTTTAATTCTCCAACGTGTGTACCTTCACTTGTGCGGCACCTGCACTCAAGAAATTAAAGGAAAAGGCAATCCTCCCTCCTCAGTGCGGATTCTGACTTTAGCCACTGACATTGTGAAAGTATTTAATAAGGCCCCCCCCTTCCATCAAATGCGGCCCAGAAACCAGGAAGATCAGACACCCACCAAACCATCTTCGCCATTAAAGCTGTGGGCTCCATTCTCATTTTCTTTTTCTTTTTTTCCATCAACAATGAACGGCCATGAAGCAACACCAAGGACAAGCACCCACTGCTACATTGAGCTCCGTTTGGGAGGAGTACAAATAGAATATTCTTGTTAATCCATTTTTAGTTATGATAAATACACAGTTTTTCATCAGGTTGAGTTTTCCATTGATATAAACCTCTTATAACCAACTGAGGACTGGCTCGTTGGTGTGTTAGCTGGGTTGTTCCAGTATTGACCCAGAAAGTCCTGAAATTAGCACTTTAGAGAAAAAAAGGGTAAAAAGGGGAAACGTAAAATTTTATGGATGTACTTCTACATTAATTATCACATTTTAAAAAATTATAACAGTTCACTAAAATTTGAAAACCATCGTTTAACTCCATTGATTGAGTTTTACATTAATGAAGTTTACACCGTAAACAAACGCAACTAACAAAATTCTCCTCATACCCACCTCACATCACCTAGGCATTTGAAGAATGCAGATTTCCTCATCACACCTACCTCAAGCTAGCACCTTGCAGCCACACATAAAAGATGTTCTTAATGTATGACTGCAAAAATTAGAGGAAAACTCTGAAGAAAATATCGAATTCTATTTTAAATACAAATATATTTTAAAATTTATTATTTTTTTTAGAGTTTAAAATATATTTCATTCATTCAAGAAATTGATACAAAGAATTACCAACAAAATCAATTAAAATTCACACACAATTTTTTCAAGGATGAAAGAGAATCGAAAAATTATAATACATATTTGTATTTATATTCTTTCCAAACCGAGCCTTCACAGCAACGAGAATAGTGAATACCTCACACTTCACCCACCGAAGACTCAATGTTAAGGTTTGCCAAAACAGCAACAAATAAACCAAGCCAACTTAAGAAAAGTATTAGAGTAAGAATTGTATATAAAAGAGTCGGATTTTTTGGCAGTTAGAATTAAAATATTCAATTATCCTTAAACAACTCACAATCCACCATTCAGTTTGAACTTTGAATCGTTTATCACCTTATATGTACAGGGGGAGAAAATTTTGTAATTTTATAGATGTAATTTTTTGAACCGTACAACGAGGGAATGATGATCAGATGCCAGATGGAAATCCCAATACATATGTAAAACTTGCTCAAATATAAGGGTAAAACCGTCTTCAGATAATTATCGATATGCGTCAAAGTGTCAAACCTCAAACGGTCATGGTAATCAAGGGTTGTAGTTGTTGTACTTCCCGAAATCTGCAAGCTTTCTTGATCTGTTCGCACAGAATGAAGCGGCCGTCGACAGACGATGCGGCTTGTTCGACGACGGTACCCTGATCTCACCGGAAAACCCTATCTCCCCGGAGAACCCAATGTTTCGGTGGGTATTGGGGCTCGCCCGCACCAACGGGCTCAAACAAAACGCCAGCCCCGAAACGTTTCGGCTGTGCTGTGCGGGTCCACGCCGTCGGACTGGCGGCGCCGTCGTCACATGGTTCCGTCGGCTTTGGGAGGCATCCGACGAGTACCCACTTGCCCAAGGAGAGCCGTCGTAGTCTTCGTAGTATGGATCATCATCGTTGTCCTTCGCCGGCGACATTCCCCGATCTCTCGCCCGGCATGGCCGACGACTACCAGTGACCGTGGTAGTGGTGGTGGTGGTCTCGTCGAAGGAGAATAGCCGAGATTGTTTTTTGCGGCGACCAGGGAGAATAGACGAGAACCAGGAAGATGAGATCGGAGAGGACGATAAAGTGGAAATTGAATCTCTTGAAGCCCTAGAAATTCTAGATTCATGCGGGTCGTGCTTGCGTCGATGGTCGTCCGATCTGGAGGTGAAAAGAGAGGTGAACAGAGAGAACTTACTATGTTTCTTCTTACGGCCGTACGCGGCGGTGTTTGAGGTGGGACCCACTTGAGGAGTACTATAAAACCGTTGATCGAAGTGATTGTGGTGCCAGGAAGAGTCGTCCGAGCGGCGGCAGACGTAAGGAGAGACGGAGCGGGGGAAGACGAGCGGCTGCGGATGTGGGTCAGATTTCCGGCACTCTTCGGCCTGGGCTCGGGCTTGAGCAGCGATGAGGACGAAGAGGCGTTCACGGAGACAAGAAGCGCAGACGCCGACGCTGCTGCTGAGGTCGGAGAGATGTTTCTGGCACCTCATTTACCTAATTCGCAACCTCTACCTCTCTGTGTTTCTCCCGTCTGCCATATTCTATTCCTCCAATTCTGCTTAAGTTGTGACCATCGATCATACAAACCCAATAAGGAGAAACCTTGCTATTTCTTTTTCAGAATTCTCCACCGCCGACGCACCATGAAAGAGAGAGAATTTGGATTCTGATGCGAGAGCGGAAGCTGCTAGTTGCTGTTGGTGGTGGTGGTGGCTGGTGGGTTAATGGGCGCTTTTGGGGTCTCTCTTTATTTAATCGAGAGAGAGAGAGATGGTCAAAGGCAAAGGCGCAGTGGCGCACTCCTTGTTTTAATTAAAGACACGCGATTCGTGAACGAACCTCTCCCAGTGAATAACTTGTGAGACACAGTGAGAGCGCGAGCAAGAGTAGGATTTATTGTTGTCTGATGAAATTTACACGATGACGAGTGAATGGCGTTGGTTAATGGGCCCAATTTACTGATTGTGCAATGAGTTTGGGCTTGAAATTGGGCTTTACCATGTCTGTTGCGTGTTGGGTTCGGGGCGGTGCCCCGCCCCGTAGTCAAGAATTCAAGATGTTTTGCCTCGTCTTCTACTCGTTTCTGCAACCTGATAGATGGAAAATTTTTGAATTTTTTCTGTTCCAAAGTAATTATTTAAAAAAAATTAATTAATGAATATATTTAAGAATTCAATTATGATAATTTTAGATATTTTAAAAATGAAATTATGGGACATAAGATTTTAAGAATTTAGGAAAAACTTACAAATATTTTAAAAATAAATATTATATTAATTTACCATCGAATTCAATTGTACGTAAACCTATCAGCAAAAATATTTTTTCCATCCCTCTCTCTTTAAGATCAGGGTGGGGTCGGGTGGGGACCCGGTTTTCCGGGGAGAATTTCTGGGTTAACCACTTAAACCTCTTCTGGGTTATCTCAAGAGTTTATGTCTATCTTTGGATACCCGGTCTGTAAATATGACCCACAACAGTTGTCAGGATGGAGCCAACCCAGTCCCTGGCTAACTCGATACAGTTAAAGAGGTTCCTTAAAGAGTGGCCTAGTGGGAGTATTGAGTTTGAACGTGTAAGCAAGTCAAAAGGTCGGAAAAGTCTATAAGTACACATTGATTGTGTTAGACAATGGATGGAGTATTAATGATGTCTGGGGCCATCAAGAAATAAGGGGGATGTCTCAAGATAGTGTGTCTCTTTTCTTTTTCTGCAAGAGGATGGCTATCATTAGACGGCCTTGTTTGAATTTGACCCGCCAACAAAAGCAACTTTTACTGTTAATAAATCTCTCCTGCTTCACGCCTTCACCACTCGAGTTATCTACTTTTCAGGTATACTTAAATAGAGAAAATACATTAAAGGATGTAGAATTTAGAGTTTAGGGTTTTATGATTAGGGTTTAGAGGATGTGGGTCTTATTATATTCACTTAATATTAAGATTTAAAATTTAGAATTTAGGGTTTAGAGGATGTAGGTCTTATTATATCCACTTAACATATTAAGGATTTAAAATTTAGGGCTTAAAGGATTAAAATTTAAATTTTAGGAATTTAGGGTTTAGTTCTAATAATCAGAAGGTGATTGGATGAATGTCCTCCAACGGATAGGAGCCAAGTATTGTGCCTGAATCTACTACCCAGAAATTGTTCCCACATTTCTACTCATAGAACATCATTGCCGTGTATTGAAAATATCTCCCCATAAATAATAAGTGAGGTTATTTAATGTCTTGTGGATAAAAATATGGGAACAGTTTGTGGGTAGCAGATCCGAGCCCCACTTAAATGAAGATAGAAAAGTCATTAACCAATAAACGTTACGGCTATCCAAAGAAGTGGGAGGAATTAATGAATTGGGCACATAACTAACCTCCTGCGTTTTTCTGCACCAAGTGGTCGCACTTAGGGATAATTCACTTTCATTCTTGTCAAGTAAATTCGTCGGGTTAGACCAATGACTCAGTCTCAATCCCACTTTGAGGTCAATCCTTAATTTATTATGTTTTTTTTTATTTTATTTTTTGAAGGCCTTAATTTTCTATGTTACAAAAAAAAAGGGGTTTTTATGGTTTAGTCCGTCTCAGAAATCTTAGTCTCATCACCGTGGAGTGATGTTAAATCCACAGACAGGATATGGTTTATGTTACAAAAAAATAAGGGGCTACTAGGACGGGGCTGTAAATTGTAATCCATCTAATCGATTACTAGGTCTTTGGGGTTTGAATATGGTTTGGCATTAGGTTGTTATCTTCTAAAAAGCAACTATTAATAGATTACTTCTTCTAAGTACGCATTTGGTAGAAAAGTAATAATGTCAACCGTTTATGATAAGTAGGCACCACTAGGTGCCATTATGCTATGGGGCTAATCAATGAGGCCCTGTACGGTATTCGATTGGATCGACTAAGCCTACAAAAGTAAGTAATAGCACATAGAAGGCAACAAAGAATATATATATACGAATCAATCAAAAGACACTTTATATTACATTAAAGATAGCAAGAACAAGCACAAGTTTGTGTCAAGAGGTCCTCATGCTTAACCTTTAGATAGTATTGCCACCACTCAACTATTTACCTCCCCTCAAAGAGTAAATTAATTTTTTGGTGTTCTGACAAAAAATTACATAAAAATTGAAAAATCATATTTCATAATTATAATAATGCTAGGGGCATTCCCCCATACAAAATACATGTGTAATTCCCCCAAGACACACTTGATGGCACTCTGTTGGCATGTCGCAGGCATGAAGAAGGCATTTCATGGTGTGAAAAAGTAGTCACTCATGACAATTAGACACTACATTTGCAGAACAATGAATAAATGTTTAATCGTTGGGGGAAGCATTAAAATGAAACTTCCTTAAATGATAGGCGTGCATATAAATCAATGCTAGATTTTGTGAATATCTATGCGTTCGGATCACCATGATGGGCTAAATGCTGATTTGGTGATGATATGACAATGTTTCAATAAACACTTATCACAAAACAAAACACATACTAAATTAAAATTAGTAAGCAAAACTAGTTTATCAAGTAGTGTTACTTCATTTCCTACAAACCAACATTTCAAATCAAGATTGCTTGTACTATACATTTTCATTTTCACCACCCTCAAAGAGATGGGTTCCATCGTATAAAAGATTTACTCAAAAAAGATTGTTACAACACACTTCTAAACATCACCTGTGTCCGCACATCTCACCATGAGAATAGGACTGACCATGTTTGTGATGTGTTGGCACGTATCATGTTGGAACGTCTTGAAATAAATTTTTGTTGTGAGCAAATCCAAGGTCATAGGGATATAGGGAAAAGAAGGAAAAAAGAAGCAATTTTTTGGAGGGGGGAGAGGGGTTTGTCAATGTGAATGGTTTTGTTTACTAATAAAAAGAAGCTGCCATGTCACCAAAAACAATACAATTTTATTATGGTTCATCCAATGAGACCAAATCAGCCCCCCACAACGTCCCACAGCACAACTCCGCTGTGTATTGGGAACATTTATCAATCATGACATCATCATTCTTGGTTTATCATCGGGAGATGTTCCCAATACACGGTGAAGATGTGCTGTGGGACGTTGTAGGGGCAGTTTTGTTGGGGGCTGATTAGAATCAACTGATTCCTTCGCTGACTCTGTGACGAAAGTGAAAACAACTATACAATCTAAAGGTTCATTTGATCTGTGGGAATAAGGGTTTGGAATTAGTATCGGAATGGTCTAACCCTTTGGTTGGGTGGAATTAAAATCCTATTCAGATTCCTGGTGGAATAGATAGCATCCTTTCATTTTTGGGAATGTTGATTTCCTCTCCCTCTCTTGGAAATGAGAACTTATTCAAACTGGTTCTAATTTGATTTCTAATTCCCATCTGAACCAAACAGGTAAAAAGAATAAACCATTCTCATTCTGATTCTGACTATAAACCAAATAGATCCTGAGTATTTTGATAAAATAAAGGTTAGTACTTAATAGGCATTTTACTGCTATTTTTTATTTTTTTCTTCTTTTCCTTCGTTATTATATCTCTCCTGTATGAACCAAGTTCATATCTGCCCCATACAGAATGTGTCTCAAAAACATCCCACATACACATTTCAGCGAGCATTGAGAACATCTTCTGTATTTGTCATTAGAAGATGTTTCCAATGCAAAATTGAGATGTGTTATGAGATGTTTTTGGGGCGCTTTCTGTGGGGGCAGATGTGAATCCGTATGAGGCAAAAATATAACCTCAAAAAGTAGACTATTTAAGAGACCCCAAACAAGAAAGAAGAACAGAGGCCCTATTCAAAATTCAAATAGAGGATGGTACCTTGAAGGGAGTGGGGGCATTAGCCAGTTGGAGAAAACTCATGCCGGCTAGCAACCGAAAGTATGAAATCGACAACTCAATCATCTTGCTATTCATTAGCGTAGGGACATTTCTTTCATCGGGTCATTCTTACTTTCTTTGGCATTGATTTACCGGGTCGACCCGAATTATTCCCAATTTTCCACCCGGAACTTGACCTTTTGCTCACATCGCACAAGCTAATGTTCAGAATTAGCCCCCGTTTTGGGAGTGCTTATTTTAGGCTGGAATCATACCAAAAAAAAGTAGAATAAGTGTTTGTTCTAGAAAATAAACCCGTTTTGAAGAAGCCCAAATTTTCAGCTTCATTTTTAAGCACTTTTTTTAATAACAAGTACTTATTGCATTTTTGGTCCATTTTGCCCTGTTACATAATTTTCAAAATATCTACACTACCCCATTTGAAAGAAATGATTTTTCACCAAACACTCATAAGCACTTGTTAAGATAAACACTTATTGATCAGTACTTATTTATTCAAATAAACACTTCCGAATGATAGTTCAGATACTCCTGATCTGTTACTCACAAAATGTTCCTATATCTATATACCCATGGAATACTGCCGTCATGAGAAGGGAGATATTCTCAACAAAGATCAAAATTTTGATACTATATGCCAGATGTATTATATCGTATTTTTATCTTTTGGGTCCCATACACATATTTATAAGTGTTTTTGGAAATCCATTTTTTTAAATATAAATAATAAGTATCAATATGCAGAAGTGACTTCCAACCTTGATTACCAATGCACAGCTGTTATGTCTTGTGGGTTAGGATGTGGGAACAACTAGTGGATAGCAGATCCTAACCGTAGTTCAGTCCAACCTCCAATGTAAGCTTTATCAAATTTGTGAAAGCTCTCGGTTCTGCATGGATTGATGGAGGCCCAGCCCAGGATGGAAAGAAACCTAGAACTCTCTGGTCGAGTCACAACAAATTAAAAACTAAAGTGAGCAGTTCAAATAATAAAATAAGTGGATATGTGAAGTTTACTTTGTACTTTCCTGACAGAAGTATGGGATACATGGATGGACCATCACAATCTGTAGCCTGGATCATGTGGGCAACCAATTTGGATACATCCAAACAATGTACGGCATACCAACTCTACGATGTGGCCCGTTAACAATCAACAGTATCTCGAGGGGAACGTGTATATGTATTTGACCAAACAAATTATTTAATAATCTTTTGGGGTTTTTTTTGGATTGGACGGCTGTGATTGGTGGGTCACCTTTCTTGATTGCTAATAATTTGAAACAGTAATTTAAAAAGAACAAAATAAAAAGAAATTGATAAATATTGAGCAATTGGTGTGGGTGTGGCAGTGGCACAATCGAATCCATGCTTGGATCGAATTCAATCCTGTGCAACTTGTAATTACGGAATTGAGAATTCATCTTCCAATTATTCTAGCTAATGAATTGGTACCGCACCACTTGTGATTTTCAAACTTGGATTTGGTTTCATGTTTTGGACTGGTTTGTGTTGCGCAAGGTGGGCCGGTTTATCTATTTCTAGTGATTAGGTGGCTTCAATTCCTACCAATTGAATCTTCTAAGTTGAAAAAAAGTTGTAACCATGATTATAAAAACAAGTGTCTATTAGCATCATTTGTTAACTTGGAAACTGCACGTGATCAAATTGGAAAGTCAGTGGAAAGAGAAGCTGGTTTTGAGTTCTGGTTTCTCTATTCCTAATGTTTTCTTTCGACAAAAAAAAAGTTTTTCCTTTAGCTATTTTTTAAGGAGCTTTTTTGGGAAAGTTTAAAAGGAGTTGTGGGAAAAACGTATGATGCGAGAAAGATATGTGATTAAGGGTGATTTGGCCTGAACTCATAACAGGGAGACACATGGACGTGACTCGGTGTAAGTGATAACTCAACATGATTAGATTGGCACGTGGATACGACCTGAACTAGCAGGTAGATAGCTCACTCTGATATGCCAAGTCTGCAACGGATCGATCTCAGACAGTTGGGCCCACCTCGAAAGGAGTTCACCTCGAGACAAGCCTACCTTGGTGCAAGATCATTTCAGTATTAAGACACTTCGGCATTCAGAGCAGGTCAGGTCTGAAGAACACAAGCTCAGGCACCTTGCCACTGGGCAGCTTGCCACCAAGTAGCCCGACACTTCACAGGCAGATCGCTACCTAGTTAGGCCACCTCCGCGTGACAACCCCGAGGAGCTCACCGTTGTACCCCGAATCTTATGGGATCGTACCTTAACAGTTATATTAGCTCACCCACTCCCCGGTTCAGGCGGAGATGGGCAACCTTACCGGTTGGTGGCATTATCCCCACCTAACACGAAAGCGGATCCCATCACAGCGAGGATACAGGAACTGCTCTACCAAACCCTTAGGGACCCTAGTATATAAAGACCTCACCCCCTAGGGGTGAAGGTATGATGTGTAATCTTTGCTCTCTAGCTCTCTAACTCTTTGATATCATCTTCAAGCTCTCTACTATTAAGTGCTAACTTAGCCATTGGAGTATCCCTGCTGGGTAAGCCACCCTGGGATCTTTGATTCATTTCTTGTAGGAACCTCAGTTATCGTTGTTGTAGGGAGCAGCCGGATTGCATTACATCAATATGATATCGAAAGAGTTTCAGTCAATCAAAGTCCACCCATGATTTTTGATAAATACTGTCTAATTGATTAATATGTTTATGATATCGGTTGATTGGTCACAAGTTTTTTAGATATGATATCTTTCCGGTATCATATTTTCACATTTTTAAAATTTGTTATAAATGCATGGGAGTGTAAATGAGAAGAATACAATTTTATATTAACTTTACTTGGTATGATATGGGTTCAACTTGACCACCAATTAGAAGGAGATATGCGGATCCATTAAAGGGAAAGTGGACAAATTGCCAACGAGAAAGATTAGGAATAGCGAAGTTCGATCTAAGAAGAAACCATGTCCAATAAGGAAACTAAGTTCTCCTTCGTCAAGGTCTCCTACTTTATATAAAGACACTCGAACCAAGGTATGGATACTTCACAACTTTTCGCTCTAGAGCTTTGCCTTTTCCACTCTTGGTGCTAGGGCTGTCAATTGGACTGGATTTGGTCTTATCCAATCCAGTCCAATGTGAGTTCATTACAAATGGATCATGTCCAATGCAATCCACTATTTTGGACCGGTCTAATTTAATGTTTGGACCATCCAATTTGTTCAAATTTATATTAATTTTAACCCAAATCTAGTCCATTGACACCTATATTCTTACTTTATCAATGGACTAGATATTGACTCAATCTACCCAATCCATTATAAATTTATGATGGATGGACAAAGTGCAATCCAATCCTAAATTGATTTTGGTTTGGATGGGTCCAATCCAAAACCAGTCCATTGACACCTGTACCTAGTGCCCTCGTCCTCTGACTCGAGTATTGTAGCATTCACTCCAGAAAACAACTCAAAGGTCCCTAATGTTTTTTGGGCTTGCAAGTTGCCAAAACCCCAAGGGTCCTTTTGGTTCACATCTAGAATCGAAATCAGAACCAGAATCAAAATCCCTCGGAATCAGAATTGGAATCGTCTATTCCCACCATAATCTGTGTGGTGGGAATGAGATTTTATTCTCAGAGGGGGAGGGAATGACCATTCCCTCAAATGGGGGAATGCCATTCCACCAAGAATGGAAATGAGATTCTGATTTTGACCAACCAAACAGTTAGAATCGGAATGGCCCATTCTGATTCCAATTCCAGACCCCTATTCTTACAAACCAAATGAGTCCGAATTCTTCCATTTTTCTCCTTTATTGCAAATCTCAATAATAAAAGTTTTCATTTTTATTTCTCTTTAGATTTCATTTTGATTCATTTACACCAAAAACAAAAGTAGACCAAAAGGTTTGCACTTACACTCCCTTTCTTTTGCACCAGTGAAAACTAAAATTGAACTGAAGCAAACAAGGCCTTCAATAAATTTAACAAAAGTAAAAACCATAGAACCTTTCCCAAAATATATGCATGACCTGATTATGATTCCATATTTTCAATCGAATGGGGGCATCACTCATGTCTAATAAATAAATAATTAATAAATGTAATGACAAAAAATAGATATATAAAAATATCCTTAATAAACAAAAGATACCCATTTTCTCAAGCAAAAAGAAAAAAATTAATAAAATGGCATGAACCCATATATGTGTCTTCCTTATTAGGTTACTTTCCACTCTCAAACAAACGAGCATAGTTTAATTAGCATAGGCCAAGTAAAGTAATGACGAAATCTACAATCTAAAGGAATCAACCTAAGTTTTATTTTATTAAATCAATCTTGTGTCAACAATTAATGGAGTATGCCTCTAAGGTTCTTTCATCATTGTTTTTGGACGTATAAGGCACGGAGTTGGTGGATAAACCACCTGACAAGTGGCAAGAAAATTTTAAAGGATGTACAGGAAGCTTCCATCTGGTAGCTTTAAGTGTGAATCAAAGCTTCTGCTTTTGTTGGATCAACAACAAGAAGACTAGCATCCAAGAAGCCCCTAGGGTAGATAAAACCTATGAGGGGCAAAAGAAACACGCTTGGTAGCCGCTGGCTAGAAGAAATAAGACAGCAAAGGGTTCCTCAGATGCCAACAAACACTTCATATTGTGGACCTATGAGGCTATGACAGGCGAAAGAGCCTCTGAACGAAAGAAAATGCTCAGATAGCAACTTTTAGGTATCATTTGGTTCGCAGGAATAGGGGTTTGAAATAGGAATTAAAATGGGTTATTTCGATTCTAACTGTTTGACTGGATAGAATCGAAATCCCATTTTCATTTTTATTAGAATGGTATTTCTCCATTTGAAAGAATGATTATTTCTTATCTCTCTTTTGAGAATAAAATCATATTTCTACTAATCCTAATTCTCATTCCTATTCCTATCTAAATTAACCAGACTTTGAAAATGAATCATTCCCATTTTAATTCTAAAGGGTTTCGGTTTAACCAAACAGACTCTTAACTCTTTCTTGGTATCTCTGCTGAGTAGAAATTTTAGGGCCTTCTAATGAATAGAGAATAGCTCTGTCCAAGCCCGTTCAAAGAATAAATCCTTTAATATATCAATCTTTGCTAAACTATCATAAAGGGTCATGGTAGCTGTCAACGTGTCTGATTAATATGGATTCTATAAAATAGACCCACAACCGAACCATAATATTAATCAAGATACGTGACATTATAATAACCTATGATATCACAACTTGGAACTTCATTTTCATAATATATATCTTCTTTTAATAAAAATGACACTGTTGATGTGTTGATATGTTGATAAAGCAAGTGTATTTAGTTAAAATTATATTATATAATGTTTAGGAAATGTACCTTTTTAGATATAATAAAATGTAAAAAAAGAGCCCTTTGTATATCATTAATTACATAATCTGTTTGGAACAGAAAAAACGGGCCCTAACCAACTATAATTGAGACACAAAACACATAAGCAGAACTGATATAATCAGTGTGATTGCTTAATCGGGTAGGCTTGCTTATCATAACAACTAACCAACTATAATCGGGTAGACTTCCTTATTTTAATGACTTATTATTTTTTTTTGTAGTTAAAAACTTAGTATGCATAGGGGCATTTTAATTTTAAAAAGGAAACAAGCCCTTTAAGGGACAGCCAAATGCAACCTAATTATATCAAGTAATCTCCCTTTTACCATAATAAAAAGGGAAATCTATGATATCGGAAAGAAATGGTATCGAAAAAGCGTTGGCTAATCAAAGCACCTATTTGAATTGTCATGATACCACCTGGTTAGTCACCTCCTTTATGATATATATCGGTCGATTGGCTGTAAGTTTTTTCTGGTATCATGTCATAACTCCACACCCACATTCAAAGAAGCCACGACAAGCTGCAATTTCACACTCTAGCTTGATGCCATGAAGAGTAAAACAAACTCTATGGTCAATAACGATGTTTAGGACTTGGTACCGCTACCAATATGTGTAGGGATGTCAATGGGTTGAGTCCGATTCAGCGGAACTAATGGACCTGAATTGATTGGGCCGGTTCTAGTTCTAGGACCTGATACCAATGGATTGGTTCCAGTTCCTAATCTATTGTCCTAATTATTTTTGGTTTGGAACTAGTTCTATCTGGTCCTGAATCAATTTAGAGCCGCCCCCATCCCACCCCACACACATATTGAATGTATAATATATATTTATGTATATATATTATACATAAAACCGACTTAGACCTAACCCATTGATAGCTCAGGTAGGTGCTCAAGCGGTTCCATACAAATGGATATTTAAAACCAAATGAGCCCTACAAGTGAAATTGGGATGTACAAAGCAAGACTTGTGGTTAAAGAGTATAATATCAAAAAAGGAGTTAATTATAATGAAACATTTTCACCTATCTCAAAGAAGGATTCCTTCAAAATAGTTATAGCTTTAGTAGCTCATTATGACACGGAGCTATATCAATGGATGTGAAAATATCTTTTCTTAATGATAATCTAAAAGAGGAAATATACATGGCACAACCTAAAGGGTTTGTTATTAAGGGCAAAGAACACATGGTGTGTAGATTGAAGAAGTCCATTTATAAGTTAAAGCAAGACTCCCGCCAATGGTATTACAAATTTCACAATGTTATAACTCCATTTGGCTATAAAGAACATGCTGCGTATCAATGTATTAAGGTTAGTGGGAGCAATTTCATTCTTCTAGTATTATATGTTGATGATGTTTTATTGGTTAGTAGAGATATTATACCAAACTAAGGAATATGTTGATATTTTATTGGCTAGGAAGGACATGGGCTTATTGTACCAAACCAAGAAGTTTTTGAAACAGAAATTCAATATGGACATGGGAGGAGAAGCTTTCTATATTCTAGGGTTAAGATCTAGAGAGGTAGAGCCCATAAAGTTCTAGGTTTATCGCAGAGAGCATATATCCAAATGATCTTAAAATGGTTTGGAATGGAAAATTGCACACCAAGTGTGATTCCTATACATGAAGGTGAAAAACTTAGTAGTGAAAGCTTCCCTCAGATTGAATATGAAAAGGATGACATAAACAAGGTTCTCTATGCATCAGTTGTTGGCAGTTTAATGTATACACAGGTTTACATGAGACCTAGCATTGTATTTGTGGTGGGAGTTCTATGTAGGTTTCAGAGTAACCCTAGTAAGAGCAATAGAGAACTGCAAAATAGGGGCTTAGATATCTGCAGTAAACAAAACAATACATTCTCACGTACAAAAGAGGGGAGAAGTTGAAATTGTTAGGGTACATTGATTTGAATTATGTTGGTTGCCTAAACACAAGAAAGTCTAAGTCGGGATACATTTTCTACTTACATTAGAGGAGCAGTAAGCAAAAATTGAGGACTTCCTTTATTATGGAAGAAGAAAAGTTTAATAGATTTCATGATGCTATGACACATACAATATGGTTGAAAAATTTTATTGTCGGTTTGGACGCTCTTGTCCTAAATTGCATAGATAGACCAATACAACATTTCTGTAATAATACAACAATTATGTTTTTATTATGAATAAAAAGAGTAATAATTAATGCAAGTTTATAGATTCAAAGTACTTGGCAGTGAGGGACAGAATATAAGAGTTCAAAGTGACTATCCAACATATTGGAACTAAAAGAATGTTAGAAAACCCTATGAATAAGGGGTTGTCCCTTGTTACTTTTTAAAATCATGTAAGAAACATGGTTGCTGCCACTTTGTTGGCTAATCCATTGTATTTTGTGACACATGTCAATGTGCCTTGTATCTACAATTGGCTCACAGATTGTCACCTTGCACATTTATATTGTGACACAATAGAAAAAACATAATGGGGTCCTTACATGCAGTAAGGGTTGTAATGTGTAATGACATAATGGAAGGAAATTCTAACTGTCAAAGGGAACTACCATGATTTGTAATATGCTAGTAATTTCCAAAGTGGTATGGTTATATGTGTATTTGTACACATTTTACTCATGCCTTGATCAAGCTAAATCCTTTTACATTATATGTTGTTCTTCTCTCTATGTGTACTATTGGGGCCAAGTGGGAGATTGTTAGAAAAAACCCCAATGGGGTAGGACTGGGATTGTGACCTATCATAGTGGCCATGATTCATATTGGAAAGTCCTACTCCAAAGATAGAACTCATATGGTAGGCATTTGAGACTAAAACTCCCCCACTAGAAGCTTCATAATTTTAAGGAATTTTTGGAAATTTAAAATTTAAAATTTAAAACCAAGTCCATTTGGTTGAGATCATAGAGCAATCGAGGGAGAGAGTTTCTTGATGGGAGGAAACCACCCATAACAAAACTTTGTGAGGGACCTTTTATCCTAGTTGTAAGAACCATTCTCTCATCCACGAATCTCCAAAAAACTTTTGCCTTCCTATCAACACTAGTAAAGAGAGAAAAATACTACTAAGACTAAGGCCTCCTTTGCTTTTTGAGAAGTTAAATGATTTGTTTAAGTTAGTGTTTCTTGGGAAATATTTGGGTAAATGCATTTGTCCATATTCTTTTATTTCCCAAGTGAATAAGACAATGACCATTTTAGGCATAAAAATCCAAGGAACAATTTTGTCCCACCCAAGTGTTGGAAACTTTCTCATAGGTGGGAAAGTTATTTACCCACCTCGGAGATGGGTATCATGTACCCTGGGTAAATGATACCCAAGGAAAATAAATTTTTCATGAACTCTTCATAAATCTGAAAAAATAAATTACCCACCTCAGAAATGGGAGGTAAATGATACCCAAGGAAAATAAATTTTCTATGAACCCTATATAAATCTGAAAAAAGAATATAGGTACTTTGGTCAATGAGAATCAAAATCCGATTGATTAACTTTCTCCCTCTCAAAATCCAACAAAAGGACAGATATTGACAGAAAAGTCAGTCCTACTATACAATCATCTTGACTAAGTTCATCATAAGCTAAAACCGGTCTATTCTAGAGCTACAATAAAACTCTAGCGTTGCTGGAATTTGCTGGGAAACCAACCAGATTCAAAGAAGAATTTTGACAAGAGGTAATGTTTTATTATTTAATATTATTTACGTCATGATTTACACTGAAAAGCAAGATCTGATCGATTAAATTCTGTAATAGTTGATATTTTATTATTTTATTTCATTATTGGTTCGGTTTCTTAGTGATCCATATGGCCGACTATCATTATAGGGTTTCAGTTTTTTGAAATTTCAAAAAAAAAAGATCCTAGAGAACTATTAAATTAAGGGCCATTTGATAATGGCTAAAATGGCTTAACTGAATGCTTTATTGCTTTGTTTATTGGAGGATAAAACAATTAAATAATAATATCAGTTTTCTCCATGAAGGAGCTAGGAACTTCTTGAATAACTTATACATTAAGGAAATAATAAATCATTCGTTAAGAAAATAATAAATCATTCAATTCAGCCACCAAAGCTGTTTACAAATGGCTAATTGGACTCAAACAATTAATTAAAACCTAATTATAGGTCCCAACCAACGTGTCTATGAACCCAATTCTGGAATCTCTTATCATTCTATGCATGTCACCTGTTCTAAGCTTTCAGGTTTGATCAGAATCCATGATTGGTTGTGTCCTACATTATAACCTAATTTACAGAAAGGTTTGATTTTCTTGTCAAACTTCTTAGGGAAAAGTATGGATAGGCCTAATGCAAATTTCTGATTTTCATTGTAGAGTTATAAACATTTAAAATGGCAACAATCCATATTCTATGCATTAACGCCTGTCCGTGAATTAGCATCAATTCCGAGTTGGTGCCTAGCCCAACAGTACTTTGATCCTACAAATTCTGACCCTGGGCTGATCTGTCATTCTCCCAACTTCTTATAAGATAGGATCTTCTCATCATTTGACTTGACAGTGGTTCACGAATTCGAATTTAATCTTCACAGAGTGTTCCTCACATCAATCTCACAGCATACCGGTGGTGAACATCCCTTCATTTGTCAATCTATATTGTTAAGAGAACAACCCATCTTTAGCTCTCAAGCTATCAATGAACTTTGAAAGTCTGATAATTGATTTGAAATTGAATTCGATTATTCTGGATTTGAATGCTAAAATATCGGAGATGTGGATTTAACCTTATCTGATCAAATTAAAAATTATATAAAACTGCTGACTCAGGCAGTCGAACTATCGTTTTTGGCCGCCTAATTGAACCATCCATTAGGAATGGATGATTGGACTGTTTGACCCAGGAACCAGTCCCCAGAAAGTCTGTGTTCCCATTTTAAAAACCTTGATATCATATATCATATATGTATATGTAAAAAAAAAAAAATTAACTTCAACTTTTTTTGTCATAACATAGTAGTGTCAGACGTCCGGTTCAATTATTGCCCTATCTTTAACCAAAACAAACTACATAAACTAGTCTGATCAACTCTCAAGAAAAAAGGTCAGAAAAAAAAAAAAAACTGCAAGATCCACTGGCTAGTTGTAAGTTTTCCAGCTCGTTGTAGCAAAGAGTTGATCCAATACGTCAGCGGAGGAGCGGGGTTAATTTTTTGGAGGGATGGGCTATTGGGCTACCCCATTGTGTAATACCCTGATGGAGCAAAAACCACTAAAAAATAGAAAAAATAGAAAATAAAAACCCAAAATAGCTGACTGCTGTTACATGGATTCGGATTCAGTTCTTATAAAATGATGTTCATACTATTCTCACAGCCACTTGCAACAGTATATGGAAAATATCTTTTATATTTTTATTTATAAGAGATATTTTCAATATAAAGCTGCAAGTAAGATTTTTAAAAATGGACCAGACAAAAAACTGTTTCAGAGATCAGTTTTCGGGTTGAATAATTCAACCGTCTAATTCTAACAGACAGCCCGTTCTGACTTAAAAAAAAATAGTAGAAAATCATTATCCAAATCGATAGTTCCACCCAGCCGGGTCAATGAATCACTAACCAAAACAACGGTTTTGGGGTGAAATGGAATCGGTTACCTTACCGATTCCCGATTTTACCGATCAATCGATAGTTCCACCCAGCCGGGTCAATGAATCACTAACCAAACCATGGCTGCAAGTGGCTGATTAGTGAGTACGGTAAGAAAACCATTTTCTGATGACTGAATCCCATTCCTGCTACATGCTACTTCTATCCTCGGCCTTCGATTAAAGATCCACTAACTAGGATGGACTAAGGAGAATGCTAATTCCCAATCCTGCTCAACAGTGAGCCGTCTCATTTAAAAAGAAAGAAAAAGAAAATTCAATGCCTTAGCTTTCAAAGCAAATATTTCCTTCAAAACGAAATATTCTTTTTTGCACTTTCAATCCAATCTCTCCACAGATCCAGTCGTTTTACAATCCTACAATATTCAGATTCAGACCTTCCAAAATGGACAAGGCTTTCACTTGCATCGGAGATGCCGCAAAACAGTGAAACACCGTCCCTATTTGGCCACTACAAAATAGGTCCATCCAGATGGCACCATACATGCCGTAAGCAGAAAAGGTGACTGAAAAGGTTGATCGCCACCACATCTGTCATCCATGTGATGGAATGTTTTAACCTACCAAGAGGTAAACTATCACAAGGAGTTCTAGGCCTCTGTACAGGAAGATTCTCCTTCAAACATGTGGTTGGACAATGGAATGTTTTAACCTACTAAAGGTTAATTATTACAAGGAGTTTTAGACCAACAAGTGGTTGGGCCTCTACTAAAAAAAATAAAATAAAATAAACAGAAAAAGGAGCTAGGGGAGATGAGGTCATAGTTTTTAAAAATTAAATTGAAAATGAAATCATTTTGACCATCAGTTTCTGGGTTAAACAGTCCAACTGGCTGATCTGATGCCAGGTCAGATGATTTTCGGGGCTAAATCCGATCCGGAATCATGACCAATTCTCAGGTCAATTAGTCCGATTTTTAAAAGAATTGATAAAAGCCAAACTGGGCAAAATAGACAATACAGCTTAAAGGTGGGCTGCCCGAAGCCCATAAGCTGGCCCTGCAGGTAAAGTGGTAAACAGTGAATCCATAATAACCGGGATTCTCTCTTGGTGATAAGGATTATTCAAGACTGCCAAAATCCCATAACGGTTTCTTTGGTTGCTGAGAAATGATGAGATGAGATGAGATAGGATGAGAAGGGAAATTTTTTTTCTCAATCCTAATACATGTGGTTGGTTGTTAGACCAATTTGTTCAAGAGAGAAAAAATGAAAGTTATAGGTGGAAGGACCAATTTTTTCGCAACCTAATGTCTTGGCAGTGCTTGTGGTGGTAGTAGCGGCGACGACGATGGAAGAACGACGCTAGATCTATAAGAGGTAGATGCCGGAAGCCGTTTTTTGGCAATGAAAATCAGAAATGGCGCCTGTGAGTAAACCGTTGGACGGCGTTTGAGAAGAAGACTATGCTCAGTTGCCTCTTTGATGAAATTTTCTCACTCAGCTTTCTTTCTCAGTGGGGTTGCACCTAGTTGGTGAGACCCCGCACCCCAGAAATTGAAATGGGTGTTCTCGTCACGTCTCACCCTTTTGCCCAAAACAAACTTGGGAAAATAGAAATCTTTGAAGAATATTTCCATTTTCCAACAAATAAAACGGACCGTAAAAGTACTTCTCTCTCATGGAAGATTACAAGCAAATAGCTCAAAGGATACCAGCAAGAATCGTCTACACTCTACAAAAATATTCACATAGAAGAAAACTGTGCAGCGGATTGCCAATTGGATAACAAAGGTCAAATTCGTGATAAACTGGCCTTAAAGCGTCTCAATGTATAAAAAAGGGTTAATTAAATTTTAATCCAAAATATATATTTTTATAGAGTGGTGTAGGACCGTGGGTCAATCTAGCCATAAAGCTCGTGTTGTTTAGTGAATCTTGGGGTTCACATGGTATGTGCTTGGCATTGATGTCGTTGCTTCATAGATGTTTGATGAAAAAATGGTGCTGTATAGATGAGGATTTATTGCACCGTTTTCTCAGAAAACAGTTCTTTTTTTTTGTTTGGCATCGATGCTGTCACATAAGATGTTTTTTTGAAAAACAACCCTGGTTTTATTTGGTACCGATATTGTATAACTGTTTTCAGCATTAGTCTACATTATTCAATGCCCAAGATGATGCCATATTATAATTGCACCGTTGGTAACAGTAGGCTGTTTTATGAGAAAACATTGAATTCAATGTTTCTTTAGACCACACTTTCCCGATTTTCAAGGTGTGGTTTGGAGCTATGCTTTTTTCCTAGAAAAATGAATCCAAACAAGAGGCCATTTTTTGAAACACCACTTTTTTTGATATGGCACCGTTTTCTAGGACAATGACATCGATGCCAAACACCGCCATGATCCCAAGATTTGTATAACTTCTATAATATGGATATGAAAATTTGTGGGATTTGTTGCACCACTGGCTTGATTTGCAATGAGTACAAATGCAAATATATACAATACAAATATATAAAAAATAATACAAAATACAAAGTTTTTGCCTTTTACATATTATTTGTACTCTTTTCAAATTGAGCCAAAGAAGAAAAAGAAAAGATTCAATTATTGCTGATTTCAATGTACTGATTCAATTTTTTTTGGCTATTATTGCATATCTTTGTTCCAACTGCAACCTTATATGGCTTATTGGAATGGGTGGATTATTGAAGTCGCCTCAACACAATGCGAAAGATATTCCCTCATATAATAGTTCAACCTTCATCCTCACACGTATACAAGAACTCTCTTATGTAACATAGGAATTGTTGTGAAACGCAAACCCCAAGATCATCTGAAATTCAATTACATAATAAAGAAACATAGGAGAACAAAAAACTGAGCAGAACACATAGAGATGGAGATTTTATGTGGTTCAGCTTTGTTGTCTATGTCCATGGGAGGAGGAGCTAAATCCACTATATTTATATTAAACAATGAAGTATGAATAGCCTCTCTCAAATAGTAGTGCCCTGTACCAAAGCCTTCTCCCTCAATCTATTTTTCTCTTGTTTCAAACTTTGTTTGCAGTAAAAATACCGAATAGGTGTTATTATGGATAGTAAGTTCTTAATTTTTAAAATAAATAACTAGGGTTCAAGCCTTCTAATTTACATTTTCTTTAAACTACGTGCATATTAATATAATATATATAATAAATAGTTATTAATTAATATAAGTAAAGAGTTGAATTAGTGGTAATTAAGTAATCTATGAAAATATATAAGAAATCTTATATTCAAATCTTGTTAACAACATTTTAAAATTTCACTTATATGTGGAGTATGAATCCAATCGGTTTTATGAAATTGAGACCGATTCACTGGCTAAACCGGTTGATCAGCTGGTTTTTAACGGATTTTGAGCAAATTCAGTGAGTGGGTTGTGACCAAACCGGTCAGGGCCCAGTTATGGTTAAACCGGTTCGACCAAACGATTCAGTGATTTTCTAAACACTGTATATAACCGTTTCGATGAAACACCACCTAAATTCGATGTAAAACACCTCACAGGTCAAATTTTACATCAATTATCGATTCGAGGAAAACTCCTTCGATCATCGCCACTTTTTTAAGCCAAACACAGCCATGGCGGTTCTGCCTTTCATTTCGGGAGGCGGCCAAATCTTTTGCATTGACCACAGACCTCAATGAATTTCCCTTTGGATTGTCATAGAGTGAATTGCAACTAGAAATTCAAGGCGGACAAAATTATCCTCCCTTCTCTCTCTCATGTCACAATAAAGTTCTAATCTTTCTGGCGGTGACAAAGGTTAATGGGAATTGCTATTGCTGATGATTGACAGATTGAGTGAGTGAGTGATGACAATTAATCAATTATTTTGATATGAATGGTGAAATGTCTATTTCTTACAGAAGATGGTGAAGTGTCGTCTATCACGACGATTCACACTATCCAATATTAAAAATATTATAAGGAAATTCAATCATCAAGTATTATTAGTGGAAGGGTATGCACGTGTCTAACTAAAAGGATTTTTTGGTTAATGGGAACTAAAATTTCATTGATCAATTTTTTTCCTTCTTTAAATCCAAAAAAAATAACACCCCTCTATGTCTGACAAGTTATAAGGCTCAACTATTAGAAGTGTTAATGTACCAGTTTTGGATTGGACCACATCCAAATCAAAATCGATTTGGATGGATTGGATAGACCAACAAAACATTGAATTGGACCAGTCTAGACTTAATGGTCCAAAGTATTTATTGGATTGGATTGGATCTGGTCCATTCATAATGAATTTATATTGGATTGGGTTGGATGAGTAAAACATCTGGTCCATTGATAGAATATAAGAATATAGGTGTCAATGGACCTAGGTTTGGGTTAGAATACTAATCTAAGGGTCCGTTTGGCAAGTCTTTTTGAGAAGATCTTCTCGTAACTCTGACAGTCAATAGGCACATTGAGCTTTTGACATAAGATTTGAGCAGCCCGAAGACCGTTTGGCAGACGCACATCTTTCCATGTGTCGTTTCAGGTCATTCCGCGTGAGATTAAAATGTGGAAGACGTGAGAAGTTTCATTTGGAGCTTCCCGAAATCAGCCCAAAATGAGCTTTCTGCATCTTTTTGGCACCCCGTCTTTTAGCGGCGAGATCTTCCGCATGCCAAACTAGAATAGACCGATTTCGGTCTTCCCGACTTATAAGCAACCGAAAGACCGCGTGAAAAAACACACCAAATGTGGCCTAAATTTAAACAAATTTGAATAAATTAGATGGTCCAGGCATTGAATTAGACCAGTCCAAAATGGTCCAAAATATTCATTGAATTGGATTGGACATGATCCATTTATAATGGACTCACATTAGACTGGATCGGATTGGACCAAATCCAGTCCAATTGACACCCCTGGGCCCAACCACCTTTGCTACTAGAACACTTCTAATTTCTTCAATTTTTCCATCATCGATTCTTTGATAATAAAAATGCAATCACATTTCCTTAATTTTCCTCTAATTAAAGAAGACTTTTTTCTCTTTCTCTCATGTCTTCTCCCTCCCCTTATAATCTCCATGCAAAAATATCTCCTTTCTTATCCACAAAGTTTAGGACACTCTCCCATTGTAAGTATGTGAAGAAATAACTCCCATCTCCTTCAACCTCTCTAGAAGAAAAGTACTATCGCTGCATTTGACATTTCAAATTTTTAAGGACTTATCTCCTTTTTATAGTTAAAATGTTCCTACCAATACTGAATTTTTAATTGCAAAATGGAGATAAGTCCTTAAAATAAGGATTGCCAAATGCAGCCTAATATTTTTACTTGATATAATTATATACATAGAGAGAAAGAAAAAAACAAACAAAAAAAATATAATAATAATGACAACAAAATGTAAATAATTAACAGAAAAAGCTTTCTACAAATGTTAGATTCTTAGGCTCTGTTTGCAATTCAAATCTAAACCAGATATAAATATTGTACCTGCTGGTTCAGTTTTGCATCGATTTATTTGCAATTATGATTTGCATTTTACTTGATACAAAATTTGTACTTTTTATCTCATTTATACACACTGACAATGCAAATCTTATATCCCAAAAACTGATACGAATTTTGCACCACCACCTTCCTCCTATACCTCATTTCTGTCTCTTAAGTGTAGACCACATCATCTTGCTCTTTCAGCCTCACTCTCAATTCTCAAAGAAATTAAATAAACCTCCTCTTATCTCCATTCTCTTTCTTCATATAAGATGGGGAAAACAATCATTTTACTTCACACAAACAAACAAGACAATGTCAAATGTGAAGCAAAAGTAAAAGAATTTGCTTCCAGCATTCAGCTAGCATATTCTCATCTCATGCATTTAAACACTGCAAACAAACTGAGCCCCAAGTTATTTTTATTTATTTTTTCTTTTTTATGTTTCTCCTACTTCCCACCTTACCAAGTGGCAATTTGAATCTGTTGGGTCATGTCTAATATGCACAAAAGATACGGTATCTTTTTATTTTCTTACTTTCTCCCTTCGATAACGTACGGGCTGAAGTTCTGCGCAAAGAATTTTCCTCCCTGTTCATGTTGCTTGCGGTGAAGAGATTAGATTCATTGGATAATACTGACTAAAAAGTGATAATTGGATTCAAGAATTAATGCAGCCATTAGTAGTAGACGTGTCTCAAGTATTGTCATGCGTATCCTTTGGCGTAGCTTGCGTGCTCTTGTCCCAATAGACATTTTACGAGCGTACGTTGAATGAAACAGAGCCATCAGCCAATTCAACCATCACCACCCAAAAACTGGGTGTCAAGGTTGTAATGAATGAACGCCAAGAAAACCACGCAAAGACAAAGTTAAGAAGGGTGGAGACTGCCGCTTAAGCATTATTAGTTGTTGCTGGTCAGAATGGGTTGAGGGTAATATTGTAATTCCACTCCCGAGTCGAGGGCTGACTGAGAAATTTGAGGTCTATCAAGGCCGAAGGCTGAGCCTTGCGAAGAAAGAACCTTAGAAATTAGAATAATTGTGGGAAACAAAAATATTAGAGAAATAACCAGAACCTTACAAATTAGAGAAAGTACTAAAGTTACAGGGATTATTGAAATTTAAAAAATTAAAAATAAAAGAAGTTAGAATAATGGTAAATCATTGAAATCTTATTGAAGTTTGGTAATTTCAATCACAAGAGGGACTTTTTATAAAGAGATCCCCCTTTTGTTAGTATAGTCTATAAAGAGGAATGAAAATGTCCAAAATACCTGTACATTTACTTTTAATCAAAACTAGTGGAATGGCATACATGGGGTATTTGATATTGATGGTGATGTTTGATTATGCTTTTATATCTTGGGCATAAATGAAAGTTCACATGCTATTCAAGTCCTAATACATAAAAGAAAAGACTATCCTCCCAAAATGCCAAGATCTAAATTTTATAATTATAAAATGTTGGTTGCAAATGCATAAGATTGAAACATTAATGCACCAAATCAATTATAAAATTACATTCAACAACATTTATGGAGAATTGGAGATGCCACTCTTAACTGATCTCCTATTTTGCAATAACTTAAAACCTATGAATATAATTACTATTAATGGTTAGAAGTAAACTAAACTATTATGTTAATTTACTCAATTAACTATTGAATAGCAGAATTCATTATCTAAGATGACTATTAAATAACTTACATTTAAGCCCAAAAAACACTTTCTTCTTACTTTTTAACTAAAAAGGAAATAAAGAAAGTAGTTGGAAGCAAAATTTATCAACCAACCACTAGAGTAACATGTATACAAACACCTTCTGGGCATGTTGATCACCTTCGCAAATTTGTCCAAGAATAAAACAATTGAACAATTCATAATGTGTCACAGTGTTGCATATGACTGAGGACATGAGTTGCATACCCTACTTAACAGCAACACACATGATAACATACGGTCCCAGTGGCCAAATGCCCTTATAAGACGTGGGTCCAATTGACAAACATGTCTAGGGCCCATGAAACGAAATTTTTGTATTTTTGTGCAATTTTTGTTATATTTTTCTATAAATTTTTTTTATTCTACAATTTCTTTTCATTTTTCTGTAATTTATCATTTTCTTTGTTTATTGTAATTTTTGTTATTTTTCATCAATTTTTATAATTTTCTATGTTTTTGTAACTTTTTGTGTATTTCTTTGTTTTTTGTACTTTATACTATTTTCCTCATTTTCTATGTTTTTCATAATTAATTTTCTATTTTTTCTTTAATTTATGTTATTCTATACATTTCCTATATTTATTTGTATATTATGTATTTTTTTTCGTTATACTTTTCTAGAATTTATGTACTAAGGGGTAGAATTGGTATGAAAAATCAGGGTCTTTCGACCATACTAAATGGATGAATTTCATTTTTTATATATGGTAGTAGATATAAATTCTCATTTTATTCTACAACTTTTGTTCATTTTTCTATAATTTATGGTTTTTCTTTGTTTTTTGTAATTTATTTTTTCTTCAATTTTTATGATTTTTTATATTTTTTGTAAATTTTCTCTATGTTTCTTTGTTTTTCTGTATATTATATTATTTCCTTCATTTTTTGTGTTTTTTTCACAATTATTTTGCAATGAGTATATTACAATGGGAAAAAATACATAGTTGAGGGTAAAGCTGGAAAGTAAAATCAGGGTTTTTTGACCAAACCAATTACAACATTCTCATTTTTTGGTATGGTATAAATTTGTAATTTATGTTATTTTTCTTCAATTTTTATGATTTTCTATATATTTTTTTTGTAAATTTTCTATGTATTTCTTTGTTTTTTTGTAATTTATATTATTTCATCATTTTATGTGATTTTTCATAATTATTTTGCAATGACATATATACAATGGGAAAAAGTAGAAAGTTGAGGGTAAAGTTGGAGAGTTAAATCAAGGTGTTTTAACTAAACCAATTGCAACATTCTCATTTTTTTAGTATGGCATAGAAATTTCTATATTTTTTAGTAATTTTTCTATGGATTTCTTTGTTTTTTTTGTAATTTATATTATTTTCTTCATTTTATGTTTTTCATAATTATTTTGCAATGGAAAAATGGGAAAAAATAGAAATTTGAGGGTAAAGTTGGAAAGTAAAATGAAGGTGTTTTGACCAAACCCATTGCAACATTCTTAGTTTTTTAGCACTAAATTAATATTAAGCTCATAATAGGATTCTTATTATCTAACTAAAATTAATATTAATTCAATAAGAAGTGTCTTTTGTATTGTTTTCAAGTTTTGGTGTTTAGATGATTTCACAAGCATTTTGTTAATCCTAAGTGAGGTTGATGAATTTTTAATTTTTATTCTAAATATCAGGGTGAATTTATAGGATAATTGGTTGATATAAGATTTCAATAAAAACATAAATAACGATAAATTATTGGTTATGGGATCTCGGATCTCCAATCACCATTTAACAGTCCTTATGTTTCATGTGTGTAATTGATGAGAATTTATGGACGATTGCAATGAGTTAAATGAAAATAGTAGGTAGCAACAAGGTCAGCACTGGAGAGTGTACCTGGCCATTTATGATAAGATCAAATACTTGAATGATCAAAAAAGAACATTAGAAAACAAAAATTGTGAAGAGTAAAGATGGAAAGTAGAATCAAGATATAACAATGTTAACAGTTTGCATTCTCATTTGTATTGTTGAAAAAAGTTTGATGAATAGCGTATGGCCTCATGAATCATGATAATTAAACAATTTACTGAAAAACAAAAATTATAGAGGGTAAAAAGGGAAAGTAAAATCAAGGTTTTTGACTAAAAATTAGCATATGGCCTCAGGAATCAAGATAGTTAAATAAATTACTGGAAAAACAAAAATTATAAAGGGTGAAAAGGAAAAGTAAAATAAGGCTTTTTGACTAAAAATTGTTAATATCCTCTGTGATTTCAAATCAAATCTGCCCTTCATATCAATCCTGAAAAGATAAAAGCTACAACTTTTAAATCTCTTTTTTCGTTTTTTTATTGTTTTTTTGTAGAAACCAATCAATCGATATAAATGTGCTAAGCGACCAGATGATTCAGGTGGATTTATCAAAATTAACCGTTGAATTCTGATTGGTCAAAACTCTTGCGAAATATGTCTTTCCTCCATCATAGATTTTCCTTTTAATGATAATCTGACGGTTCAAATGGTCCCACTTCGCTGCTTTTAGTGGACGTAGCCATATTGTATATAAAACATAAAACATCTTTTGGCGAAAATGAAGGAAAGAAAAAGTACGAAAAAAGCAAAAATGAAAGGCAGTTCGGATTCCTATTCAACTTCCGCGTCCCAGCTTGGGCAGTTTGGGTTTTGTCCGGGAATGCGAATGCAGAAGTGGAATAAAAGAAGAACAGAAGGAATAAAATAGATCGATCTTTCAGCTTTTGTTCTTGTGCTCTCTCTCTCTCTCTTTCTCAATCTCAATCTCTTCTTCTTTTCTGCAACATTATTGCATAGTCTGTCGCTGCAAAAAATGTCGAATTTCTCTTCTCAACTCAGACTCTCTTCGTCCCTCATCAAACGTTTTAAGCATCAAATGGCGACGAATGTGTCAATGATGATGATGATGATGACGGAACGTAGATCCTTTACAACTGTTGAATGGCACCGCCCCACCATTATCCACAAACGTAGCCTTGATATCCTTCACGATCCCTGGTTTAACAAGGTAACTCTTTAATTACTGTTTGATCGGTTGAATTTTAGTATGTTGATTGCCTTATCCAATCGAGTTGAAGTCCTACTTACCAATATCTCAGATATTGTTTAGAAGATAGTACATTTGTGATTGCTGATCGGTTATCTCTTCAAATTCTAAGATTAGATTGTTACGTAACTAGCTATATTTGTTCTTCAATCGCGGTAAAATAAAAGATGACTGTGAACATAATGGATCAAATTGAAGAATATTACACACTGGTTCATTGCATGCTTTTATGTGGTTCAGATTCATTGGATATTATTTTATAATTACTACATTTGGCGGTTCTGTTCTGAATGTCGTGGATAATTTTGAATTTGCAAGCGGCTAATCTACATACTTCTGCAAATTTTATATTTGAAGAGAATGTGGTCCATTACCATTCATGTCATCCCTTTCTGGTTCGTTTTAGTGCATCCGTCATTTGATGAATGGTTTTACTTTTTCCTTGTCAAATGGTAGGATATAATTCTGATCTTCTTGTCTATGAAAAATAACCAGGGAACAGCATTCTCCACGACTGAACGGGATCGCCTTGATCTTCGTGGTCTTCTTCCTCCTACTGTTATGACTGCTCAACAGCAAATTGATCGCTTCAGTAAGTTTGCAGTCCGCACATTTTTCTTGATTATTTTATTGGTTGCTGATGTGCTGAAAGTTGAGACATTCTCATGGGAAAAATTATCTGTTCAAAACTTTTCCAAAACTAGGGTTCAAGAACCGAGGAATCAGATAGGAGAATAGCAAAATCGCATGGGAGAAAACTACCTTTTCTCATCAAGATCGATTTTGGGATTTGAACCAGGTCAAATTAGATCCAAAACAATGAGAAAGGTTGAAACTTTACCTGATAGAAGAGTCCTCATAAGTGCAAGAACAACTGTGGTATTCATGCCTAAGAATCCAACCTCTTATCTCTAGTGAACGATCATGAAGTTGGCGCAACCTTTGATATTCGATAATTTGATCCCTTGAGGACACAGCTGTGTTTGGTTGCCCAAATCACCTTTGTGTTTGGTTGTCAAAAATTGCCTTCTAGAAAGTGGTTCAAAGTGAGGAAGAAAGGAGAACACAATTGCAAGTTCAATCCTAGGTGAAAGCTAGGGTTTTTGGACTGAATTGTGTTGTCTAGAATACCTGAATATATAGCCTATGTTTCCAATATCTAATGGGTACTTAAAGTCTTCTATTAAGTCTTCTATGTTTCCACCTGCACCCAAAAAGAGAACAAAGATGCTCCCAAAATGCAAAGCACAAAAGGGCAGGAATAAAGATATGGGAAATGGGTTCACCACTTCCTTTGCAAAGGATGCACATATGAGGGGAAAGGCATTTGTTTGGCCTCCTTTTCTACAGCAAGCCATTGGTATTTATCTTTCCACGAAAAGTCTCCTAAGAAAGGGCCTGAATTTTAGGAGTAATTGGCCTACTCCAAATTTCTTTCACCAGGAAGTTCACCCCCAAGGTAGAATGCTGTATTAAAAATTTAAAATATTAAAGAAATATCACTAATTGCAGATACCAAGTAGAGATCACTAATTGCAGATTTAGTCGAGTTTCTTGTGAAGGAAAGAGGGGGAAGATGAAGATTTCAGCAGTAGAGAAGAAAGGAGAAGAAGAAGAGAGTAGGAAGTCAACCAGGATTGTGAAAAATTAACCCTAGCCGCCCCCCTCTCATTATATTTATACTTAACTTAAAAAGATGAGATATTGCAAGGATGCCCTTAGTAGGGCGGCTATTAAAAGCTGAACAGTCACAACTTAAAAAAACATAAACTAATGGGCCTAAAGCYCAACAACTTCCTAACTAAATAAAAACAAACTGGACCAACTCAACAGAAAGAATAACAAGTAAACAAGCCATTCAAAGATATTGACCAAATCCTAGTATCTTCCATGCCTTGGTCCAAAAAAACTGAATCAAGCTTGGCCAAGATAAGGATGAGAGATTCACATTCCATCTCACAAAGGCCCCTTTTGAACCTAAAATCCCAATTTAACCCCAAGGAGGAGAAAACGACAAATTTAGCAATGGATCCAGCCCTGTAATTGGAGAGTGCATAGAGTAAAGGAAATTGGACCTTGAGCAGACTCTCACCTACCAAAAGGTCCTCTTAGAATAAGACTCCTAGCCCATCCACATCCAACCGTATATGGTTAAGAAAAAAAAGGATATACCTCATGTATTTCTTTCCAAGGAGAGGTAGAAGTTCCATTGGGGGCTACCTTTGCATCCCAATCATTCTTCAATCATTTGTGTATACTTGCACTTACCTTGTTCCAAAGCCTCTCTTTCTAAAGGAAGCCTCTACAGCCATAATTTTTAGAACTTCATCATGAGAACGCATTAGATATATCCAAGTATATTTAGAGGAGTTATCAATAAATAAGATGAGATACTTATAACCACCGACCATAGGTAAATGATAAGGCCCCGACACATTAGAGTGCACAATATGAACAAGAATTGTTGATTTTTTATTATTTAATGGATATGAGTTTCTACAATGCTTGGAGAGTTTACATCACTCACAATAAAGACTGGACAAACTTATTTCTTCAAACAATTTTGAAAACAAATGACTCAGAAAAAAAGAAAGATGACCTAAACGAAAATGACATAGCATGACACGAGAAAGACTCTTATGAGACTTTAGGAGGGGAAGAATTCACTAAAAGAATGTTTTGGAACTATAGTATCCATTGGAAACCGAAAACTCTTGATATAATTATTGACAGTTGCGAGTTCTCTATTGAGGAAATTTTTCTGTTGTTTGGGCATTTTTGTACCGGTTAATGAGGGTTGTTTTGTTTTGGAAGCGAGTTTGGGTTAATATTTTGAGGATTTGAAGTCAATTTTATCTTTTCTGTTGTTTTTAGGTTTGGGAGCAATATTTAAAGTATTGGAAATACAATTTTAAGAGATGTATTGGGATACACTTTGGATATGCATGGATATAGATGAAAAATCAGGATATGCATATATATGCTAAAAACTCAAATAAATCCTAAAAATATATTAATAACAATAGTTACAAGTTTTATATGATTGTAAATAAGTTATTTAAAAGTAAAATGCCACAATTTAATGGTTTACATAAAGTTTGAGATATTGGGACACACTTGGTAAATGATGGAATAACTAAAATGTGAAAATAACAAAAAAATTAATTGTGTATGGATATGCATTAATTTTCAAATAATCAATATAATTTATCTTAATATTTATTAATATACAAATTTAATAATTAATTCTAACATTTATTGAGAAGCATCCACTAAGAAAGAGAAAATTTACTTAAAAATAAAAATGCATTTAACTATATCAAACAAATGGGTGTGGCTTAGTGGTGAACTTTTGGTCGTTAAAACCTAATGACCAAGATTCAAATCTTGCTATTGCTAAGCTTTGTAGTTTTATACTAACAAAATGAATTCAATGAGAGTGTGGATCATTAATTAACGAAATTAATGAGCTAAAGTTAAAATTCAAATTTAAAATTATGAATTAAATTATAGGAGTAATTAACTAATTAATGAGAGATAGAAATTACACTTAAATATAGGAGTAAATGACGAAATTAATGGGAGACAATTCAGCCTTAAATATAGTTTAATGAAATTAATGAGAGTAGGGGACTTGAGTGTATCGGGCTGTATTCAAGCCCATATTGGCCGATATATGCCCAAAACAATTCGATATGGACCTGTACAGTTTGATACATATGAAATGAAACACTGCATATGATTTCTATACGTTCTGTGTACCAGATACCAGATGTGTTGGAATGATAGGTATTGGCTAATATGGTCTGATACGTTGCCAAATTTTTGAACCTTGTTTTGGAGTTTTAATTTTTTTCTCTTGGGTCTTGTGCTTGTTTTTTGTGGGTGATATCTTATCACCTTTATTGTACTCTTTTCTTTTCTCTAATAAAATTCCTTTTATTTTTACTATAAAAAAAATCAACTTGTTGAGGTTGGACTTGGCTGTTTTCAGGCATATCTGGCAAGTATATTCCATTCACATCATGGCCACTCCTAATCATATTCTGATAGGTCCTGAAAAACAGAATAAGAGAGAAAGAAGGTTATATTGTAATTTAGGGATTTGGCTAAGCTACTAGCAGAATGAAAGTTATTGTTAAGCTTAGGAACATGAAGAATAAAGTATAGAATAAGACACTCTAAGGTTGTGATGTCTCCCTCGCCAGAAATAGGGGAAGTGAGCCATTTGCAGGGGATATCTTGACACGATTAGAAAGAAGCTGATAAGAGCTAAAAGGATTAGATATTCTGGTCATAGGAAGCATCAAAATCAATGATCCAAGGGCCTACGATTGGTAGGGGCATATTCTCGTCTCTTAGTGGAGAGCTTTGTTCTGTTATGTTAATTTGTATATGAAGTGAATAGTTCATACTGTCAGTTCCCTTCTCTCTCAAAGGGGGCCTTAGTGGAGACCTTTATCTCTTAGTGGAGAGCTTTGTTATGTTGATTTGTATATGATGTGAATAGCCTATACTGTCAGTTCCCTTCCTCTCAAAGGGGGCCTTTTGTAATTCTTGGGATTTCCCCTTCAGTGTTATTGGTGTATCTTTTGGCATTTATTTGAGTTTTTTTAGCATATCCATGCATATCCTAATTTTTCTACCGTATCCATGCATATCCAAAGTGTATCCCGATACATCTCTTAGAACTTCCTTTTCGATACTCTTTGCGTTTTCGATACTTTGAACCTTGGTCCTATAGTTTCATAACTTCAACCTTAAATATCCAAAGAGTCCATAGGATTCCTAGAATTTATATGAGTAACTCAGAAGTTTTCACTTCATTTTATGGCATTAATTGTGTACAAACCTTGCCTTTTTGGCTTGAGTTTGGTACCGTTATCATACTAATCTGTCGCAAAAATTGGGTTTTTGGTATTTTACTTTGATTAGGCATGTTTCTAGATGGTATGTTCTGCTGCAGATATGTAAGGGATAAAAAGCTTTGAGCTCCATTCTTGGGACATGGTTCTGTAAATTGGTTGTTTTTTCTTGTAAATTGTTCTTCTTGAGAGTCATAGTTGAAATTTGTTCATTGGCAGTGGTTGACCTAAAAAAGCTTGAAAAAAATGCAAGAGATGGACCATCTGATCCATATGCTTTGGCTAAATGGCGGATACTCAACCGGTTACATGACAGAAATGAGACAATGTACTACAAGGTGAATTTGTTACATCATTATTACTTTCTTTAATTGCACATACTGTTTGATGGAAGGTGAGGCTTTTGTTGTTATTGGTATTTGTTCTGTTTTATGATATAGAAGATACACATTATTATTTCTAATTTGTAATTAATCGTTTTTCCATATCCCTCAAGTTTATGGTTCTTTTCTATTGTTGACAGGTTTTAATTGACAACATTAAAGAGTATGCACCTTTAGTTTATACACCCACTGTTGGTCTGGTATGCCAGAACTACAGTAGCTTGTTTAGAAGGCCACGGGGAATGTATTTCAGTGCAGCAGACCGTGGAGAGATGATGTCAATGGTTTATAATTGGCCATCTGATCAGGTTGTGATTTTCATATGACATAACATTGATACTTCTTTTTTCATTTAATTTAATAGAGGTGGTCATTTGTTTCCTAGCTATGCATGTTTTAATGCCAACATATTGTTTATAATTTTTTTCATATATGAATCTACTTTTTACCTTTATTTGCTTGGTGGTGGATGGTTGAATTTATATTGTTAATTGCTAATCTGATCTGAATCATTGCGTTTTCAAGAATGTATCCTAATTCATAAATATGACATAGATTAGGATGTCCAGTTGGCTGGTAAATATATTATGAATAGAACTGAAACAATATTAGATTGTCTACACATCCTAAGTTTGAGTGCTAGCTTGCTATGTGGTTTGCTCGAAAAACTTTGAAACCAAACCACAGCAGTAAGGTTCCCCAACTCATGATTCTTTTTATAGTTTTAAAATGAGATTCATGTCACTTTAGATTGTAAGTACTTTGAAAGATTGAATTTCAATCTGCATAATTTGCATCCAGAAATTATCTTATGTCCTTGTGCAGATATGTGTTTTTCATTACCAACAACGGCTTAGGGTTATCCTAATATCTAGTTCCAAGAAGTTGAGGGTAAGATGTTCAAAGAATTGGAAATTTTGGGGATGAATAATCTCCACCAAGAACAAAAACAATTTCAAATACTTAGTGGCCATGAACAAGGTTTCCGAATACTAGATTACTTGACTAAATATCCCGGAAGCTTCTTATCTCTTACAAACCCTTCCAAAAAAGTATGAAAAACTTTCTATCCCTAATCTAAAGGAACACAAATTATTAAAATAGCAAATAAAATTTTACCATAAATATAAGCACGAGAGTTATCAGAGATAGAGTTATGGAGACATGCAATAAATCTGAAATATAAAGCAAAAGAAGAAAGAAGAAGAAGAGGAAAGTGTTCAAAAGGGAGAGGAAGAGAATGAAGAGGAAGAAAGAAGAAAGTAATCGTACCTCACTCCAGTCCCTCATATCACTTTTATTAGAAACTAATTGTAGTTTGGATACAACTACAAGTATACCCTTAGTAAGGCGGCTATCTCAATAAAGACAATAAGAAAAGTAAATCAGGACCTTAACTAAGGCCCACTAATAAAGACATAAGACATAAATAATACTAAAAATAAAAGAAAAGAACTATAGCCCATTCAACCCAGTATCTCTACTCATCCCCTCAAGCTGAGCATAGATATAAATCATGCCCAACTTGTTTATGTAGTGCTGCAGTTTCACCTTAGGTAGACCTTTAGTAAAAACATTTTCTAGCTGCAACTCTGAGGCAATTAAAGGGATGCAGACTTCTCCAGATGCCACCAGAAGTGACTTGAGCCATAACAACTCTGAAACCCCATGGCCCTATACTCTGCCTTAGTTGAAGATCTACCTAACATAGACTTATTCTTACTTTTCCAAGAGACAATAATAGTCCCTGCTACTAGAGTGCAATAACCAGATATAGATCTTATCATTAATACTACTAGCCTAATCAGTATCTGTATAAGCCTCTAACTTCATGTGTCCATGCTTAGAGAAGAGAATGCCCTTTCCTAGAGTTCCCTTCAAGTAACACGAAACTCTTTTTGTAGTAGCCACATGTGTCACTGGAGCATGCATAACCTAACTAATCACACTGACAACATATGAAATATCTAGCTGTGTCATACAAAGATATAGTAACTTCCTCAAAAGCCTCTGAGGCACTCTCTTGTCTGCCAAGTGCTCATCATCATTGGTTGAAAGCTTATGGCTTGCATCAATAGGTGTAGAGGCAGGTTTGACACCAAGTTTCCCAGTCTTAGTGAGAAGATCTAACACATACCTCCATTGGGAGATGAAGATGCCATCATTAAAGTTGGAAACTTTAATTCCTAAGAAATATCTTAACTCCCCTAATTGCTTAATTTCAAATTCTGAATTAAAGAAGCTCTCGAGTGCCTAAACTTCCTCTATATCACAGCTTGTAAATAGAATGTCATCAACATAAACAATAAGGATGGTAACCCGAGTATCTCTCCTCTTAATAAATAGGGTATGGTCAAATTGTGCTTAAGCGTATCCAAACTTAACAAGTGCAGCCCGAAATTTGTCAAGCCATGCTTGAGGGGATTGCTTGAAGCTATATAGAGATTTTTTCAATTTACACACCTTGCCCTGCATTTCCGTACTATATATGCCTAGAGGAAGTAACATATAAACCTTGTCAATTAAGTCCCCTTTTAAGAAGGCATTCTTAACATCAAACTGATATAAAGGCTAGTTATAACTCATTGCCAAGGATAACAAAATTCTTACTAAGGTCATTTGGTAATTGGGGAGGTCTCCATATAATCAACTCTGTACACCTGTGTTTAACCCTTGGCAACCAGGAAAAGATGGAGAGCTTTGTTTAGGTAAACAAATGGAGAAAAGTTCTCATGCTGGGGAAAAAGAGAATACTTCTCGAGGAGACAAAAACTATAGGGAAAAGAGATGTGAAGGTAAGGGAAGATAAAAGGGCAACAATTGTAATGGGAAGGGAATAGCCAGGCTCGTTTAAGGGATTTATGGATGGCCTAATCTTTGTTGAGAGAACAATAGGATGGAGGAATGTGTTGAGCAGAGGTGGCATAAAATTTTTTAGAAAACAGAAGAAATAGAAATGGAGGCTTCATTACCTTAACTGAGTTCTTTGGCAAAGGTATGCATGTAGAGAACACTGATGTGGGCCCCACAGCAGTGGTCCCCACTGTGTTCGTAGGAAAGCATGTGTAGTTATTTGTTTTCAGTTATAGTAGTGTCAGTTTGGGTCAGTTTGTTAATTCAGTTGTTATTTATTTCAGTTTTTTATTTACTTTATTTGTCATGTAAGTACTAAGGGCAGATCTGTCATTTCCATTATGTACTGAACATAACCTATAAATGCTAAGAGAGTGGCGGCGGCAGAAGTGTTAGAATCTGTCCCTCCTTTCAACTCCTTGTGTTCTCCTGTTTCTCTTCTCTTCCTTCTCCTTTCTCTCACTTTTCTTCTACTTTTCTAAACCTAAAATCTATTAGGATTCAAGACTGATTACAGTCTTGATCTTCTACTTGGTATCAGAGCCTATCTAGGGCTTCTCATGTGTGTCTAGTCCAGCTGACCACATGAGGACTAGCTAGGGCTGGAAGCCTATGAAGAAGTATTTGGTGGCTGAWTCTTGGAGATTACCAGGAGAGGTTCGCAGCAGTTGAGGACTTGCCGTGGCTTGCAGAGAGTTGGTAATCAGGAAGAAGCAGCGAAGGTTAGGGTTCAGGTAACCCTGGAAGGCAGTAAACCGAAATCCATAAGTAAGTTTTTTATTTAGTTTCAGAGACTGCAATCAGTCGAGATAGGTTGGACCTATCTAGAAGGAGAGGCCGAACTGTTTTAAGTTTGTCTCTAGGGTTTGACTGTTGGGCCGAACCCCCCTTCTCTTAGAGGTGATCAGTTTTAGGGTTTCATATTGACCCTACGACAGGTCCCACTTGTACGGACTTCTTGGAGAGTGCAGCTGAGCACTTATTTCAGACCTACAGTTGAAACCCTAATTCTGCTCTCGCAGCTGTGGGGCCCACGTCAGTGTTCTCTACAATGCATACCAGAGGGAAGAGCAAAACAGGGGTGGAAGATGTTAGTTGTGGCACTTGAAGAAGTAAGAGTTGCTGAAAAGAGAAACTGTGGATGCTGAGAAAGAAAGAAGAGAAACCTTTGTTGAAACCAAAAGGATGACTCTTAAAACGAATGAAGCGGAGGCTGATACTCAGAATGGAAACACAACAATGTTCTCTACTGAAACAAAATTTGAAAGTAATGTGGGAAGGACGAAGAATGGGCTGGGTGAAGAGGAAAGTGGTGAAAGTAAAGAAAGAAGTCAAGGATTGGAAGAAAATCTTAGAAGAGTTGATGGAGAAGCTTCATTTAGAGCAGGAGGTGGTCAATATTCCAGTTGATGAGCAGAAGGCCATCCTAGATGTTGGGGAAACTAAGTTGAAAGCCAAAAACTTGGAACAACATTCGGCCAGATCCAAATAGAAAATTGGTTGCCCTCTTGTAACAAGAAGGATCTCCCACAGGGTACCTTAGTTGTTGAACACTTGGGCTTTCTTTTAACCTTTGGTAGGAAAGTATTTTCCAAAAATTAGCAGCGGTGTGTGGTGGTATTTTGGACTCATACTGCATATATGATCTTTGGGCAGCCAAGATCAAAGTAGTGGTTGTAAGGCCAGAGAAAATACCATGAGCAATGGAATTTTTTGTGGGTGATTGTTGGAGAACAGTCTGGTTTACTTTAGAGGTCGAACACAAGCTCTGGAATCTAGGGTCAAAGGAGTAAGGTGAAGCTGATGTGGATGTTTGGTTGCCATGTGGAAGTAGTTGGGTGGACCGCCCAAAGGGTCAAATTGGGACGAAATGACTTGGATGCTGAAATGCTGAAGGGAAGCCCTAGAATGGAACAATTTCCTTTTAAGTTTAATTTTTCGAAATGTTTTAAATCAGATCCTACAACCTTGAAGAAATAGGTTGCTGAGGTATTAAAAGCTAACACAAATCTAGCTGGTTCATTTAGCGCCACTGGTTTGAGAAAAGATTCAGGAGCCTACTCTCTTTTTAATTTAAATGAACCAGGTTTGCTTCAAAACAAGGCCGGGTCACGTGACCCTTTAATAAATCATGTAAAGGGGGGCTGGGCATTCAATAGGAGATGATAGAATCAATGTATCATCATCCCCCTTGATAGCTCCTTGTAGCATCAGTTCCCAGTAGCAGAAGTTTCAAACAGGGGTGTTCTCCCTTCCTCTCCTCAGGCAGAAAATGAGTCCAACTTGCCACAAAATCGTGGAGGTGGCAAAGTTTTGAAGTGGGTAACTCAATGTCTCTGAAAAAACCAAACCCTCGTTACATCAGAAATTCTCAATGGGATTTAGAGGATGAGACAGAATGGAAAGATCTTAGGGACATTGAAGAAGATGAAGTGGATTAACACTTGAGTGTAGGAATCTTTGCTTTAACAAGAGCCTGCAAACTTGAAGACTGAATTCTTTGGAGCCAAAATCCTTTTTGATGAAGAATTTGGTATAGAACTCTAGAAATGAAGGAAATGGGAGTTGGAGAACCCACTGTGGACTGTGGGGGGTTTATATAAGAACCCAAGGGAGAAAAGGATGTAGGAACAACTCAAGAACAATGACAGGGTGTCCGTAATGAGGATGTGGTTGCCTACCTCAACCTGTGTGTAGGCATATCTAAGGAACAGTTACCTTTGGATGCACAGCTGGTTGAACCAGAACTTCCAAAGAGGGTCTTTGGAATAGAAAATCACTCGGATCAGGGAGTTCCTTCCCCTTTCCCTCCCTCTCTTTTTCCCATCCTCTTGATTGCTCTCTTGCTTTAGATACTACTAATCTTTGGGCTAATCCTCTACTCTTGACTTTGCAGATCCAGCTGTTGAATCCTTACCATCTGCAAAAATGACCTGAGACTTGATGGTTTGACAGTCTCGATAGATTTTCTCACAATGCCCGACCTATTTTTCTCTTCTCAGCAGGGTCTCACCTTTTTGGTGTGACCCCATGTTCTCACTTTTGGGAACCCACATCCCTCTAGTTTCCTGGGTTTCTATATAAAAAACACGGGAAAGGTGGAATATTCCACCAATATTTCTTCCCATGCCTTTGCTTTCTCACAAACCAAATGTACCATAAGTGCTATAGGAAAGGAAGGAGTAGATGGAGATGTGAGTAGGGAGGTAAAGGAAATTATGAACTTGATCCTAGGAAACTGGGCCACCTAAGTAGAGTTGGCACGAGACCAATTTAGGTATGGCAAAAAGGGGAGTGGAAAATGTTCTTTCAAAGGGTAAAGGAGAAAATAGGGATTCACCAAGAAAGAAGGGACAAAAACGAGCAAACTCTAGGAAAGAGGCCACCAAATTAAAAGTCTATCTTAGAAAGAGGAAATTGAGTGAAGTGGAGAAGTTAGCTAGTGGGGTATCATATGCAAAGATTGGTGTAATGCAAGAGTAAACAGAGGAAGAAGAATTTGTTATATTATTCATCAATCTCGTATGTATATATACAAGTTACAAATTCTATGTTAGGAAAGAATATGTCAGGAAAGAAGACTAATCAAATTCCTACAAATCAGTCCCACAATCAATGTAAATCATATCTCCCTAGTATTTACTTCCTATTTTAATTATACTGTCCATAACACTCCCCCTTAAGCTGGAGCATAAATATTAATCATGCTTAGCTTGTTACCAAGATAATCAACCCTAACCCCATTAAGAGCCTTCGTGAAGATATCTCTCAGTTGTTCTCCTGTTTTCACATAACCTGTGGAAATCAAACCTTGCTGAATCTTTTCACGAACGAAATGGCAATCAATCTCGATAT
>NW_010729134.1:1694212-1718044 GCF_000365185.1 Nelumbo nucifera | reverse complement strand
CTAAACTGATGGACCTAAAATTATGGAGAATCAATCAGAGAGTCAATCTTCTACTTTCCAACATGCTAAATCCAAGAACACTAGAAGGCACCCTATTAATCAAGAAGACTATCGTGAGAACTGCGTCACCCCAAAAACGAACTAGAACAGTAGATGTGATCATCATGCTCCTCGTAATCTCAACAATGTGTCTGTTCTTCCTTTCTGCTACATCATTTTGCTGTGGACTGTGAGAACAACTGCTCTGATGAATTACTCCATACTCTAATAGATACGAAGCAAGGTTCTTCTCAAAATATTCCTTGGCATTGTTTGATCTGAACACCTTCACTCATACCCCAAACTGTGTTAGCACCATCTGATGAAACTGTTGAACCAAGGACGGTACCTCATCATGGGATCTCATCAAGTAAATCCAAGAATATCGAGAAAATCATCCACAAATAAAAGAAAGTATCGGTAGCCACCCATAGAAGGAAAATGGTATGGTCCCCACACATCAGTATGAATAACATCGAAAGCAGATGAACACCTTTTATCACTAGCTTTAAACGAATGTCTACAATGTTTTCCAAGTTGACAGCTCACACTTTAAGCTAGATATATTAACAGACTCAAATAGCTTTGGAAACAAGAAACGTAAAGAAGGAAAAGACAAATGTCCCAAACGATTATGCCAATGCATAATCTGACCCACAGACTCTGACTCAAATTCCCTGCTAACATGATGACTATGATGATGAGGAAGCACATCCAGAAGGTAGATTCTCACCTCACGACCACTCCCAATCGTCCTCTTTGAAACCAGATCCTGCAAAACACAATGGCCAGGAGAAGAAATCACTAAGCAATTCAATTTCTTAGTTAAACTACTAACAGATAATAAGTTAGTACTCAATCTGGGTACATGAAGGATAGAGGGTAGGGAAATGGAATCAATAATCTTGACAGACCCCTTCCCAGCAATGGGAACATGGGATCCGTCGGCTGTGGAAACTCTTTCTCTGCCTGAACAGAGTTGGTAAGAAGAGAAACTAGTGGAACTATGGGTCATATGCTCTGTGACTCCAGAATCTATAATTCAAGGAGGTCCCTCCTTACCTGTAGTAGAAACATAGTTTGTAGTGGCATGCGAACTACCTGTATGAGCAAAGGAAGTAGAATGTCCACCACCAGAACCACCTGTACCTAGCTGTCCACCTGATAACGGATTAGGGCTGACTGTATCTCGCTGATTTAGTAATTGCTCATATCTCTCAAGTTCGGCCCTCACTGCAACAGCTGCAACAGACTCCAAAGTAGCTGTAGTAGGGGGGCTAGGTAAGTCACCAGTGACGGCCATGCTAACATTTCCTTTCTTGTTTTTTGAGTCTATTCGGCACAAGGTGAGGATGAAGCTTCCAATAGGTATCTCTCGTGTGTTTAGGCTTCTTACAGTAGTCACAGATCAAATCCTTCTTATCCTCCTTCTTGATTTCACTACCACCCCAGTCTCCACTCTATTTAGGTTTCATAGTACTGACCACAACTGACTGTTCAAGACTCGAATTCCTCATCATCACATTCCTCCTACTCTCTTCTCCTGATACAAAGGCATATGCCCGAGAGAGAGTAACACTATCCCTGGAAAGGATATGTTGCCTTGCAATGTCATATTCAGGATTAAGACCAGCAAGAAATTCAAAGACTCTATTCTTCTCTAAGAGCTTCTGGTAGGCAGCTACATCCTTAGTTGTTTCCCAAACCACTGTCCCTAGATGGTTAATCTCCTGCCACATGGTTTTAAGGGCCGAAAAATAAATAGTAATAGGTTTATCTCCCCGTCTGGTAGCAATAACCTAGTTCCTCAACTGATAGGCCCTAGCAACACTTTCACTTTGTGAGTAGGTTTCTGCAACCCCATCCCAAATTTCCTTAGCTGTATTTTCCCACAAAAAATTTTTACTTATATGGGGCAGCATAGAATTGCACAACCAAGTCATTACCATATAATTTTCCTGTACCTACCGGGGGCTGTTAGTCTTGGGTTTTACTTCCTCACCAGTGATATACCCCAACTTCCCACGAGCATCAGTGGCCACCTTTGCAAATTGTGACCATTCTAAATAGTTTGTACCATCTAACTTAGTTGTAGTGATGGTCCCAGCCCCAAAAAGGTCTCCGACACCTCCTCCCCCTTGTCCCATTTCAGTTCTTGATTTGTTTTCAACTCTGTGACCCTCCATTATTTCCAAAAACGGGTTAGAAAATCACTTTGAGATGAAGAAAAGGTAATAATTCCCTTCAGGCACCACACACCCTCTTCTGGAACCCTAGGTGATCCTCCCACAAAAGATTCTTTTTTCGTGGGAGTGGGAGAAGAGATAGAAGAAGCAGCCACTCCCTCCAGAGGCCTCCAAAACAGGTGGGACTTGAATCGCTCCCTTTAGAAAACTCCAAGGAACCCTAAAAAATTAGGGCACCACTTCCTAAGTGAAAATTGAAGAGTCCTACAAAAGCAAGACTCTCCCCCTTTCTCTAGTTCTTCTTGAATTTAATGGGAAACCCTAAACCAGCTACAGGGCAAAAAATATACACCAAAAAATCCAAAAACTAGGATTACCTGAGGTCTTTGATCAGCCTCTCATATCACCATGTAGTCGGCTGATCTAGGGCTGCATGATAGAGCAGCTCAAGAAACCTTCGGCCTGCTCTGATACCAAGTAGAAATTGCTGATAACTAATTCTGATGTATGCTTTGTGAAGAAAAGTAGTAGAAAACTGAAAGGTTTCAGCAAGAGAGAAAGAGAGAAGAAGAAAAGAGAGTGAGATGTCACCAGAATTGAATAGGTCTGGCCGCCAACCCCTCTTGATTTATATACTTAAAATAAAAGAATGAAACATTACAAAAATACCCTTAGTAGGCTGGCGAGTTTAAGTAGCTGAATAGTCACAACTTAAAATAACATAAACTAATGGGTCTAGGGCCCAATAACTTCCTAACTTAATAACTTAAATAAAAAATAAAACAAATCTGGCCCAATAACTTAAAATCGGCCCAAACTCAACTCTTATTAATATATTAGGGTGTGTGGGAGCCACGACTATCCCATTCATTTTTCCCTCATTTCTATTTCTTCTCTTCTTCTGCTCCTTTCTTCCTTTCCTTCTCTTCTCTCCTAGAATATGTTGTGACTGATTACATTTCCATTACACCCTCTACCTCGTATGCAATAAGTTCAGGTAATGAAGCCAATGCCTTTCATGTTTCCTCATTTCCCTCTCAGTCTCCCTAGATCATTGATTCAAGTGCCACAAACCATATGACTGGTAAGTCTTCCATTTTCTCTTCTTGTCGTATTCTATATGGAAAGGATAAAGTTAAACTTGCTAATGGCTCTTCTTCTTCCATTGCTGGACCAGGAGTTGTCTCTCTTCCAGTTGGCCTAAACTTGTCTAATGTTTACCATGTCCCAAAGATGCCTATTAATCTCCTATCTATTAGTTGCATTACTAAGTCTTTAAACTGTTTTGTGACCTTGTTTTCCGACTCGTGTGTTCTAGGATTTGACCTAGGGGAGAATGATTGGTAGGGGCCGCTTGATAGATAGCCAATGGAGAAATATTTGTGCCCTTTGTCAAGTTGGAAGATCAACTTACTAATTGTCTCACCCAAGGGTCTCCACAAGTTGAAGCTTGATAGGAACCTAGGCAAGTTGGGCATGATAGATATCTATGCTTAGCCAATATGTATTTGGAATGGGGGCAATTTTGTCTTTCCTTTCTATTTGTATTTGGGCGCCCATATAGGGACATAAATGTATTTTCTCTTATTGATATAAAAGGAATTTTTGAGGTATGAACAATGACACACCCTCTTCTCCTGTAACTCCTTTCTTCCTCTTCTTTTCTTCCTGCCACACTCTTGCAACTGCCACTATTACCATTCTTGAATCTAGTATGCATGAGCTCTAGATGTAACTTCCAACAATTGTCCTTAGTGTGCTTTGGCTTCTTATAATATTCACACACATCTTTCTTTTCAGTACTAACCTTTGGCTTAATTCCAGCATTAGCAAAATGATCAATAGGAGTTCCACAACCTAAACTTGCCTCCTACTCTCCTCACTACTAACCATTGCATAAGATTGAAAGAGGGTCACCTCATCCTTTGCTAGAATATTCTGTCTGGCAATATAATAGTTGGGGTTGAGTCCAATAAGAAACTCAAAAACCTGATTTCTCTCTACTGACTTCCTATGAGCCTTGGCATATTTTGTGAATCCCTACAGTCTCCATTAGATTAATCTCCTGCCAAAGGGATTTCAGCATTGAAAAATAAGTAGTTAAGGGCTTCTCCCCTTGTTTTAGATTTATTCACACCATTCTTTAGTTTATAGGCTCTAACTAGGGGTGCTCACGGTTCGGTTAATCGAACCGTGGGGTGATTTTCTGGACCAAATCGATTTATTCGGTTTTTACATTTAATCGAACCAAAACTGAACCGATGCAACCGGTTAATCGTGGTTCGGTTTTTCGGTTTTTTTATGCCCTAAAAATTAAAAAAAGAAAGGGAATTGCGAGTCCTGAATAATACGCGTCTAAGATGCCAGAGCTCCGCAAGCGTCTCATGCAACTTGTCCACTAAGTCCGACAGCTGCTCCACACAATCGCGCAGTGCGCCTTGCCACCTCTTGCTCCCGTCCTGGAGCTTGGCGAGGCGGGCGATGTAACCAGAGGTGGCCTGAGTGCGGGAAAGACTAATGGTTACGCCGCTCATGCGAGGTCGTTGGAAGTCCTGGTGGAGCCGGTGTTGGAGGAGAGCGTGTGGAGACAGATGTTTGGATAGCTGGCGTGGATGCATGATGAACGAATTAGATCCCCGGTGTGCCGGATCTTGATGCGGCGGTAGTGCATTGTGCTGAGTGGGAGAGAGAAAGGAAGAGAATGAAAAGGCAAAGAGGGATGAAGGGAGTGCCATTCTTAGCTGAAGCCTGAGGATTGATTGGCTTTGGCTGAACGCCTGAATGAATCGGAAGAGAAGAGGACCAGACTGAGTACAGTGAGAGAGACAGAGAGTGAGAGTTCGAGAGAGAGAGAGGGAAAGAAAGGGAAAAGCCAAAAATATAAAATTTTGGCTATTCAGCTTCTAGTCTGGCTGCCAGTCTGCCACTGCCAGACTCAGTTCGACAGTCTGAACACTCTCAGACTGTCGAACTGAAACGTCTCATTCGCTGTCAACGACATTTATTAGATTTTCAAATATAAAATAAAATATAATATATAATATTAATATAATATTATATAAATATATATTATTAGATATATATCGGTCGGTTCGGTTAACCACCGGTTTTCTAAATGGTTAACCGAAACCGAACCGAAACTGTCGGTTTTTGAAAACGTCGAACCAAAACCAAACCGATTGGTTCGGTTAACAGATTTTTCGGTTTGGTTTCAGTTCGTTTTTTCAGTTTTTTTTGCTCACCCCAAGCTCTAACAACATTCAACTTTTGGGAATAGGTCTTTGTAACACTACCCCACACCTCCTTTGCGGTATCCATCCATAGATAGTGTTGGCTAATATGAGGTTGCATGAAATTTACTTACCAGCCTACTGCAATATAGTTTTTTTTTGCATCCATCTCTCATAGGCAGGGTCATCCTCCTTGGGTTTCTTCTTACTCCCTGTGATGTATCCCCATTTCCCTCTACTAGAGACATGGATTTTTATTGATTGAAACCATGCTAGATAATTGGTTCCATCAAGTTTTGCTATGGTTACTACTCCTAGTAGAGTCTCCACAGACCCTCTCGAGATAAATCTAGTGTTTGAAGGTTGTTTCGTCTCACCTGAAGCTTCCTCCATTGATCAAACAGAAACAAATTAAAATCAAAATAAGGCATTATTAACAAAGAATTACTGACCTGAGGCCAAAACTGATCCCTAATCACCCAAAACTAGGCTTTCTTAGAACTTGACAACCTAGGAGAAAGAGTGAAAATGCAACAACTCCAACTAGGAGCTTCAGAAATCACTCCAACCTAGATCGATCTCAAAGAGAGTCAAAAAACTTATCTTTAAGCCCCAAATACCAACTTCAAATGGTCTCTAGACCCCTTAATCCAAAATCTCTAGTTTGCTAGGGTTTTCAGGAAAGTCTCCAAGAACCTGTCTTGGGCCACAAACAAAAGTTGAATTCTTCTCCAAAAACCTGCCTCCCTCCATTTGGGCTATCTAAGTGGTCAATCAATCAGCCACTCAATTCTCCATTCACATTGTGTATGGGCCTAAAGGAAGAAACTGAAGCTGGTGAAAAACTTATTTTGATACCAAGTTGAGAATCACAACTGCAATAAATCTGAAATCTAAAGTAAAAGAAGGAAGAGAAGAGAGCAATTGTACCTTTCTCTAGTCCCTCAAATCACTTCTATTAGAAACTAATTGTAGTTTGGATACAATTACATGTATACCCTTAGTAGGCGGCTAGCTCAATAAAGACAATAAGAAAAGTAAAACAGGCCCATAACTAAGGCCCACTAATATAGACATAAGATAGATATAAATAGTGCTAAAAATAAAAGAAAAGAACTATGGCCCATCCGGCCCAATATCTCTACAAATAGCAAGCTCATTTTTACTAAAACTAGTAAATTTTTAGAGAACTAAAACCTATCCCTATATCCACCAGATACTTCCTAATGTTCCTTTTAGGAGCCATTGAATCAGGCTCGACTTTCCATTATTCTTCCTAAAATCTGAAAATTTCTTGTTCCATGATTTCTCTAAAGTTTCACTTCCTGCATTAACCATTTACGATCTATTACCCAAAACAACTTGCTAGTTAATATTTGGTCTTTCAGCTGTGGATTTTTTGAATTAGTGTGAAAAAATTGCACATTTTCAGTGAGGAAAAAACAACTTGTCAATTTTGACATTACTTTATATTGTAGGTTGATATGATAGTGGTAACAGATGGAAGCAGAATACTGGGCCTTGGAGACCTTGGTGTTCAGGGCATTGGAATTGCAATTGGGAAGCTGGATTTATATGTTGCTGCTGCTGGGATAAATCCACAAAGGGTAAATGGTTATTATTATTATTATTATTTGCATCATTATCATCATCTCTATCTATATGTATTATCATGTGTCTCCATGTTTGACTGTATATCTGTATCATTGTCTTTAAACTTGACATTAGGGGTGATCATTTCCAGCCTGGACTAGAAAACCGGCTTGGCCCATCACGGAAGTTTCAGGGCTTGGGCCTAGGTTTTCTGTCTAGGCTGGGCCCGGACCCAGCCCTGGCCCACAATATATGTCATATATGTACTCTATGTATAGATACATACATATCTGTGTTATTGTATATTATATAAAGTATAAGATGAATTTATACATATATCATATGATGTATATATAATATTATAAATATCTAATCTGTACTATTTAATGACCTAGGCCCAAAGCCTGGCCCAGGTCCATGCAGACCTGGCCCTGGACATTAGCTCTTATCACAGGTGCTAAGCCCGGCCCGGCCCAAGATCATCCCACTTGGCATGCTTCTTTTGCCAGTTCATCTCTTTGCCACTGATTAGTTGCTGTTATTCTGCCTTGATTGCAATTAGTACATATCATTTTATATTATATATAGGATTTTATTTTGTATGGATATCCCCATATTTTAACCTTATTGCAACATCCTATATTTTATATTATTGTCATTTCCTAGGATTTTTTGATTCTTTACATCTGTTTGCTCCAGAACTAAATATCCGTGAAACCATCTGATGGAATATTTAAATGACAAAAGTTTCACAAGTCTTCTTCCCCAACCCCAATTGCCATCTCTGAGCTACCATGATTAATCCACTAAAATCCATACTGCTTTTGTTCAAACTAGCATTGCCTCTGTGCTTGGTCTTCAACCTTTCATCCTGTTAGTTTTTGTATTATTTATCCCAAGTTCACAATTCAATTATCTAAGGTAGACCTCCATTCCTACCTTGTATTTATTCAGGACCTTACAAATGGTGGTTTCAACTCTCTAAAAAGTCCTAACATGCACCATGGTGGTGGTTTATTTGATTCTTGAAACAATCTTCAATGCTAATATGATTATATTCTAAAATCACTTTTAGTAATTTATATTGCTTTTACATTTCATGTTATTTCAACTCAATGGAGCCTTATTCCAACTATTTGGGTTTGGCCATGCAAATCCTCTGCTGTTGTACTATATAACATTTAGTATTTTGTTTTCATGAACCTCCAAGGTCCTTTAAAGAGATAAGTGGAAGTATATTTTTGTTGGAATAAACATTTTATGTATTTTCTTGGGGCAATGTTGTCTCCTTGCAAAGGGCTTATCAGTCTTGGGCATTGATAAAGATCTAATAGAATAAACAGCCTCTTTCATTAAAATGTGATCCAATTATGTTTATCCTCCATGTTCACTCTGGTGAAATAAAAAAAAAATCCAATAGAAAAAGTCAGATGTTTAAACATTATGACAAAATTATCATATCATTCACATTTGGTTAGTAGATTTGGTTCTGAAAACTTTGATTGCAGCGCTTGTAATATATGTTGTAACAATATTGATTGGGTTTTAGATTCCATCAATTGTCTGCAAATAAGTCTGACATTTTACCAAAATGGAAATATAATAACATGATATCCATGATATATCTATATTTTGTCTGATCATAGGGTTCACATATACGAGTTTGTTGGTGCATGGACTGCCTCTACAGTACATTCCCTTTGTCACAGCTATGTGTTTTGATAACACATTAATTTATTAATATCTGCATAAGGAATGATTTAAAGATATTGTGTGCCATGCACCCCAATTAAGTGGTTAGCCTTGGTTAACTACCATTACTTTTTTCCATTAACAACTCTCCCCTTGGGGAATTAAACCCCAATACATCTGGTTTCTGTTCACCCCTTGTTCTGTAAGCCCATTACCATCATCTATGCTTTTAGCTGTTCATGTTCATATACATCTTGTCCTCATCTCCAAGGCTAGCTTCTTGATCTCCCTAAAAATGTCTATGTTCTAATGAACAAACCTGACTTCTTTTAAGGAGCTTATGATTACATGTGAATCCTTGTCAATTAAAATACCCATATAAGGAATTTTATAATCCTTACACGACATAATACTGCTGACAACTTTACCCTGGTTGAATCTCTCAATCCAATAGATCCAGAATATATAGCTAGGATGCTCCCTTCACAATTTCTGAACTGTGTTTTCAACCTATGATTGAATGGGCCAATTGGATTGGTCAACCTGTTACCTGGCCAGAACTCTGGGTATGTTTGACTGCTGATCCATTTTCCTGAAGAAAAACAATTCACTTGGTCAATGACCTGGTGACCTGACTGGTTGAACCACTGAACTTTTTGATCTGGTTAGTGGATCATGGGTCAAATATTAATTCTTTGCTGTTTTTTTCTTTTAATTTTTAGGCATTTCCATTATTAGTTTGAACCATTTGATCCGGACAGTTGAACCACTGACCCACTACTCTGATGGAAGGTTTTAAGAACACTTTTCTGAAAACTCTTCCAACTCTACAAGGTCCTGGGTTCCCTGTGCTGCAGAGTTAATGGGGCAGTTCCATCAAACCCATATCCACTTTTCCACCTTAAAATGCTCTAGCCTTGTCTTGTTGGTGAGAAAAGATAGCTGAATACAACCTTCTTTGTTGGATGAGTGATGTCAATGGGTTGGGTAAGTAGTAAACCCACATTAATTGTCAGCCTTAATCGGGGTTTGGCTCATGTTTGGGTTGCGTCTGCTCCATGCCAGACACAACCCGTTGACATTGTAGCATTTCAATAATTGGGTTGGTCAGGTTTGGTTTAAGTCACTTCCTTACCAAATCTGATCTGTTGACATTCCTAGATATGACTGATTTTGGTTGAAAAGCCATTACATTTGGAGTGGAGAAAGAGGAAAAGAGAATGGGATGGGTGAGGGTGGGGGAAACTGAATGAGGTCATTTTTATCACTTTCTTATTTCAGGTGATGGTTTCATGTGTTCTCCAACTTTGTTAGGATGGAATAATGAATCAGGAAAAACTTAAACCATAGTTGAATGCTTACAATCAGGTTGGAGTATGGGTACCAATTGCCAAAAACCCACATACATGATTTACACAGTGTGTAATAAAGTAAATACAATATAATATGTAACATATGAATATACCACATAGGGAGATGTTTTGCAGTAGTTATTATGAGGAGTTTTGATATCAGGGAATAGAGATATAATGTCTGTGTCAATACATAAATTCTATTTCATGAAAAATAAGTTGCAGATCTCTACTCTACATCAGATATCTCATGTTACACTGTTTTTCTTGAAAACTTAGTTTTTGATCAATGAAGAGCAAAAGAACCAACCTGTGGGCCAATATACCCTATCCCAAGCCTCACAAAACCAAAAAAGAACTCAGCTGCTGGCTCAGATGGAGCTGGTAAAGTTAGTAGATGTAGTTCCTACTGACCTAGGATCAAATCCCACCTTCACCCCAAGTTTACCTGGCCATTAAAAAAAAAAGAATCACCTTAATTCACCACATGAAAAAAGAAGAGAAGAAAAAGAACCATAACCAACCAACCTAAAAATCATTTTTATAGTCCCAACAAATCCAGAAACCTTTACATCACCTACAACAAACCCAAAAACCACCTGCCCTGTTGCAAACAAAGCAACCCTAGTTATCAAGAATTAAAACCACCCAACGATGACCTTCATTTACAATTTACATAGATGCTTGGATTACTCTTCTCTTAAGTCTATGTTTAGTGTAAATTCTTATGGTAACCATGGCCTGAATTCATAACTTCAGTGCTAGCACTAAAGAGGTTAAGAGTTCATCAATTCCCAGAGGATTTCATTATCATCAAGTTCTTGATGCTTATGTTTCAGTTGTGTTTTTCTTTACCTGTGCTGTCTCTTGGCTATAGACTCCTGGCTTCTTATAAGGAACAAAGAGTAAGTCATAAATCATAATCAATATTTTCTGTTAATTATGGTTGGTATTCGCATTTTGTAATTCATTTTGTGAGTAGGTGTCTAGCCATGGAATTTCTTAGCCTTTTCTTTTTTCCTTTAATAGGTACTTCCTGTGATGATTGATGTTGGAACTAACAATGAGATGCTTCTTAAACATCCCCTATGTAAGGACTCTGCCTACTGTGTGTCTGAAATAATATAAATACCATATGTAAGTAGAGACTGTAATAATTTTAAATAAATTATTTACTCAATAAATACTCTCTTTTTTACCTTTTCAAAAAAATAAATGCTTTCCTTTCCTATATGGAGTACTTATTACTTAAAGGGTTGTGGTTCTCATATTTGGCTGTCAAACAAGAAAGTAATTGATTTTTAATGTGTTAAGTGTTTTGTTTGGAACTGAACCCTCAACGAAAAGTATTATAGAAGCTACTCTGTTGGTGGCTCAAAAATAGTATAGAAGAAACTATTTGATGCCTGTACAAATAATATTTCTCAAGATACTTCCTAGTCAATTCCTTAATTTCATTTATAGTTTTAGGCCTTCCTTTCTGTTAATGGTTTGGTTAACACTGGTTCAGTTCTAGGTCAGAAACAAGAGAGAAAGAATAGAGGAGAGGAAGAGAAGAGGAAGAAAATAGAGAGAACAGATGGAGAGAAAAATCATCCTCTCCCAGCCGACCACCTTATTTATATGTTTTGAGTCTTGGTGTAAAAAGACTATTATGTCCCTAATTAAGTGTAGGACACAACTTTCAAAGTTCTTACAAATACTCTGAAATTGTTTACTTATTTTGCATTTTATATGTAAATAGAAATATAGAATTTATACAAGCTTGTGCATGAGAATTCCTTATATCTAGATCAAGTTTAACTTACCAAACAATGGATATTCAAACTATTTAAATCAACATTTTTAGATAATAAAGGAAAAAAATCATTAAAAATAAAAATGAATACAAGGGTAGATGATAAGAAATCTCCTTGGAAGGAAGAGATACAATAAAAAAAGAAACATCCTACTCATACAAACAGGAAAATCTCACTGTAAAAACTCACAACCCACCAAAATGATTCATTATGCAACCAAAGTGTAAATCAGTAAATGCCATGGGACCTTCAAATGGAAATAGCAGTTATTCATTCATCTTACTCAAATACTACCTATCTGCAACATAGCCCAGACTAAAACAAGAAAAGAAACAAAGAAACCCAACAAATATTCAACTAAAATAAACCAACAGAATTGGCTATCTTCCAAATTTCTGATAAATGCTTCGGTCCTCAAACAAGTAAAATCTTCAAATTTCCACCTCACTGCACCCTTAACAATTTACCTTCCAGGTCATCAATTTCAACTCTAAGCAGACCACTACTACCTTAAGAAAACTAATAAAGAATCTTTGGATCCCCACCTCAATAGCTCCCTTACCTCCATACTTTCTCTCCTAATCCAATGTTGTCCTTTTACATCTTCAACTCTCCTTGCCCTACAACTCCCCAAATTCATATTCTTCACTTCAACAAAATTGGACCGATCATTTTCTTTTTCTTTTTTAACTCTAGAATCCCTTACAGTTTCCCACCAAAAGTAGAAGAGCCATACTCTTGGCATCCAACATTTGGATCCTTGTGAACAAATTGAAACTCTTTTTTCTTATCTCTTCCTTCTAATTCAAACTTTTTAGCAAATTTCACCACCTAGAAAGAAGAAGCCCAGCCTTTTTCCAACTTGAATTTCTTTATTGATTATCATATTTAAATCCCCCTTTAGAATTCATTCAGTTAATGTCTACCTTCAGCATCTTTTTTTTCCACTTATTCCTCAACCTTATTCCCTAAATTCTCTTTAACATCAACCTTGTGCTTTTCTAGTTCCACATAAATGGACTAGTCATCTAGTTTCTCCTCTGATCAACACAGTCTGAACTCCATGTTGATTATTTAAAACTATTTAAATCAACATTTATGCTTAACAATATTATATGCTCTTTCTTTCATCAAATTTGTAATTAATTTTTTTTTTCTAATTAGACCTGGGATTGCAACAACACCGCCTTGATGGCGAGGAGTATCTTTCCGTTATTGATGAATTTATGGAGGCTGTGTTTACTCGTTGGCCAAATGTGATTGTACAGGTAATTTGGATTATTTATACATGGCTATTATCAATTACTGCTCTGAATATTTGAAAGTGGTTCTTACATGATGCTGCTTACCTGGATGAGGAAGTACTGACATAACATGGATATGGACAGTTTGAAGATTTCCAAAGTAAGTGGGCCTTCAAGTTACTGCAGCGCTATAGGCATACCTACCGAATGTTTAATGATGATGTGCAGGTAAAACACCTGTTATCGTGGTATTTAATGGCACTGTATGATATACACAGTGGAACCCAGTATATCTGTTTGATCTTTTTCTTTAATCTACAGATTCCGAGGAAAGGTTATCATTTTTCTAATTGTTTGTGAACAAATCTGCAATGATTCCATAGCTCATAGATTGTAGAGAACTGGTTTTCACGGCCATCATTCCTACTGTTTTCTGATTTTTTTAGTAAAATGCTGTACAGTTTGAATGGTTTGACTGTCTAGGTCAATGAAGGTTTAGAACACTGATTTAACGTGACACCTCTCACCTCACCAAGAAGGAATGGGAAGGTAATGTGGTTATCCACAGGGGTGGTGATTATTTAGACAACTTGGAAGGAGAGAAATGCAAGAATCTTTAATGGGAAGTAGCTTGCAAAACAATCAATCATTGAATGTATAACAGTTAGAGTAATCCATTGGATAAAGACCAAGGAGTTTGCATCATATTCAATGGACAACATACTTAGATGGAAAATAGTAGCTCAGTCATCAAGGCAAAAGATGATTCATATGCAGTGGAATTGCCTATAAATGGTTACAGAAAACTAGACTCTGATGGCTGCTGCCTTTGGAACCCGGGACCCTTGGACATAGGAAGTGCTTTAGATGAAAACAGCAACATACTTGCAGTATAGTTGGGACTGACTGGGCATGGAGATTCACTAAGAACTGAAGTACAATCACTTCTGCATGGATGGGCACAGGAAAGGGTAAAGCAATCAAAAACAACATGGCTGATAGATTGGCGTGGCAAGGGGTGAACACAATAGAAACGTTTTGGGCTCTTTTGTAATATACAAACAGAAATGGATTAGGTTATTTGGTTACATCCTAAGCATAAAGATGCTTGGCATGTTGTACATACAATGTTCTTTTATAATTCAATAAAAGTTATACAGTTAACAGAAGAAAAATAGATAGGGAACCTATTGAAACTTTCAGCTTCTCATACTGTGGAGCTCAGTCAGGCTCGAGATATTGAGGGAATATTACTGAGCTCTATGAACTCCTAGAAGTAAAAACGAAAGTGAATCCTAAATTGAAAAAATGTTGTTTTAGTGTTGGGATGCAGTTGTCCTTGGTTGAATATTAAATTACACATTGTGTTTTCTGATCAATACATTTCCTTTTATTTAATCATGGTTAACTTTTCAGAAGTTGGTGCAATAAAAACAAGGTAAAGATTATGCATTTCATTGCATGTGTATTCAGATTATCTTATATAGCAAGAGGTACTTAAAGTCATCCACAAGTTTAAGACTAGTGTGTGATAAAGACATTAAGATGTCATAATCATTTTATACTTGGCTAAACATCATGATTCAATATAAGTTAATGACAGGGAACAGCAGGAGTTGCAATAGCTGGTCTTTTGGGCGCTGTAAGAGCACAAGGAAAACCAATGATAGACTTTCCAAAGCAAAAGATTGTTCTTGCTGGTGCTGGAAGGTCTGATACTAACCCCATACTTGAAGTGAAACTTTATATCAGTGTTATGTTGGCATGTACCAAATCCAAGTGTCCAAAGGTTAAGATGCTGTTGTCGGTGAAAATATCAGTCATCCAAATATAGGAAACATGTTGAAAATGTTGTATGGAAATACTGTAAAAATTAGACATGGAGGAAAAATTGTGACATACTCCAAAAAATATAATGATATTTTATGAAATGATAGAGGAAGCATAGGTAATCTGTTTAAATTATTATCTTGTTCCTAACCATCAAAAGAAGCTAATAAAACTAAGGTTAATAGACAAAATAATATGATGGAAAGTTGTCCTGTAAAGCATAAACTACATGATACAGTGGGCTCAAGCAAAATTTATACTCATAGAAAGTACAAATGGTTCTAATAGATCAACTAAATAATCTATCACACAGACAAAAACTAAGATTTAGCTTCATGTTGAAGGTGTCAACTGTCTCAGCTACTAAGGTCTTTAGCTGGTTGTAGTGGAGACTTGGGATCAAATTTCCACTTTCACCTGGGTTGGGGGGGGGGGGGGTCATGGGCATGGGGGATGGGCTACGGCTACCCCTGTTGTGTATCCCAATGAATAAAAAAAGGAGACTTCATGTTTTGAAAGAAAACCAAGAGCATTCATTGATTTTAATTAAAGTCAAAAGGCACAAAATACCTCCCATTTATCCACCGGAAAGAGGACCAGCAGCTTGAAGCTGATTGTTAGAGAACAGGTAAGATTAGAGTACAGAAGTCTCCCAGCATGCATCATGGTTGTGGTACAGAATGTTAGTGCTTCATTGTCTTTCTTCCTCCTTCCTTCATCCTTTAACTATACTATGGTGGTATTGATGCACAGATCACTTGGTTTATGGAATATGTCTGCTCCCACTGTTAACAGCTTCTGTTGGTCTTATTTTGAATTAAAAGCATAACAATCAACACTATTTCTACCTCTAGACATTTCAGTTATCCTAGTGGTCCATACAAAATGAATATAGATGTTTGAAGAGCTTTCCATCTCAATAATGTCCTTTCTGTCTTAGTGTAAGGTTTTGAGACATGTTTTACCCTCATCATGCAGTGCAGGAATAGGAGTTGCTAACACAGCATGTAATACCATGGCAAGGATGCTGGGCAATAGCGAGTCTGCTATTGAAAGTGCAAGAAGCCAATTCTGGGTGGTTGATGCTATGGTGAGTGTTCACCTTGAATGATCACCAGAAGTTGTAAGACTTAATCAAACAGGACATCTTATTCATGCATACTTTAACTCTTTACTCTTATTTATGTTCCAAAGAGACAAGATTACAATACCTTACGAATGAAGGAAAATGAAGATGTTAAAGGGTGTTGAGGATTTTGTGCAGATTTGTTAGTTATTTTTATTTATTATTTGTTTAGATAGTAAGTGGGGACCACAAAACTCTTGTTGGAACTCTTTGGAGTGATGTTTTAAGTTTTCTATGGAATTTTATGTGTTAGTCGCCCTATAAGGGCATATTAGTCATTGTACTTATTTTTTACCTAAAGTATATGTTAGAATTGTTAGAAGTAGTTAAAAGGGGCATTATTGTCTTTTTATGTTATTCTTTCTCTCTTATATCTGCTGTAACTTTCCTAAGGGTATTATAGTCATTTCAGCCTTAGTAGAATGCTAATACAACCTGGGTCGACAGTAAGGAGAAGTGAACAGATTTCTCCTTTCTAGTCTTCCCTCTTTTCTTCTCCTTTTCTCCTCTTTCCCTTCCCTTTCTCTTCTTATCTTCTTCTCTTTCTTTCTTCTATCCTTTTCTTCACCTTTTCTTACTTTATTAAAGTTGGAAAATGGTATCAGAGCCTTGAGGTTGATTGTGCTGTTCACGTCTCAACTTTTTGTGCGCTAGGAATGGAGTGTGCTCTCTATTCTTTGTTGGAAAGGAAAAGGACTTAAAGAAGAATGATTGCCACTTGGAAAAGAGGCTTTAATGCCTCAAGTTGTAGTGTTGTGTGAGTTGGTGGTGTTTTTCTAAAAGCCCTCTATTTGGCAGTTTGAAGAGAGCAGCTTTGTGATGTTTTGAGTTGTGAGGTAGGTTCTCCTCAATGTGTGGTGATTTTATAGTGGTTTTTGTTGTGGTGACACCTTGTGGTAAGTATGCAACCAAGTGTTTCTAAAGTAGAGGGCTGATGATTCTTGGTGTTTTTCCTAAAAAAATAAGGTGTGTTACAGTAGTTGCATACCAACTGTTTGACAGTTTGCCTAGGTGACAAATCAGTGATCTCCTCTCACTCATGGTTTCATCAAATGGTACCACTAAACCTACAGGAGTTGTGCAATCAGATTTCATGACTTACCAATTAACTATGGTGAAACTCAATATTACTAATTATATCCCATGGGCCAAGTCGGTTGAGGTATCTTTCATTGCAAGAGGCAAGTTGAAGTACATTAAGGAAGGTCGATTGAAAAGTGAATCAGAAGGGTACAATGAATGGGTACAAGAGAATGCCCAAATTATGACATCACTTTGGAATAGTATGGAGAATCACATTAGTGTAAACCTTATGTTTCTAGACACGACCAAGGAGATTTGGGACCATGCCAAGAAATTGTACTCTGGACAAGACAATGTCACAAGAATATACAAATTGTACCAAGACTATTTTTCTCTTCAACAAGGGGATAAAAGTGTTGAAGAATATTATGCTTCTCTAAAAAGCTTAAGGAATGAGCTCAATGTTCATCAACCCCTATCCATTGATTTGAAGACTCAACAAGAACAACGAGAATATCTAGATGTAGCAAGATTTTTATCTAAGTTGAGGTCTGAATTTGAACCAATGCCAGCCCAAATCTTAGGGAGTAGTGATCTTCCATCATTGTCTGAGGTTTTCTCTCGCATAAGGAGAGCCTCAAATCCACATAGTGATCATCCCCCACGTTCAGAGAGATCAACCATGGTGGTTTCTAGAGGAGGTTTTCCTGGTAGACATATGTGTGGTAGAGGTGGAGGAAATGTGAGGGGTTTTGGACTTGGGCCCAGAGGTGCACGAGGAGGTGGTAGAGAGTTCGGTGGTGCAAGGGGTGGTGGTGGTTGTAGTGGTAGTGGGAGTCTTAGTGTGAAGGTGATTTTGGGAGTGCTCACGTTGTGGACGAGAAGATCACACAGTCAACTTTTGTTATGATCTTCATGGCCCCCATCTTCCTTGGCTAACCAAGCAATGGTGGAAGGTGATTTTGGGAGTCTTAGTGTGACTGAAGATGCTCCTACTTCCAAAGTTGGTAAGGATAAAGGCACAATCTCTATCTTACGTGAGGAGTATGAAAAGCTTTGCTAGTCTGCTTCTTCTAGTCCTGCCACTACTACACTTGTGAAGTCAGGTACTGCTTGTCTTGCTTCTAGTTCTTCACCTTCACCCTGGGTAATTGATTCTGGAGCTTCAGACCACATGACTGGCTCCTCAGATATGTTTGTATCATTGTCACCACCTTCTACCTCTCAAACCGTTATCTTAGCTGATGGTTCTTCTTCTGCTATTACCGGTACTGGTAATGTGTCTCTTGGTTTTGACCTTAGTTTATGCTCGGTTTTTTATGTTCCTAAGTTTCCCTTTAGTCTCTTGTCTGTAAGTAAGCTTACTCAAATCCGTCATTGTTCAGTAACATTTTATCCTTCATATTGTGTCTTTCAGGATCTCAAGATGGGGAAAACGATTGGTGGTAGTCGTGAAGTTGGAGGACTATACTACTTGGATGACCATGGTCCTCAGAAGGCTCTTCATTCCTCTCTTACATCACATCAGTGGCATTGTTGTCTTGGTCATCCTTCCCTACGTGTTTTGAAAAAGCAAGTCCCAACCTTGGAGTCTGTAACTCAGCTAGATTGTGAGTCATGTCAGTTGAGTAAACATCATAGAGTGTCTTTTGTTCCTAGGGATGATAAGAGAGTCCTGAATCCTTTTGCTTTAGTCCACTCAGATGTTTGGGGTCCTATTCAAGAATGACATGGAATTACTTAATGAAGGATCGTTTAGAGTTGATCTCTATTTTTCTATCTTTTCGTGCTGAGATAAGGAATCAGTTTGGTGTATGCATTAAAGTGTTTCGTTCAGATAATGCCAAGGAATACTTTCATAATAATTTCCAGTCTTATTTTGACTCTCATGGTATTGTACATCAGTTCTCATGTTCACACACTCTTCAGCAAAATGGTTTGGCTAAGAGAAAAAATCGCCATGTGATTGAAACTGCTCGGGCCTGGTTGATTCAAATGTCAGTTCCTAAAATCTATTGGAGTGATGCAATTCTCACCTCTTGTTTTCTCATAAATTGTATGCCTTCTTCAGTCCTAGATGGCGAGTCACCTTTCTCTATCTTGTTTCCTTCCACCTCGACTTTCTCTCTTCCTCCTCGTGTGTTTGGTTGTGTGTGTTTTGTTCACAAATTGGGTCTAGGCCATGATAAACTTGACTCCAGAGCTATTAGATGTGTTTTTCTTGGTTAACCTCGTACTCAAAAAGGTTACAAATGCTATGATCCTGTTTTACGGAAAGCTTTTGTTGTTTCAGATGTTACCTTCTTTGAGAGTTTACCCTATTTCTCTAGACGTGAACCTTCTCCTTCTATTCCTCTTCCCTCTGAATCTGGTGATGTCTTTATTCCCTTGCCTACTATGGAGGAGCCTTTTCAACCATCTATTCGCAGAGTGTACTCTAGACATGATAGACAACCAGAATTGTCGCCAATAGTTGATCCAGCTCCAGATTCTGACATGCCACTAGAGTCCTTGCCATTGACAGATCCACCATCCTCAGATCTTGATCTTCCTATTGCCCTTCGTAAAGGTAAGCGTACTTGTATAGATCACCCCTTTCTCGGTATGTTTCCTTTCCTCATTTGTCTCCTTCACATCAACGTTTCATTCCCTTCTATCCTCTATTTCTCTACCGTGTTCTCTACAGGAAGCCCACTCATCTCCTAACTGGAAGAAGGCGATGGATGAAGAATCTCATGCTCTTTAATCCAATAATACTTGGGATCTCACTTCCTTACCACCTGGGAAGTAGGCCATTGGCTGTCGATGGGTATATACAGTTAAACACTGTCAAGATGGCAGTATTGAGTGGTTCAAAGATCGACTTGTTGCAAAGGGGTATACTTAGACCTATGGTGTGGACCATTTAGAAACCTTCTCTCCTGTGGCTAAAATAGGTTCTGTACGAGTGCTCATTTCTTTAGCTGCCCACTATGGTTGGCCCCTATTTCAGCTTGATGTCAAAAATGCGTTTCTCTATGGTGATCTTCAAGAGGATGTATATATGGAGAAGCCTTCTAGGTTTCAAGGGGAGTCAGGAAAGGTGTGTTGATTGAAGAAGGCTATCTATGGGCTGAAACAATCACCACGGGCATGGTTCAGTCATTTTTGTAGTGTGGTGCAAGATTTTGGCTTGAATCAATGCAATGTTGATCACTCTGTGCTTAGTAGAGACTCGTCATCTGGGAAGATCATTCTAGCAATGTATGTTGATGATATTGTTCTCACTGGCAATGATACACATGGAATTGATGAGTTGAAATAGTTCCTACAGCAAAACTTTCAAACTAAAGATCTAGGAACCTTGAAGTACTTTCTTGGAATTGAGGTAGCTCGATCGAAGTGGGGAATCTCTCTGTCCCAAAGAAAGTATGTTTTAGATATGCTGGATAAAACTGGGTTGTTAGGATCCAAGCCAGTTGAAATTCCCATGGATCCCAATGTGAAGATGACTGATAGTCAGGGGGAGCCATTAGAAGACCCTACAAGGTATCAGAGACTAGTAGGCAAGTTGATCTATCTTACCATCACTAGGCCTGGCATCTCCTTTCTTTGGTAGGGTACTCAGGTGCAGATTGGGCAAGGTCTCCAATGGACAGGAAGTCTACTATAGGTTATTGTACTTTCTTGTGTGGAAATCTTGTTACTTGGAAGAGCAAGAAGCAGAATGTAGTTGCTAGGAGTAGTGCTGAAGCTGAAAATAGGGCAAGGCCCATGCTACCTGTGAGCTAGTCTGGTTGAAGCATCTTCTTCGGGAGATGAATATCACAATTTGTCAACCCATTAAATTGTTTTGTGACAACTAAGTTGCAGCACATATTGCCTCTAATCCAGTGTTTCATGAAAGGACTAAACACATTGAAGTTGATTGCCATTTTGTGAGAGAGAAAGTGACAAGTGGAGTGGTTGTTACTCCCTATGTTAAATCTGAAGACCAAGTAGTTGATATTTTTACTAAAAGTGTGGGTCACTCAAGGATAGACTATATTTGTAACAAACTGGAACTTTATGATATATATGCTCCAACTTAAGGGGGAGTGTTAGAATTGTTAGAAGTAGTTAACAGGGGCAGTATTGTCTTTTTCATGTTATTCTTTCTCTCTTATATCTGCTGTAACTTTCCTAAGGGTATTGTAGTCATTTCAGCCTTAGTAGAATGCTAATATAACCTGGGTCAACAATAAGGAGAAGTGAATAGATTTCTCCTTTCTAATCTTCCCTCATTTCTTCTCCTTTTCTTACTTTATTAAAGTTGGAACAATATAAATATCAATGGGAGAGGACGGCCAGATCTGATTTTCTCTTTCTTTCTCAACTTCTTCTCTTCTATTTCTCTTCTTCCACAAGAAACTCTTCTTTTCTTTGCAGATTTTTGATTCAGCAGATTTCTGCTTGGTATGAGAGCAAGGCTAGGGTTTCTTGGAGTTTATCCATGCAGTCATAGATTGGTCGATTGTATGAGGAGATAAAGAGCTGATTGATCTACTTTAGATTGTTCAGTTCTTGGATTTTTTAGTGGGTTCCAGTCATCAAGAGAGTGATTTGTGTTTTGGCATCAAAATCAAGAAGAACTAGAGTGCGCGAAAGAGTCATAGTCAAGTTGGACTCTTCATTTTTGACTTGATACTGGGCAATTCTGGACTTCTCTAGGTTTTCTATAGGGGGCAGTTCAGTTTCTAGCAGTTTTAGTGCCCTTTGGAGAGATCGATTCTCTTTTCTCTCTGGTGGGAGAAGGTGGGAGGAGAGAGATTTCTCTTCTCTACATTTTCTATAAGCTTTCTAGTTGATTTTTTCTTGTTTTGACCTAATTGAAGTTGAAATGGAGGGTTGGAGTACTGAGTAGAAGTCCATCGGTGACCTAGGTTTGGGTGAAAGAAGTACCAGTGACATTTTTGGGTCTGGGATTATTACCATTAGTAAAATTGAATGGTACAAATTATCTAGAATGGGCACAATCAGCTAAGATGACTATTGGTACTCGTGGGAAATTGGAGTACATTGCTAGGTAGGAGAATAAACCTGATATAGACTCCTCCCGGTGGGTACGAGAGAATTAAATGGTGATGTCTTGGCTATGTAATTCTATGTTATCTCACATTGGTTAAAATTTTTTGTGGGCTAGTATTGCAAAGGAGATTTGGGATGGTGTGACTGAGACCTATTCATAGAAATAGAATGTAGTTAGAGTGTACTAGTTAAGGAATCAAGTGATTAATACAAAATAAGGAGATAGACCACTAGCTATGAATTTTTCCATGCTAAAAACACTTTGGCATGAGATAGATCACTTAGAGACTGTGGCTTGGGAGAGTACGAAGGATGCAACAACCTATCAGAAGTTGGTGGAGAAGGAATAGGGTCTTTGCTTTCTTGGATGGACTGAACCCTGAATTTGATATTGCCAGGAAATACATCCTTTCTAGAGAAAGTGTAACTCTTTCACAAGCTTATGCCTTTGTGTCTGGGGTTGACCAATCGGCTATGGTTAGTATAGTTAAGCCTAAGCCAAATGGAGACAGGGGGAGTAGTGAGGGAGGATAAGGACTTGATGTGTGATTACTGCAAGAAGCCTAAGCATACCAAAGACACTTGCTGAAGCTCCATCCACATGTCTTACTAGCTCAGGTCAAGAGCAAGAAGGGAAAATGCAATTGTGGAAACTACTAAAGACTCTTCAGGACCTCTTACCCAAGATGACTTGGAGTTCATTGCAATGGCAATAGTTAGAACTGGGTTGGAAAAGTATGGATAGATTATGAGTAAGAAGGATTCAACTAGTTCTAGTTCTTCAGGTGGGAAACAGAGTGCTGGAAACCTAGGAACCAACCACACTACTTCCTTTGCTCATATAAGTAGTTCATATGTGGTTGCAAATTATGCATCCACCTTAGGTAAGGAGGGACCTCCCTGGATTATAGTTGCAAATTATGCATCTACCCTTTTCGATTCTTACCAGTTGTGTTCTGGTAGAGATAGAGTTTCTGCAGCAGATGGTTCTCATATCCCCATTGCTGGGAAAGGGATAGTTAGGGTGACTAATGGCATTACTTTGTCCTTTGTCTTACATGTTCCTAGACTTCATACTAATATTTTTGTGAGTAGTTTGGCAAAAAAATTGTATTGTCCAGTGACTTCCTTCCTCGTAATTGTGCTTTGTAAGATCTAGAGTTAAAGAAGACGATAGGAGTGGTCGTGAGGTGAATGGAGTCTACCTTCTAGATCAAATTCTGAGACATCAGAGCCACCATGTTGGTAGCAGTAGTAGTGGGTCAGGGTCAATAAGTCAGATTATACTCTGGCATAACCAGTTGGCTCATCTTTCTTTCAGTTCATTGAGAAGTTTGTTTCCAAAGTTGTTTGAGTTTTTTTAGTTATCTTGTCTTGGGTGTGAAAGTTGTTAGTTGGGAAAGCATTGTAGACATTCTTTCAAACCAAGTAATAAAAGAAGTGCTTCTGCTTTTGATATTGTTCAGACTGATGTTTGGAGACCTTATCATGTTTCTTCTATTGAGAATGCTTGGACAAGGGTGTTTTAGTCTTTTCATCATCTTTTGTATTTTGATGCAGAAGAAAAACAGTCCTTGAGAATAGAGGACTGTTTAGAACAGATGCAGAAATCAAAAGAAAACAGCAGAAATCCTTCTTCTAAGGAAGAGAAGATGAAGAAGAAGATGGCGGC
>NW_010729134.1:1682927-1693553 GCF_000365185.1 Nelumbo nucifera | reverse complement strand
CGAGCAACAACCGATTGTTTCTTGCTTCTCCAAGAAACAACATTACCAGCCACCAAGCTGCAATACCCAAAAGTAGATCTTCTGTCATCAATGTTTCCAGCCCAGTCAGCATCAGTATAGGCTTCAAGTTTCATATGACCATACTTGGCAAACAGAATTCCCTTTCCTGGAGAGCCCTTCAAATAACACAGGATTCACTCTGCTGCTGCCATATGAGTATCCCGGGGAGCATGCATGAATTGGCTGATGCAACTGACAGCATATGCAATGTCTAGCCGAGTCATGCATAGATACAAAAGTTTTCCAAGAAATCTCTAGAAGACTCCTTTGTCTTCTAACAATGTTCCATCTGAAGCAGAGAGTTTATGACTCATATCAATAGGAGTAGCAACCGGTCTAGCACCCATCTTCCCTGTTTTAGAGAGCAAATCAAGAACATATTTCCTCTGGGTGATAAGAATCCCATCCTTGGATTTAGCAACTTCTATGCCAAGGAAGTATCTCAATTCCCCCAGATCTTTGATCTCAAACTCTGTATGGAGGAAAGATTTGAGATCAGTAATTCCTAAAACATCATTACCAGTCACAACAATATCATCAACATACACAATCAGGTAAATTGCCAGGAGCCCTCTCCTCTTCACAAAGAGAGTATGATCAGACTGTGTCTGTACATAGCCAAAGTTAACAAGGGCAGTCCTAAACCTCTCAAACCATGCTCTAGGGGACTGTTTTAGTCCATAAACAGATCTCTTCAGCTTGCATACCTTTTCTTTCATATCTGTTTCATACATCCCTGGAGGAAGAGACATATAAACCTCCTCATGTAATTCTCCATTCAGAAATGCATTATTTACATCCAATTGATAAAGTGGCCAGTTTGAGTGAGCAGCCAAAGATAGAAGAACTCTCACAGAGGTCATCTTGGCAACAGGTGCAAAGGTGTCCAAATAATCAATCCCATATGTCTGTGTATAACCTTTTGCAACCAGCCTAGCCTTGTACCTCTCAATGGTGCCATCAACATGATATTTGATAGTAAAGACCCACTTATAGCCAACTAGATCCTTCCCTTTAGGCAAATCAACCACTTCCCAAGTGTCATTCTTGTGCAGAGCATCAATTTCGGATCTCATAGCATCCTTCCATTCTGGAATATTAAGAGCTTCTGACACAGACCTGGGAATAGGGTTAGAGGCAATAGAAGAAAGGTAGGCAAAATATGAAGGAGAAAGCAAACTATAAGAAAGGTGTTTGGAAATGCAATGTGCAGTACACTTCCTTTTTCCTTTCCTAATAGCAATGGGAATATCAAGGTCAGGGAAGGATGGCTCCAAAGGGGCTGAAACAGTRCCTGTTGTCTCATCTGTAACTAGAAGTGCATGAGGCTCATGTGTTGTAGGGGAAACAACTTGCTCATTTTTGGATCTTTGCCTTTGATACATCCTGGGATTAAAGAGAGGACGAGGAGGTAAAGGGGGAGGAACACTGGGATAGGGAGAGTGGAATGATTGATTCTCCCTTGATTCATTTGAAGAAGAAAGAGACTCAGTAAAAGACTCAATTGGGACAGGAAGAGGAAGAGCAAAGACCTGTGACAAATCCTCCCCCTTTGGACAATGTCCTTCCATAGAGGAACCATAAAAGGAAGAAAGCTCATCAAAGGTGACATCCATTGTGACATATCGAGTACCGGTCTTTGGATCAAAGCAATAGTAACCCTTCTGTGTGGGGGAATAACCAAGGGAGATATACTTGTGGGCTTTTGGTTCAAATTTATGTCTTTGGACACTAGGAATATGTACATAACAAGTGCAACCAAAGACACGAAGAGGAATAGAAAAAAGCTCCTAGTCCGGATGAAGGAGACTTAAACCCCAAAACCCTGGATGGCATACGATTTATAAGGTAGGTAGCAGTGAGAACAGCATCACCCCAAAACCTTGTAGGAACATGTGAGGCAAACAAGATACTTCTTGCAACTTCAACAATATGTCTGTTTTTTCATTCAGCAACTCCATTCTGTTCTAGGGTCCTAACACAGGAGCTTTGATGAATAACCCCCAAGTCAGAGAGATAGCAGGACAAGTTCTTCTCAAAATATTCTTTTGCATTGTCAGATCTGAAAATTTTAATCCTGGTATCAAACTGGGTTAGGACAAATTCATGGAATTGCCTCACAAGTCTGGGAACTTCATCACGGGATTTCATCAGGAATATCCAAGTAAACCGCGAAAAGTCATCAATTAACAAGATAAAATATTTGTAGCCACCCATAGAGGGTAAGTGGTAAGGTTCCCACACATCAGAGTGCACAATATTAAAAGGAGAAGAAGATCTTTTACTACTCAAGGGATAACTGTTTCTACAATGGTTTGACAGCTCACTTGAAAGTCCAAACAATATGAAAAACAACCCAAAAAAATTCTGGGCTAAAGTAGTCTAGAAGGATAGCCGAATAGCAGTACTGATTTCAGAGAAATTTTGGATACTTTAACAGTCCAAAAAAATATAAAGAAAACAACCCATAAATTATTGGGCACCACTCTCAATCTCTGATTTAAGCTCTAAATCAGGAACCAACCTGTTTTCTCCGATTCTTCCTGGTCACGAGACAACTCTCCAAGAGATTTGAATCTTGGGCACCTTCTTCAATCTCTAATGACCTCCAAGAACCAGACGACTCAAGCTGAAGCTTCCAGCCCTAGAACAACTAGAACAACTCTCATGTTGTCGGCTGGACAACACCTACATGAGAGCCCAAGCCAAGTTTAGGCCTGCTCTGATACCAAGAAGAAAAACAGTCCTTAAGAATAGAGGACTGTTTAGAACAGATGCAGAAATCAAAAGAAAACAGCAGAAATCCTTCTTCTAAGGAAGAGAAGATGAAGAAGAAGATGGCGGCGATAAGGGTTCAGAGGAAGAGAGTTTCGAACCTTAATCTCTCCTCTTACTCCCTAACACTATTTTATTAAGTTAAACTTTAATAATTTACAAAGAGGCCCTTAGTTGGGCAAGAAATTAAAAGAACATAACATAGAAAGAATTGGCCCAAAATAAGGCCCATTACAGTAAAGAACATAAAAATTAAGAAAGGATAAACTGCCTATGGGCCATTCGGCCCATCTTCTCTACAGATGCCTAAGTATGGGCTTTCTTGTTATTTTTCTTCTAAGTATAAGTAGCATTTTTGAGGGTGTGAATAGTAACACATACTCCTCTCTTTGATACATTCTTCTTTCTCTTCTTCTCCTTCGTCTTTTCTCTTCTCTTCTACAAGCCCTAGAAAAACTTGTTATTAGAGCGAGGTAGAGGCTCTTAGGAACACTTATTTTCTTGATCCTCTGTTGTGAGATGACCTACTGATGCCAAACTACCGCCAAATGATGTCAACAATCTGTATAGGTGACGATGGCAATCAATGAATCTTACATGGTTTGGTTCGCCCTGATTTTAGAAGTTTTTTGGTATGACTCTTGTGGCTATTTGAAGCTTATATGATTTTTTTTTGTGGATTTTTAAAGGAGAAAATCAAAGAAATTCCAGATCTGATGTTGACCCTCATAAAACGAGTTTAATGCTTTTTTTTGCTATAAACCTAGACCATTTAGGTTTTTTACATGTTAGGTGTGAAGGGAAGTGGTCCCGTAATTTTCTAAGCCCTATACAATTTTTGGGAGATTTTCTTCTTCTATTTTGCCACCAACTTAACTTTTTGGTCTCCTCGTGTCTCTTAACCGTGTGGTGAGCTATTTTCTTGGGTCTTTAACTTTGTTGAGCATTGGGGGTCTTTTTGGTTGATGAAAAAGTGGTTTGATTGAATATGGAAGCATTCAAGGATGTATAGATGGTTTCCAGTGTGTTCCCAAGAAATGCAGATATCTCCAGTGGTATGATAACCACTGTTAAATTTGATGGAACCAACTTTCAGAAAGGAAGTAAAGCCAAATCCTGAAAATCTGAAATTTGAAAAGTGGGAGCAAGATAAGTCCCTTGTAATGTCATGGTTGATTTGCTTAATGCAACCTCATATTGCCCAAAATTACATGTTTCTTCCAATTGGTAAAGATATTTGGGATAAGGTTGTTGCCACCTATTCCCAAGTTAACAATATTGCTAGGTTGTACCAGCTTCGAAAGGAGGCTTGTAGTACACGTCAAGGGGAGAGACCTGTGGCTATGCATTTTTCTTCTCTATAGTCTATTTGGGAAGAAATGGATCACTTGAAAGCTCTAGCATAGAAGGATCCAGAAGATGGTGAGCAATATTGAAAGCACATAGAAGAGAATAGAGTCTTTGATTTCTTGGCTGGTTTGGACACAGAGTTTGACTATACTAGGCAACATATTCTTAATGCTGGCATTGTCTTTTTTATTTCCACTTACTCCGTTGTACAAGGGGAGGAAAGTAGAAGGACCACCATGATACAACCTCCAGCGACCGATCACTTTACCTTTATGTCATCTTGACCCAAGCAAAATACCAGTAAGCATCTTGTTACTGAGAAGGCTAAGGATGTTATTTATGATTATTACAAGAAGCCAAGACATACTAAGGAAAGGTTTGGAAGTTCAATCCTCATTTAAAACTAGAAACTTCAAAACTGGGAGGAAAGGCAATGCTCACTTGGTTATAGTTGATAATGATGTTAAATCTTCTGATGCTCCTGACTCCTTTGATGTAATGTATAAACTCCTGAGTATTGTGTTGTAGTTGGAAAGGATGGTAAATCCTCCTTGTTTGGTTTTGGACCTAGTAATCCATCTAGTTCATATGCTAAGACAGGTATTACACTTACTTGTTCTACATCTTTCAGTCCATGGATTGTAGACTTTGGGGCTAGTGACCATATGATTGGTATGCCTTTACATTTTGCTTCATATAAGTTAACCCCAGGGAAGGGTAAGGTTACTGTTGCTGATGGATCTCAGGCCCTTATCTTGGGTCAAGGTGAATTCAAATTCACCCATAACCTTTCTCTTGGATTTGTTCTTCATCTACCTTTTTTTCTACGCATCGTGTTTTCCAAGACCTGAGCATGAGGAAGATGATTGTAAGTGGGCTTGAAGTCGATGGAGCCTACATCTTTGGTGGACCTTTAGGGCATGGATTATCGAACAAGATTGAGTTTTGTTCTAATGAGAAAACGATTCTTTTGAAATTATGGCAATGTCGTCTTAGTCATATGTCTTTTAATTTTATAAAACTTTTTGTTTCTAAATTTGTTTAACTCAGTGTGAAAATTGAAATCTAAATGTGAAGTTTGTCATTTGTCTAAACAATGTAGAGCCACATATTTTGTGAGTAGTAAAAGAAGCGATATTGTTTTTCATTTGGTTCATACTAATGTTTGGGGCCCATATGCTATCCCTTGCATGGGTGGGTATAAATACTTCATTATCTTCATTGATAAATACAATTGGCATACATGGATCTACTTGATGAAAAGTTGGGATGAGGTTCCCATGATTGTTTAAAGTTTCATTAATATGGTAGAGACAGGTAGAGAAAAGAGCTAAGATAATAAGATTTGACAATGCGAAGTAATACTTCGAAAACCATTTGCATGGGTTCCTTGAAGATCGGGGATTTATTCACCAAAGTTCATGCAGTCATACTCCACAACAAAATGGGGTTGCTAAAAGGAAGAATAGGCATGTGGTTGAAGTTGTTCGAGGTTTACTGTTTCAAACCCATGTTCCCCCCTAGTTTTGGGGTGATGCTGTTGAGACAACTGTATATCTCATTGATAGGCTTCCATCAAGGGTCCTTAACCTTCGGTCTCCTCATCAACTTCTTTTCCCTGATGAACCCCTCTTTAATCTACCCCTCAAAATCGTCGGTTGTGTTTGTTTTGATCATGATACAAGTCCTACCAAGCATAAATTTGATCCTGAATCAATTAAATGTGTTTTATTTGGTTACTTTTTAGTCTAGAAAGGCTATAGATGTTTTATCATCTCTCTGGAAAGAGATATGTTTCCAAGAATGTTACCTTTCTAGAGCCCTCCTCTTTTTTCCAGTCATCTTGTCCTTTTCTTCAGGGGGAGAATGCAAATGAAGATCGGGTTCCCTTCTCTCTTCCTATTCCTATCTTTGTTCCTCTTTTTCCTCCCTCTCTTCCTTGTAATGATCTTATTCCTTGCCCTCCTCCTCCTCCTTCTGTGTATCGGCCTCAGTCTTGGTAGCAGTTTTCATCAAGCACAGTAAGAGGGTGGCTTCTGAAGCTAAATGCCCATCACAATTAGATCTCCCAGACTTAGGTACTCTTGAATCTCTTGATAATTCTGTTACTGATTGTGACCTCGATCTTCCTATTGCCATCTGAAAAGGAAAGAGGACATGCAACAAATATCCTATTACTAATTATGTGTCTAATGATGCTCTTCACTCTCCTATTGTGCCTATATTTCTGCTATTTCTTCTGTTTCCATCTCTTGCAGTGTTATAGAGGCAATGCAGTCCCCTTACTAGAAGGAAGTTATGAACCAAGAGATGGAGGCCCTAATAAAGAATCAAACTTGGGAGATTGTTTCTTGTCCCAAGGATAAGATTCCTATCGGGTGTAAGTGGGTTCACACTATTAAGCACAAGGCAGATGGTTCGATTCAGGGGTACAAGGTTCAACATGTGGCCAAAAGATATACTCAAAGTTATGGCATTGATTATCCGGAAACCTTTGCTCCAGTTGCTAAAATGAACTCCATTCGTGTGATCATGTCTCTTGCTACTTACTATTCTTGGCTTTTATATCAAATGGATGTATAGAATGCCTTCCTTAATGGTGACTTGCAAGAATAAGTTTATATGGATTTACCACCTAGGGTAAGCTTTCCTAACAGTGAGGAAAAGTATGCCACTTCAAGAAGTCCTTGTATAGGCTCAAGTAATCTCCTAAAGGCTACTTTGACAAATTTAGAAATTCTATCTTAAAGATTGAATTTTCTCAATCTCAGGCAAATAACACCTTAATGTTGATAGTATATGTTGATGACATTGTTGTGACTGGTGATGGCGTCATAGGTATCTCTCAGTTAAAATCCTTCCTTGCTTCAGAATTTGAGATTAAGGATCTTAGTGATCTCAAATACTTTATTGGCATTGAAGTTATAATATCCAAGAAAAGAATCTTTTTGTCACAAAGGAAGTATGTTCTTGACTTGCTCCATGAAGTTGGGAGGTTAGGGTGTAAGCCTGTAGAAACTCCAATTGATCCCAACCACAAGTTGAGTGCTACTTAGACAAAGGGATATATCAGAGATTGGTGGGCTGTCTCCTATATCTTTGTTTGATAAGACCTGACATATCCTATGTTGTTAGAGTGGTTAGCCAATTTATGCATGAACCCAAGACATCTCATATGCAAGTAGTTAATAGAATTTTAGCCTATTTGAAAGAATTGCCCTAGTAAAGGGATGTTGTATTCCTATCATGGCCATCTAAAGGTTGAGGCTTACACAAATGTTGACTAGGCAAAGTCCATTGATGATAAAAGATTTACATCTGGTTATTGTGCCTTAGTTAGAGGAAATGTGGTTTCTTTGAGAAGTAAGAAACAATCTGTTGTTGCTTGATCTAGTGCTAAGGCACAGTATAGGGTGATGGTTCATGGAGTGTTTGAATTACTCTGGTTGAAGGCCTCATTGAATGATGGACATCCAAGTAGATACTACAATGAGACTGTCTTATAACAACCAAGCAGCCATAAATATTGCTCATAATCCTATTCAACATGATTGTACAAAGCATATTGAGGCGGGTAGCTACTTTATTAGAGAAAGAATTGGTAGTGGAGAGATTTGCCTTCCATTTGTAAGGTCGAAAGACAACTAGCTGATTGCCTCACTAAGGGTGGGTGTACACCACCCAAAGTTTGCCAAAAACCTTGTCAAGTTGGGCATGATTGACATATATGCTCAGCTTGAGGGGGAGTGTTGAGAATGCTTTGACAAGGGTGTTTTAGTCTTTTCATCATCTTTTGTATTTGGGCGCCCAAGTATGGGCATTCTTGTAATTTTTCTTCAAAGTATAAGCCCTAGAACAACAACATGGACGGATACCATTATTTCTTTTGTTTGTGGATGATTACACTCGATATTCTTAGATATATTTGATGAGATCACGTGATGAGGTACCTATTTTGGTGAGACAGTTCTACCCGATGGTTCTCACATAGTTTGTGGTTTCAAATCAAGCAATTCTAGAGAATATTTTAAGGAGTTGGCCACATATTTTTTGGAGCATGAGGTGTTTCATGATAGTAGTTTTGCTTATACACTACAATAGAATGGGATAGTAGAGAGAAAAAATACACATTGTGGAGGTGGCAAGAAGTTCCATTATGTCGCTTTAGTTCCTGCTCATTTTTGGGGAGATGTAGTTGTCACGGTTGTGTACTTGATTAGCTGTGTGCCTTTACACATCCTGGGGTTTAAAGTGCCATTCAATCTTCTTTTTCCAGATGGGGAGGTATTTCATATACCCTTGAGAGTTTTTGGGTGTGTCTGTTTTGTTCACATTCTTGGTCCTCATTGTAGAAAGTTGGATCCTAAGGCCAAGTAATGCGTTTTTCTTGGGTATGCTCAAAACCAAAAGGGGCATTGTTGTTATGATCCAGTTTTGGGGAACAGGTTAGTATGGATGTTACCTCTTTTGAGTCTACATTCTTTTTCTTTGGTGACTCTCCACAGGGGGAGTGTTTTGGGGAGGAGAACTCATATTTTGTTCCTCTTCCTATTCCTTCATCTGGTCCATCAATTCCACCATCAACTCCATTAGTTCCACTTGTTGCTCTACCATCAACTCCACCATCAACTCCCAATCCCACTAGTTGATCCACTACGGATTGCCTTACAGTTCTTTTAGTGCCAGCGCAAGATGGTTGGCTCTACACATGCTCCAGTGGAAGAACTTGCACCATTCACCATCTGTCCATTCGAGATTCTAGGTTCGACTGATACAGTTCTAGGTGTTTCTCTTGATCCCATTATTGCCTTTGATCTCATTGATGATGTTTCTGTACTTAACACTGATGTTACAGCTAATCTTGATCTTCCCATTGCACTTCGCAAGGGAAAGAGAAAGCATACGACCCATTGCATTTCACACCATCTCTTCTACAGTGCCCTATCACCTTCTTATCATGCTTTTCTTTCTTCCTTAAATTTAGTGTCTATACCTTGGAATGTTAGTGAGGTTTTTTCCAAACTTGAGTGGAGAATAGTTATGATAGAAGAAATGGAGACTTTGATTAAGAACCAGACATGGGAGATAGTTGATTTCTGGGTATTCACTATGAAGTATAGAGCAGATGGTAGCATAGAGAAGTACAACACAAGGTTGGTTGCAAAAGCGTGTACATAAACCTATGGTATAGATTATCCAGAGACCTTTGCACTAGTAGCTAAGATGAGCTCAGTTCAGATCCTCTTGTCTCTAGCAGCTACTTATTCATGGCCGCTCTTCCAACTTGATGTTTAAAATGCATATCTCAATGTTGAATTTTAGGAGGAGGTATATATGGACCTTCTAGCCAATTTCTATGAGAATGTTGGTGAGGAAAACGCTTATAGGCTAAAAAAAGTTCATTATATGGTTTGAAGCAGTCACCTAGGGCATGGCTTGACAGGTTTAGGGGGGCATTGATCCAATTTGGATACACACAAGCCCAGTTAGATCACAATCTCTTTGTGAAAGAGGAAAGAAGCACTTCTGTCAGTACTGATTGTATATATGGATGATATAGTTGTTATAGGGAATGATTTTGAGGGAGATTGATGCACTCAAGAAGTCACCACAACAAGAATTTGAGATTAAGTATCTAGGTGAACTGAAATATTTTTTAGGGATTGAGGTTACAAGATCTAAGCATGGGATATTCATCTTTCAAAGCAAGTATGTGTTGGACCTACTGTAGGAAATTGGGAAGCTAGTTGTTAAACCAACTAATACTCCTATTGACCCTAACCACAAGATTAATGCTTTGAATGGTGAGTTGGTTAAGGATGTTGGGAGATATTTAGGCATGCCACACCTAGACATTTCCTATGCTGTTAATGTTGTGAATCAGTATATGCATGCTCCTCGGGTTCAGCACTAGGAAGCTATTGATAGGATACTTGCATCATACCTAAAGAAGCATCCAGGCAGAGGAGTTATATTCTCAGATCATGGGAATTTGAAACTGGAGTCCTATACAAATGCAGATTGGGTAGGTTGTCTAGATGATAGGAGATCCACATTAGGGGTATGCAACTTTATGGGAGGAAATCTGGTTTCATGGAAGAGTAAAAAGCAATTAGTGGTGGCTAAGTCAAGTGCAGAGGCTGAATATGGATCTATGGCCCATGGTGTTTGTTTTGGAATGGTAGAATACTGATGTGTTTCATTCTACTGCCAATCGGCATATTTATATAGTAAGCTGCTGCAATAAATAGAAAGAAGAAGAAAATAGAAAGAAAAGAAAATAGAAAGTAGAAAAATAGAAAGAAAAGAAAATAGAAAGTAGAAAAATAAAAAGAAAAGAAAATAGAAAGTACAAGAATAGAAAGAAAGAAATAGAAAGAAAAACTTTCTAAATCAATCCTTCCACAATCCTAGGAATATATACAATTCTATTTTTACACA
>NW_010729134.1:1662266-1678191 GCF_000365185.1 Nelumbo nucifera | reverse complement strand
AAAATAGAAAGAAAAGAAAATAGAAAGTACAAAAATAGAAAGAAAAGAAAATAGAAAGTACAAGAATAGAAAGAAAAACTTTCTAAATCAATCCTTCCACRAWCCTMGGAATATATACAATTCTATTTTTACACAACTACCAAATATAGATCTGCACCAGTAACCCCATGTTTTCCAACAGTGTTTCAGAATTACTTTGGGTTAGATCCTTCTCGAGTGAGATTGGGATAGATGCAAAGGAGCCCATGATGTTATATTGTGACAACCAAGCTAATATTGCCCACAATCCAATTCAGCATGGCAGGATAAAGTACATTGAGGTTGATAAACTGTTCATAAGAGAAAGGGTGACAATCAGAGACGTCTTTTGCCTTATGTCTCCTCTGAGTTACACTTAGCTGATGTCTTCACCAAAGGGGTTGCAAAGAATAAGCTTGAACATGACTTGTGCAAGTTGAGAATGTGTGACATTTACTCCAAACTTGAGGGGGAGTGTTGAGGATTTTGTGCAGATTTGTTAGTTGTTTTTGTTTATTATTTATTTAGATAATAAGTGGGGACCACAACACTCTTGTTGGGACCCATTGGAGTAATGTTTCTAAGTTTTTTATGCAGTTTTATGTGTTAGCCGCCCTATAAGGGCATATTAGTCATTGTACTTAGTTTTTATTTAAGTATAAATACCAATGGGAGAGGGCGGCCATATCTGATTTTCTCTCTCCTTTCTCAACTTCTTCTCTCCTCTTCCTCTTCCACAAGAAACTCTTCTTTTCTTTGTAAATTTTTGATTTAGTAGATTTCTACTGGAAATGAAAAGCAGAATACTTTTGGCATGCTTCTATTGCATTGTAAAATGAACTTTACTAGCTAAAGTATGGTTTTCATTAATTGATGCTTTTTCTGTTTTGCACATTTTAGTTTGAAGAATTCATCTTCATATGTGCTACTATTTTTTAGTTCATGTGCCATAATTTTAGTGATGCATCATTTTACTATTTTGGTGTGGGATAATAGACATTTTACACATCCATAGAGTGTAGACACCTTGAAGGAAATATTTAAGTCCTCTAGTTTGTCAAAAAGAGTCCTGTTTCGCCTAAAATCCCCAAGGTAACTTGCTTTTTGATTTTTGAGAACCAAAGCTAAGAAAGTAGCAATATCACTTGGGTTGATGATTGCTCTCTTAAAAAAATCAACAAAAATAGGCATGGCTTTAGGTTCGTGATTACCTTGGGGGATTGAGATAGGGAATGCAGATGAGACAGGATCATTAATGGGTTTGGCTCAGCCTGATCCGGTACCATTACTCTTTTGTTAACCAGGCATGGAATTAGGTTCGACGGAATTAACTGTCCCTCAAGAGCATCTCCAGATTGGTGATTGACCTTTAGTACTGAACTCCCAGTGGTATTCTCCTTATATTGCCCTAAGAAAAGTCTATCCTCTAATTTACACACACCACGCACTTGCTTTCTTAGTATTGAATCACACTCTCCCTACATTGTGGTTGACCAATGATCCCCCCTTAAAAGGTGTCATTTCATTTCTCATTGTGGTTGTTGGTTCCTGAACCATTCTTAACTTTAACATCTTTTTACAGCTTCTATTGTTGTAGGTATCGTTCTGTTAAAAGGGCATGCATGTCATCCTTGGAGAATTTGCAACTTCATTTAGAGGTCAAACTAAATTTTTGGAATGGTTGGCATTTTAAAGGTTTTCAAGCTGTTTGTAGTCTTTTAGCAAATTGGAAGTGTTGTTTCTTTTGGTTTGAAAGGCAGGATTTATTTATTTTTGGTCATTTTCTCTATTTTGTAGTACTTGGAAGAAGAGATGAGGCTTTAGTTTTCTGTTGGTTAGTGTACTTTTCCTTTGCAATACCATACTATTAGAACCATGAACAGAGGCTTATTTAGATGTCCAAAAGCAGGAATTGAACAAACCATTTGGTCTAGAACTTTAAATATTTGTATTTCCTGAACTGTAGATTTTCTAGCTTCATCTCTTTTATTGGCCCAAATTAAAAAGATCAAGAAGCTTGCTATCCAAGTACTGAACAAGTTAATAAAATACCCATACCAAGCTCCTTATTAGTTTTGCCATGCACTGGCAATAGAACCTATCTGCTATCTCATTCTGATGACAATATGACATACATTTCATTTGTCTTTTATCTAATTGGTATCTATTGTTTAATTATTTATTTTGATGGAACATTGGAAGCTTTACTGGAAGAGTGACTTGGGATAAATTTTCTATGGCTATCTTAAAAATCCACTATTCTAAGAACGCTCCTACTCATGCATGTCAATACTTTTCTGGAAATCCAGGGGCTAATTACAGAGGATCGTGCAAATATTGATCCAGAGGTTTTGCCATTTGCAAGAAAGATGAAAGAAGTTGGTTATCAAGGATTACGGGAAGGAGCAAGCTTGGTTGAAGTGGTATAGAGGCAATTGTTTTAAAAACTTACACACTACACATAATAAATGTTGCACTGATGACTATTCTTCCATATCATATATTTTAATGTGAGAAGTTTCTTTTAAGTTATAGCCTTATGGGTGAATATCGTTCTCTGGGACATCTAGGTTTGTTAATGTATTACTGAATCTTGCAACTTGGGATCTCTATGTTTGAGATGTATAGTTAGCTTTTGTTTCCTATGTTGTTCCAATGTTTTTTCTGTTTAATAAGTCCCATGTTGATTTCTTTTCTCTGCAATTCCTTTTTTGGAATTGTTGATGCCTTTGTATTTCCTCCATTTTTCTCATTCAATATTTTCTTGTTAATGACTTAAAAATGAACATCATTTTGCCTTGCTTTTGTTGGATTATGAATGACTAAATACAGCAAAAATGTTAGTAGAAGATTCTGATTTTGAGTTTGCGCATTCTTTAAATGAAGGGATGCCTTTTACCACTTGTCTGGTGCTCATGATTATTATGATCTTTAAATATAAACATTGGCCAGGACTTTTTTTTCTTTTTTTTATAACTAACAAGATATTTAAATAAAAAACAAGATAGTTTATTAAAGATCAAAATTTGAAGGGAAGATATGGGAGAGATCAAATCAGGAGAGAGATTAAGAGAGACAGAAACGGTCACCAAGTAAATCAAGAGAATCCAACAAAACTAGATCAAGACCTTGTGATACAATATTCATCTTATTTTGAAATTAGTATTTGGTTTAAGTGACAAGTCACACCCTAAGTTTAAAGCATAAACCATAGTGACTGCAATAAAATAAATTTCAAAACAGAGAAAAGTCTGCATTGTACTGGACACTGTAGAGAACTATACTGTTTTTATTTTATTTTATTTTTGGTGATATAAAAATTTAGTTGAAGGAAAGAAGGGAGACTTAAAGAAGAGTGGTGTAAGGTCCCTTCTAAGCTAAAAAATTGCCTACAAGCGGTCAATATTATGATACCTTTCTCAATATATATATATATGTGTGTGTGTGTGTGTGTGTGTGCGTGTGTGTGTGTATGTATGTATGTATGTATGTATATTATGATATAACATTTATTTCCTTGACAAGACACTGTATGCAAACTGCAAACAAATTGGCTAAAGCATCTTAGGACCCTAGTTTCATGGAGAATTGACTGTTCATCCTGGAAGCCAAAAACCTACCAACTCTAAGAACAAATTATAATTTTGAAGACCTCATTCTGATCAATGCAGCCTTGCCTTCTCCAGGCTTGGAGAGTGACACATCCTAAAGTGCTAACAAAAAGTCAATAGCTAAATTCATGTTTGTTGAACATTAATTTAACATGGGTAATGTAATGCACTGTTGGTGGTAAAAGAATATTTGTTACTTGTTTTAGAATTTAGAAACCATAGTAGAAGGAACAGAACCCGGTCAAATATTCAAAACCAGGTAGGTGAATTGATGAAATTGACATACTTCAATCAACTGAAAACCTCTAATTTTTAAGGACTTACTCACAGCTTTCTTGTTTGGTAAATCTGATGGATGTCTAAGGACTTACTATACCCTCAAAGTGGAAAATCTTGTAGATACATACATACGTAGGTGTCCTTGTTTGTTCAATGTGTAAGTGATACCAGTGTTTCTACTATTCTTGACAGTTGAGGTTGACATATTGAAATCAACTAGTAAATATGCACGTCGTTGCACATGTTTATTTCGGATAATATTAATAATTTCCATATCATTATTAGAACCATTTAAAAAGGATAAGTAATAAAAGCATGGTGTTCTAGTGTATTTAGATTTTATATTTCATTTTCATTGTAAATAAAGTTAATTCTTATTTATCATATTTACTTTTTTTAATATGATAAATATGTGATATTAGAGATGTGCACAAATTTTATAGGCAAAGTTTTGTGTTTTCCATATTTTTTATTTCTATCTATTTTTTGAGTTTTATTATATAATTATGACACCATGTGCTGGCCTATTTGACTTGAAAAAAAGCAACCTCATTTTTGGGTAACTTTAAATTTTTTATTCCATTTACATAATTAATTCTAAAAATAATTCTTGTTTATCGCACTTATAATTATGACACCATGTGCTGGCCTATTTGACTTGAAAAAAAGCAACCTCATTTTTATTCCATTTACATAATTAATTCTAAAAAGCAACCTCATTTTTGTGTTTCCATCTATTTTTAGTTATTATTTAATGATGACATCGATAGTTAACTCACTTACTCAAAGGATTGGGCCATTATGGTGCAAGTCAAGTAGGTTGGGCTGAATTTAAGCTTAACATAGGTCCAACCCTATGCATTGGGCCTAAGGCTTCAGACCAAAGTCAAGCCTAATCTATTCAACTTGGGCCCAACCTCCAGGCTGCGTTGAAATTTGATGCACTTGGGTTTGTCATAGACTTGGGTCTATCAATTAGCCCCATGACAAAATTTGACATACAATATATGTGTATAATTGTATTTACATGCATGTATGCAATATGTGCTATATATGCATTTATGATTGTATGTATATATTTAGGCTTGACTTTATCTACCTAAGGGATAGGCTTGGGCCTAACCAAAAAATAAGAAAGCCCAAACTTTTGAACCTAGGCCTAGGCCCAAGTTGATGACCAAAAATTGAAGCTAGCCTATTTAAAATTACGAGCTAGGTTGATTCGAGCTTGAGTTAAGCCCACCTAATTTTCCTCCTAATGGACCATTGACCATTAATTAGATGCAAAAGCAGTTTTCTTTTTAATTTAGTTTAGTTTTAATTCTATTTCTATTATTAATAAAAATAACTCTTATCTATCACACATATGTTTGCTTAATATGATGAATACATAATATTAAAGATGCACCCAAATGTCTTTTTACAAAATTTCTATGTTTTTAAAAATTTCTGTCTCTATCCTTTTTAAATTTTTTATTATTAATTTATGATATCATCAGTTGAATCATTGACCCACCACTTGAATAGGAAAATGGTTTCGTTTTTGGGTTAGTTTTAAATCTTATATTTCATTTCCATTGAATAAAAATACTTTTATTTATCATGCTTAATATTGTATGATATGATTAATAGATGTAGTGAAAATGGGCCAAATGGGCCTTGGTGACTTTATTTATTTTAAGTTATGTTTTAAGTTTATGTCCTTTTAGTTATGGGCCTCTTTTGTTTTGTTTTATTATTTCTTTAGTGTTGGCCGCCCCATTAAGGGCATCTGGGGAATTGTACTCAATTTAGAATTAAGAGAATAAAAGACAACTTAGGGGGCTAGAGAGAAAGGATTGAACTCTTCTCTTTTCTCTTCCCTTCTCTTGTTCTTCTATAAACCTCTATTGAAACCTTTCTTTCTTCTTCCTTTTCTATTCTTTTTCTATATTTTCTTTATTATTGTAGGTGTGTTTCACAACTTGGTATCAGAACAGGTTCTCACCTTCAACATCTTTCTCTTTTCTTAGCCTATACACAGTGTGTATGGAGAACTGATCGGATGATCAATCAACAACTTATGTAACCCAATTAGGAGGGTTTTTGGAGAGTTTTTGTGGAGTTTTTCATCCTTTGTTGAAGTCCAGGGCAAGTTCTTGGAGATTTTTCCCGAAAACCCTAGATAACTGGAGACACTTTGAAGTTGGTGCTTGGGGATCAAAGGGAAGCTCTTTGATTTCTATTAATGACAATTTGGGTTGGGCTGAGTATTGGAACCTCTGGTAGGAGGGATTGAAGTTTCTCTCCTTCTATCCTATTGGGTCCTGTGAAAGTTTGGAATAGGAAATCTAGCTTAGTAAAACCCTAATTTGATTTTTATTTACATCTGTTCACTCAATGGAGCAAGCTGGAGGAGAAACCAAATATCCCACAGATTTTGGGTTTGGACTTAGATGGCTAGTGGGGACTTTGTTGGGGGTAGTGACCACTGTGAAGTTGGATGGATCCAATTATTTAGCTTGGTCTCAATCAATTAAAATACATGTTTGTAGTAGAGGGAAATGGGGTTGCATTACTAGGAGTAAGAAGAAACCGGTGGAGGATGACCTTACGCTGAAAAGTGGATGCAAGAAAACTACATAGTAGTGGGTTGGTTAGTGAATTTTATGCAGCCACACATTAGTCAACACCACCTGTGGATGGAAATTACAAAAGAAGTGTGGGATAGTGTCATAGAGACCTATTCCCAAATGCTTAATGTTGCTCGAGCCTAAAAAATGAGGAATGATGTAAATAATCTAAGATAGGGAGAGAAATCTCTTTGGTAGGAGATTGATTGATGGGGATTGTTGTTTGGGGTTGTACTAAGGATGCAGAAACACATAGGAAGTTACTAGAGAGAAACCTGGTCTTTGGGTTCCTCACTAGACTCAACCCGAATTATGATATTGTGAGGCAAAATGTTTTGGCAAAGGATGAGGTAACTTTGTCTTAGGCTTATGCTATGGTGAGTAGTGAGGAGAGCATAAGTTTAGCCTGTAGAGCCGCAGGTTGATCACTATGCTAATGCTAGGATGAAGCCAAATGTCAATGTTGGAAAATGCACCCAGAGCTCATTCCTACCAGACTTAAGAAAGAAAATAGTGAAAAAAGGTTTGAGAATGGAAAAGGTGGAAATGCAAATTTAGCCACCTCCTCACAGAGTGAATGGAGACAGAGTGGTGAGAAGTCGGTGGGAGAGCAACTTGCAGCTACTAGAACTGAGTATGAGAAATATGGCCGAATAATCAATCACTTGGAGTCCACTACAACATCTACTTCATTAGAGACTATTCCTTCCTCTGCATATGCACATTCAGGTATTCGTGCCACTACAAATCATTCTTCTATTTCATATACTCATAAAATCCCTTCGATAATTAATTTTGGTGCCTCTGACCATATGGCCAATGCTTCACATTTAGGGGCCATTTGGTTAACAGGAATAGGGGTCTGGAATCGGAATCGGAATGGGCTATTCCGATTTCAACTGTTTGGTTGGACGGAATCGGAATCCCATTCCCATTCCTACTAGAATGGCATTCCCCCATTTGAGGGAATGGCCATTCCCTGCCCCTCCCTTGGGAATGAAATCCCATTCCTACTGATTTTAATTCCCATTCCCACTTTTGTCTGAACCAAACAGACTGAGAATGGATCATTCCAATTCCGATTCCGGATGATTTCGATTCCAATTCCGATTCCGATTTCGACTATGAACGAAACAGACCCTTATTCATCTCTTACCAACTCCTTTCTAGTCGGGAGAAGATATCCCTTGTTGATGGCTCCCTTTCCCCTATCATAGGAAAGGGAGACATTAAGACCTCACATTTCCTGACCTTATCATCTATTCTTCACGTACCTAAACTTAATACTGATTTGCTTTTATTTTGTAGTTTAACTAAATCCCTTAATTGCAGTGTGATCTTTTTCCCTTCATATCGTGTTTAGGACATGAAATCTTAGAAGGTGATTGGGAGTCACCATGAGGTGAATGGGATCTATCTGTTAGTCATGCCTGAGCAGAGACAAGTACAACCTTAGAGAATTGCATTTGTTTCAAAGTCCACTAGTCATATTATGTTATGTCATAGTCATTTGGGTCATTTGTCTTTCTCTTCATTGAGTCAATTGTTTCCAAAGCTATTTAAATGAATAAGTTTGTCAAGTCTACATTATGAATTTTGTGAGTTCTTAAAGCATTGTAAGAAGACTTATCCTTCAAGTAGTAAAAGATCGAATATTACTTTTAATATTGTGCACTTTGATGTGTAGGGGCCTTACCATTTACCTTGTATGGGTGGCTATAGATATTTCTTCCTATTTGTTGATGACTTTTCATGATATGCCTATATTTACCTTATGTGTTCTTGTGCTGAAGTGCCTAAACTTGTGCAACAATTCCATGAATATATACGCACTCAGTTTGATACCCGCATCAAAATATTCCGATCAGACAATGCTAAGGAACATTTTGAGAAGAACCTTACTTCCTACCTTGAGAAATTTGGGGTTGTCCATCAGAGTTCTTGCGCCCATACTCCACAATAAAATGGAGTAGCGAAGAAGAAAAACACACATATTGTGGAAGTTGTAAGGAATATTCTTTTTCCTACCCATGTACCTATGAAGTTTTGGGGTGATGCAGCTTTAACAACCACCTATCTTATTAACTATATGCCTTCTTAAGTCTTGGAGTTAAAGTCTCTTTTTGGAGTCCTTCCTAGTGTTGAGCTTTTCTCCATTCCTCTACGTGTCTTTGGTTGCACTTCCTATGTCCACATTCTCAATTCCAAGAGACTAAGTTTGAACCCAAGGCTCAGAAATGTAACTTCCTTGGGTATGCCTCCACAGAGAAAGGGTAATGTTGTTTTGATCCCATTAGTGGCATCTGGTTTGTTTCCATGGATATCACCTTTGCAGGATCAATCCCATTTTATAGTCGTCCTTCTAAGGAGGAGAGATCTCTTGAATTATTTTCTTCATCCCTTCCTTTGCCAACTCCAGTTGAGTCTTGTGTCAAGTCCTCTACAATTACCCATTCTCGTGGAGGGATACTCTCCTTTGAGGTCTTCCATTCTTGCTCCTCCCCCTCTTCCTGCTAGTCCTTCAGTTTTTATCACTCATCCTATTCTCTAGAGGTGGTACCAAGAGCAAAGGCTAAGGCAAACATAGGTTGATCCTACACCTCTAGTTGAGTCTTAGGTGCTTTTAATCACCAAAGAGAGGATAGGTCCGACATCTCCACAACTAGCACGTTCATTTCTAGACCTTGACCTACCCATTGCTCTGAGAAAGGGTAAGAGGAAATGAATAGTTCATTGCATTTCCAAACACCTTTCCTATAACTTGTTGCCCCATCCTATTATTCCTTTCTAGCCTCCATTTCCTTTTAACCCATCCTAAAGTCAGTGAGTGTAGCCTTAGCCAAACCAAAGTGAAGAGATGCTATGAGGACTGAAATAGAAGCACTCCATAAAAATAATACCTAGGATATTGTTGACTTGCCAGTTGGGAAGGAGACTGTTGGGTGTAAGTAGGTTTATGGTGATCTCAGTTTGATGTTAAGAATGCATTCCTGAATGGTGATCTCACTTAAGAGGTATATATGTCCCTTCCTCCTAGTATATATGGTAAGGAGATGCAAGGTAAGGTGTGCAGATTGGAGAAGTCACTTTATGGCTTCCAACAATCTCTACGTGCTTGGTTTGACAGGTTTAGGGCTGCTCTTGTTCAGTTTGGCTACGCTCAAACTCAATCAGATCATACTTTCTTTGTTAAGAGGAGAAATATTCTAGTTACATTTCTTATTGTTTATGTGGATGATATTGTTGTTACTAGCAATGACATAGAAAAAGTTAATGTTCTCAAGAAGTTCCTTAATTCTGAATTTGAGATTAAATACTTAGGGGAGTTGCGGTATTTTCTTGGGATTGAGGTTGCTAGGTCCAAAGAAGGTATTTTTAAGTATGTGTTGGATCTTCTTATTGAGATTGGAAAACTTGGTGCTAAACCTACCTCCACCCCTATTGATGTGAATCATAAACTCTCAGTGAATGATGGAGAACTTTTAGCTGAGAGGGGAGTGTTTCAAAGATTACTGTGGAAATTTCTTTATCTATGTATGAGTCTCGTCTAGACATTTCATACGCGGTGAGTGTAATCAGCCAGTTCATGCATGCTTCCAGAGACACACATATAGCTGCTGTAGAAAGGGTGCTATGCTATCTTAAGGGAACTCCCAAGAAGGGTATATAATTTCCTAAACATGGCCATATGAAGGTAGAAGCATATACAGGTGCTGATTGGGCAAATAATGTGGATGATAGGAGATCCACATTAGGCTATTGTGCTATGGTGGCCAGGAATATTGTTTCCTGGAGAAGTAAAAAGCAGTCAGTGGTTGCTAGATCTTCAACTAAGGCAGAGTATAAGGCTATGGCCCATGGGGTTTCTAAGTTGTTATGGCTTAGATCTCTCCTTGATGAGATGGGTGTTTCATGTCAAGCCATTGATGTTGTATTGTGTAACCAAGCTTCAATTAACAGTACTCACAACCCGGTTCAACATGACTGAACTAAGCATATTGAGGTAGACAAACACTTTATATGGGAGAGAATGGCGTCAGGAGAGGTGTGCCTTCCTTTCATTGTACCAGAAGAGTAGCTAGCAGATTTTTTAACTATGGGAGTTCCGAAGGCAAAGCTTCAACATTATATAAGCAAGCTGGGCATGATTGACATCTGTGCTTAGCTTGAGTGAGAGTGTAGTGAGAATAGGCCAAATGGGCCTTAGTGACTTTATTTCTTTTAAGTTATGTTTTAAGTTTAAGTCATTTTAGTTATAGGCCTCTATTTTTTGTTTTATTATTACTTTAGTGCTGGCCGCCCCCTTAAGGGCATCCGAGGAATTGTACTCAGTTTAGAATTAAGATAATAAAAGACATCTTGGGGGGCTAGAGAGAACAAATTCAACTCTTCTCTTCTCTCTTCCATTCTCTACTTCTGCTGAAATCTTTCTTTCTTCTTCCTTTTCTTTTTTTTTTATATTTTTTGAATTATTGTAGGTGTGTTTCACAACTATAGATAATATTAGATATGCACCTATTTTTTTATAATTTTTTTAATATTTGTATTTATATTTATTTTTAAATTTTTATTATTTGAATATGAGAAAATTGGTTGACCCATTTGATGTTGATGGTTGAACTATTTACTTGCCTCTCAGACAAAAGGGTGGTTTATTTAATTATTTTTCTTGTTGCTTTTGAACATAGATTTTACATTATTAAAAATGTTAGATATAGATTTAATTTGTATAATATATTTGGTGAGAAACAAAAATACTTCAAATAAAGTATCTAAGGAGAGAGAATGAGAATTAATATCTTAATGAGAGGACATTTAATGAAGTGGAAAGTAATAGTAAATTACATTTTTTTCATAAAAAGTTAAAGAGGGATTAAATTCACAAATGAGGGTGTTTTAGTCAAGAAAATTCCACAAATCTTATTCATTTAATGTGCCTTAACTATAAGATTTAATGAAAGGAAATGGGACTTAATAACTTAAATATAGGTCTTAATGATGGGGAATATAATGAATTTAATAAAAGTAATACAGATATAAGATTTATCATCATCTTCGCCATCGTAAATTTTGATGGGCAAATTATCCACTGAAAATATATTCATCCATGTCCTTTTCATTGTACCTCAAAACAAGATGTCATAATGAAGCAAGAAATTATGCTAGTACTCCCAAGAGTATCTCTTGTTTCATTATTGTGGTGGCATTTTTGGTTATTTTTCTCAAATTTTCAAGGCCTATATAGTTTGTCTTTGCCTTTTAGGTGTTTTAATATTAAAAACGTTTATAGTAAATTATATCAATTGTGTTATTTTAGATGCATCACAAGGAAGCCACATATTTCTTCCTAATTCAAGGTTGATAATTTCTAGTTGCATAATTGAGATAATATACCTTGCTTTATTGCCACATTTACTGTATTAAATCACATAAATGCTTTTCTAATTCTATACTTGCCAGGTTCGGCAAGTGAATCCTGATGTTCTTCTTGGGTTATCTGCAGTTGGCAGCTTGTTCTCCAAAGAGGTATAAAATGATTAAGTTGTGATAAATTAAATGTCATGGTGGATTTGCATTTGGTCTTCATAACTTCTGTTCTACAAGGCTTGTGCTTCAGATTTCCCCCCTATGAGATGTAAAAAGGTTGTGGTTAATGTTCAAAAATACTTATTTGGAAATGTAAGGTCACTATCCAATATTGGTCCCAGCTACCTGGAGTCTTAGGAGGGGTAGAATTGATAGTGTAGAGAGATTGGGCCCAATGGGCCTTAGTTCTCTTTGTTTAAATAGGTTTATTTCTGTTGCTAGTTCTGCTGTAGTGGGCCTTCTTTATGGGTCTGTTTTTATTTCTTTTTGTTTATGCTGAAGTCAACTGCCCAATTAAGGGCACTCTTGTAACTTTACACATTTTTTGTTTCAACATATATAAATCAAATGAGAGAGATCAAGTTACTTTCTTCCCTCTTCTCTTCTCTTCCATTCTCTCATCTTCTTCCTAAAGCTTGTACTGAAACTTGGTATTAGAGCAGGTTCCACCTTCACATCTTTTTTGGCTCATACATAGTGTGTATGGAGAACTGATCGGCTGATTAATTAGCAGCTTATGCAGCACAGTTGGGAGGATTTTTTGGAGAGGTTTTGGAGATTTTCATCCCTAGTTGAAGCCAAAGGCAGGTTCTTGGAGTTTTTTTCCTGAAAACATTAGATAATTGCAAAAACATAATTACAAGTTCTAGAGACACTTTGAAGCTAGCGCTTGGGGATTAAAGGGGAGTTTTTTTATTTCCTTTAACATTGATTTAGGTTGGACAGTTTTCTGGAACTTCTGGTAGGAGCATCTAACTTTCTCTCCTCCCATCTTGTTAGGTCCTGTGAAACCCTAGTTTTGGGTGGTTGAAGTTTTTGCTTTGGGTTAGCAAATCTTGATTAGTAAAGCCCTAATCTAATTTTCATTTGCATCCGTTAAGTCAATGGAGCAAATTAGAGGAGAAACCAAATATCCCACAGATTTTGGGTTTTGACATGGAGGGTCTATGGAGACTCTATTAGGAGCAGTGACCACTGGAAAGTTGGATGGAACCAATTATATGGCCTGGTCTCAGTCTATAAAGAAACATGTGTAGTAGAGGGAAATGGGGTTACATCACTGGGAGCAAAAAGAAACCTGCGGAGAATGATCCTACCTATGAGAGGTGGATGCAGGAATTACACAATAGTGGGTTGATTAGTGTTAATGATTTGATTAACACTGGTTTAGTCCTAGGTCTGAAGTAAGAAAGAAAGAGAGAAGAAGAGAAAGAAGAGAGGAGAGAAAGAAAGGGTTTGGCCAAAGAGAAAAAGATAACACTCTCTTATCCAACCGACCTTTTATTTATTGTTTGTGCATTAGAATACAAAAGACAATTATGTCCTGTATTAAGTATCGGACACACAACTTAAACACAGAAAAAATAGACAACTTACCTTTAGTTAAATGACAAAAAAACTAAACTACCCTTATGTTGTTGACTCTAACACTCCCCCTCAAGCTAATGAGTATTTATCTTATAATCCTAGCTTGTTATATACGTAATCCACTGTCCCCCGACTCAACCCTTTTGTAAATAGATCTGCCCACTGATTTCCTTAACTCACATGTGTCATACTTATCACTCCACTGATCACCTTTTCTCTTACAAAGTGGCAATCAACTTCTATATGCTTTGTTCTCTCCTGAAAAATTGGGTTAGAAGAAATGTGGATTGTAGCTCTGTTATCATAGTACAACTTCATAAGCTTGTCAATTGAGAACCCCATCTCCTAGAAAAGGTTTTTCAGCCACACCAGTTCACATGTAGTATGTTCCATGGCCCCATATTCAACTTCAGCATTGCTTCTTGCTACTACAATTTGTTTCTTGCTCTTCCAAGTCACCAAATTTCCCCCAAGGAAGGTACAATATCCTGTAGTGAATCTCCTATCAGAAACTGATCCAACCCAATCAGCATATGTATACTGTTTTATCTTAAGAGTTCCTCTATTCTTTTATAACAATCCATGACCTAGAGCTCCCTTCAAGTATCTGACAATTCTTAGAACTACATTCCAATGTGGAACCCAAGGGTGCTGCATAAACTGACTCACTACACTCACTGCAAATGATATATCTAGCCGAGTATTAGTCAAATAGTTCAACTTACCTACCAACCTTCTTCACCCGCATCAATACTTAACTTGACATTTGGTTCCATAGGTGTTTCATTCGGTTTGGCACCTAATAGTCTTGTCTCTTCCAGCAAATCAAGGACATATTTTCTTTCACACAAGTTAATACCATGTCTTGATCTTGCAACTTCTATTCCCAAAAAATATTTCAGCTTACCTAGGTCTTCTGTTGGAAGTGATCATGCAGAAAAGTCTTCAACCTATCAATTCCCATACTATCACTGCCAGTTATGACAATGTCATCTACATACACCACTAATAAGATCTTCCTAGCCTTTGATTCATAGTTGAACACAGAATGGTCTACCTGGCATTGTTTAATGCCAAAGTCCTTTACCACTTCACTGGACTTTCCAAACCATGCATATGGAGACTATTTCAGCCCATAGATTGCCTTCCTAAGTCTACAAACCTTAACATCCTCCCCCTGAGCAACAAATTGGTTGTTGCTCCATATATACTTCCTCAAGAAGGTCACCATGTAAGAAGGCATTTTTAATGTTAAGCTAAGAAAGGAGCCAATCATACATTGCTGCTAAAGGGATCAACACTCGAACTGAACCAATCTTAGCCACAAAAGAAAAAGTTTCAGTGTAGTCAACTCCATACAACTGAGAGTATCCTTTTGCCACTAATCGAGCCTTCAAGTTTTCCACATTGCCATCTAGGAGATATTTCACAATATACAACCACTTACATCCAACAACATGCTTACCAAGAGGGAGAGTCGTAAGGTCCCACATGTGATTGTGTGCCAGTGTAGACAATTCTTCCATTGCTTGGCACCACCTAGGAGAGGTAATAGCTTCTTGGACATTCTTAGGGATGGAGACAGAGGATAATAAAGATATAAACTAGAAATGGGAAGTAGAAATGTGAGCAACATAAACATAATTGGAAATAGAGTGAGAAGTACAACTACATTTTCCTTTCCACAATGCAATGAGCAGATCAAGATCAAAAGGAAGGGACAGAATTGCTAGATCCGTCGACGAGGAATGGACTGGAGGAGGAGCTAGTGCTTGTCTGTGAGTATACACTTGTGTGATTGGTAGCCTTTCAATATTAACCTACATTGGAGAAGACAACTGAGACAACAAGAACTATAGGAATGGGGTCCTCAAGTGGAACAGGAAGAGAAAACATGAGAGGAGGAACATCAAAGCTAGAAAAGAAGGGAACATATTCAAAGAAAGTGACATCTAAACACACAAATGAACGAGGAGAGCTAGAGTTGTAACATTTATACCCTTTTTGAGTTCTAGAATAGCCAAGAAAGATGCATTTTGTAGCGCATGCATCTAACTTGTCTAGTCCAAGCCCTAAATTATGTAGAAAACATACACAACCAAAAACTCTGGAGTAAGGGGAAATGAAAATAAAGTAGGAAACAAGGATGAGAAAGGTGACTAAATTCCAAGGATAGGCATGGGCATCAAATTGATGAGAAAACATGATGTAAGGACAACATCACTCTAAAAATGCTTGGGAGCATTCATATCATGTATAATGGACCGAGCAGTTTCAAGTAAATGTTGGTTCTTCCATTCAGCCACACCATTCTGTTGCGAGGGTAAGTACAAGAAATTTGATGAATTACAGTGTATTGTTCTAAATATTGTTGAAATGTTGTTGGACAATATTCTTTAGCATTATTCTGTTAAAGTGAGCCGAATAAGGGTAGTTTAGTCATCTTATCTT
>NW_010729134.1:1643786-1658117 GCF_000365185.1 Nelumbo nucifera | reverse complement strand
CCCTATGGAACCAAATGTTAAGTTGAGCAGTGATACAGGGGAAGTATTTGAAGATCCTGGAAGGTATAGACGACTAGTTGGGAAGCTGAACTATCTGACTATCACGAGACCCGACATCTCCTTTGCAGTCAGTGTGGTGAGATATCTGAAAGGAGCTCCAGGCCGTGGACTATTGTATAAACCAAGAGGAAAACTTGAAGTAGTTGGGTACACAAATGCAGACTGGGCAGGCTCAGTGAATGACAAAAGATCGACTACAGGCTATTGCACATTTCTTGGAGGAAATCTTGTGACGTGAAAGAGTAAAAAGCAGATGGTTGTGGCTAGAAGCAGTGCTGAAGCCGAGTATAGGGCCATGGCACACACTACCTATGAATTAGTGTGGTTGAGGAATCTYCTACAAGAAATTGGGTTTCACATGGATAAACCTACGAAATTGTACTATGGCAATCAAGTTGCACTCCATATCTCATCCAACCCTGTTTTTCATGAGAGAACGAAGCACATAGAGGTTGATTGCCACTTTGTGAGGGAGAAGGTTCTTGCTGGAGAGATAAGCACAGAACATGTGGGCTCGAATGATCAGTGGGCAGATTTGTTTACAAAAGCTCTATGCTCAGGGAAAGTGAACTATCTATGTAACAAGCTAGGATTATATGACATATATTCTCCAGCTTGAGGGGGACTGTTAAAGTGAGCCGAATAAGGGTAGTTTAGTCATCTTATCTTTGTTAAGTTCTATGCTTATGTGGCAGTTTTATTAGAGACACTTTGCCCCACACTTAAGTAAGGGCAATTTAGTCTTTGTAGAAATTATTAGAGACTAATTACTATTAAGGGGTCGACTGATAGGGTTTACCCATCAGATTCGACAGTCCCTTCTTTTCCTTCTTTTTCTTCACTTCTTCTTCCTCTTCTTCGTCTTCATCTTGCTGGTTCAGGTTATTGTAGCTGAAGTCGAAACATACACAACCAAAAACTCTGGAGTAAGGGGAAATGAAAATAAAGTAGGAAACAAGGATGAGAAAGGTGATTAACTTCCAAGGATAGACATGGGCATCAAATTGATGAGAAAACATGATGTAAGGACAACATCACTCTAAAAATGCTTGGGAGCATTCATATCATGTATAATGGACTGAGCAGTTTCAAGTAAATGTCGGTTCTTCCATTCAGCCACACCATTCTGTTGCGAGGGTAAGTACAAGAAATTTGATGAATTACAGTGTATTGTTCTAAATATTGTTGAAATGTTGTTGGACAATATTCTTTAGCATTATTCAAATGGAGAATCTTAATATGAACACCGAATTGGGTACGAATTTCGGCATGAAAGTTTTGAAAAATAGAGAGCAATTCACTTTTGTCTTTCATAAGATAAAGTCATGTCATCCTTGAATAATCCTTAATAAAAAATTACAAAATACTTGTAGCCATTGTACGACACAATTTTATTTGGACCCTAAACATCTGAATGAACTATCGAAAAAGGACTCAAAACATGAATATCAACCCTAGGACTAAAGGACTTTATGATGTTTTCAAAGTTGACACAATTCACAATCCAAAGAAGAAAGATGACTTAACGATGGAACAAGTAACTTTAGAGCCTTGAGAGATGGATGACAAAATATGCAGTGCCATTGGAGAGAAGTGAGAGAAGATTGAAGTGCTACTTTTGGACCACCACCATCAAGATAATACAACCCACCAACTTCATGCCCTCCACCAATCTTCATCCCCCTCTTGAGATCCTTAAACATACAAGAAAAGGGGTAAAAGGTGATATAACAATTAAGAGATTTAGTCAATCTACTAGCACAACCAACACCACAAATAGGAGAGATAGAAGGAATGAAGGATTTGCTAGGGTAACTGTTTAGGATGTGGAAGACTGGAAGAGAGAAGAAAACACACCTGGAGTCCTAGTCATATGATCAGAGGCTCCAAAATCAATAATCCAATGTAAAGGTTTGGATGCCAAGCAAGCCATAGCTGAGTGAGCAAGGGTAGTTGTGTTCTACTGAGAAGAAGTCTAAAGAAATTTCTCATATTCATTACATGAGACACTCACAATTTCCTTACCAGAAGCACCTGTAGATGTGGAAGGTGTTTAATCAGCTTGTTGGTTCTCACTAACTGCACCACCACCACCACTAGTTACAACATGATTGGCCCAAGTATTGGGTGTGCCATGCAAGTCATAACAGAAGTTGATAGTATTCCCTCTAACCTACAATATGTGCATCTCCTATGACCACCTTTGTTCCTTAGAAGTCCACAGCCACCTCCACCACCTTTATTCCCATGACCTCCCCCTCTCACCACCACAAAAATAGACCTGTCAAAAAGGGTAGAATGCTATGAAGGTTCAACAGAGATCCTCCAGAGTCGGGCAAACACCTCCTCAAGAGAGGGAAGAGCAGATTCGCCTAGTATTTGTGCCCTAACAGCTTCATATTCAGATTTCAATCCCACTAAAAACCTTGTCACATCAAGTTGTTCCCTTTGTTGTTGCTGAATGTTAACATCTAAAGTCAAGGGGTGATACACGTTAATCTCATTATGAAGGTTTCTCATACTAGCACAATACTCCTCTAGGCTCTAATTTCCCTACTTCAGATTAAAGTACTCCTAAAAAAGTTGGTATGCTCTGGTGGTGTTATCTTGGCCAGAATAAAGTTTCTTAGCATGGTCCCAAATCTCCCTGTCTATATCCAAGAACATAAATTCACACTAATTTTAGGTTTCATGCTATTCCACAACCAAGTCATAATCTGTGCACCCCCCTGTTTCCACTCACTATACCCCTGAGATTCAGATGAGAGTTTCTCCTCCTCCACATGTTTTACCTTCTTGGCTCTCAGGAACACTTCCACCAGCTTAGCCCATGACACATAATTCTCATCATTTAATTTGATGGAGGTCATCTGTACATTTAAGTAATTAAGGGAAATCATAACACCAGTTTTATTATCACTAACCTCTTTGATTGTTTCCATTGAAAAAAATCAATCACCAAGATCACCCTTCACTATTCAGCAATCACTACGCCACACTTAATTAACTGTTTCTGAGACACTCGCTGTCATAGGGTTCAACACCAAAACCCTATTGTTGTCACACACATTTAGACATAAATAGGAAGGAAAACAGTCCCTACACATACCTACCAATCAGCACTGCCACACAATTGAAATCCAGTCCGAAAAGGGGAGAAAACACCATGATATCTGCCGACTATAAAATTCTGTTCACACCTGTCCATGGACCAGCCCTCTTCGAATCATCGAGTAGAGGGTTTCTAGCAAACCACTGAAACAAACGCCACCTCAACAGCTGGAGGCATAATTACCTCCTAGAAGGAAAAATGATCATTCCTTTTTGGCCTCTTATCTATCCTCCAATTGGTTGATGAGATATTTCAAAATCTCATATCTGATATGGCAATGCAAGGAAAAAATAGGAAGAAAGAAAACTTATTTCTAGACTAATTTCCACTGCTCTGATACCATGTTAATGGTTTGATCAACACTGGTTCAGTCCTAGGTCTGAAATAAGAAGAGAGAAGAAGAAGAAGAGAAAGAAAGGGTTTGGCCAGAGAGGAAAAGATCACACTCTCTCAGCCGACCCACCTTTTATTTATAGTTTGTGCATTAGAATACAAAAAACAATTATGTCCCTCATTAAGTATGGGACACACAACTTAAACACTGACAAAATAGACAACTCACCTTTAATTAAATGACAAAAGACTAAACTACCCTTAAGCTGCTGATTCTAACAGTTAGTAAACTCCATGCAGCCACATATTAGTCACCACTACCTGTGGATGGAAATTGCAAAGGAAGTGTAGAACAATGTCATGGAGATTGTTTTTCCCTTCATCTTTGGTCCATCTTCATGCATACTCTGATGCTAATTGGGAGGGTGTTCAAATACACATAGATCTGATGCATTTCCCTCAGTGATCCCTTATCAAATGGAAATATAGGAAGCAAAGTTCTGTATCCAAATCCTCTATTAAAGCTGAATAGCAGGCTATGTTTCTGCTTGTGGTGAAATAGTTTGGTTGAGGGGTCTTCCACAAAAACTTCATTTTCACCTCATTGTTCCTACACCCTTATATGCTAATAATATGAGTGTTATTCGCATTGCTTCCAACCCAGTCTTTCATGAGCGCACAAAACACATTGAGGTTGACTGCCATTCCATTCGTGATCAGTTCTGGTGGGGACAATCACTCTTCCTCATATCTCCTCTGAGATGCAACTTGTTGATCTCTTCACTAAAGCCATGACCCATGCATGCCATGACTTCCTTGTGGGAAAACTTGATGTTGTCCCTACATCAGTTTGAGGGAGAGTATAGATAGGGTTATATGTTATGTATTTCCTTTGTTTTATTTTATTTTTTGTATGGTGGGTCTTATTGTATTTCAATAGATTGTTTGTAGGCTATTTTGTACTTTGCCCACTAATAAAGGGCATTTATGTAATTGTATATATTTTTGCCCCATCTAATAAAATTTGCACTTTGATTGGTTTGATACACCTTCCAAAACTGTTGTTCTTCTTCATTGCTGAATACTTGAACCCTTAAACATTGACACTCTAAAGAGTGCTATCACTAGAAGAATACAAGTGAATAAATTGCTACTTGTACCAACTTAGATTTGATCAAGTAGATATTTGAGGAGAAAAGAAGAAGACAGGAGAACAAAGAAGAGATACATACAAAAGAATAGGGATATTAACCCATTCACGATCTTTTATTTATATGATGTACAGTGTAAAGGCCAAAATAACTCTGGATACATTGCATATTCAATAACTCTGAAAAACCAGGCTTCTATGATCTAATTTATAATATTTCTTGGTCACCCTAGTTTGTACTTAATCACAGGGATCAAGGATATTTATAGTGGTGGAAGATGTAAAGTCTTTGGAGGAGGTAGAATTGGTTCTTTTACAGCATAAAGGCATGGCAGCTTGCTTCCTGGGTTATAAAGATTAAGTTTGGGAAAGGAAGCTATGGGGAAGGAGGAATGCTTTGGGATGACAATGGATAAGTAGTTTTCTTGGAAGGGGGACAAATGAAATTCTTCTTAATCAGCTTGAGGTGTAAATCCCATATGTAGAAGAAAATCTAGCACATGGAAATGTCAAAGCAGATTGTTCCTTCTATGGTATTATACTATTATAAGTTGAGATAGCCTTGCATCCTAAATGGTGGAAGAAATTTTGTAGGGAGTCTTGGACGAAGCCTTCTTAAATTTTGTATCATGTGCTTTGCTCCATCAATTTTGACGTCAATCTGACTTTCTGCATCAAAATATTTAGAGTTTTTGAAATATGTAATGAATTTGGATGGGTCTCCAAAATGAAGAAAAATTAAGTTTTGGGTGATATTCCTTGTGCAATGGCTGCACCAAAAAAAAAAGAAAATTTATAATTAATAATTTTTTGCCCAAATTGCGAATTGATTTTCAATTAATACACTAATTTATTATATTGCACTTTACATATTAGGTTTTGGAGGCCATGAAGCATTCAACATCAACTAGACCAGCCATTTTTGCATTGTCAAACCCTACGAAAAATGGTATGTGAACTCTGGTTCCTACATTTGTGTTAAACTCATCAATCATTCCATATTCTATATTATAAATCATCATCATTATCCAAGCCTTATCCCAACTGTATGGGATCAGCTACATGAATCCTGTTTCGCCACTCCATTCTGTTTAAATCCATATCCTTCTAAATCTTTGGCAGCTGAATGCACCCCTGAAGAAGCATTTTCCATTGTGGGTCACCACATCATATTTGCTAGCGGAAGCCCATTCAAAAACGTTGATCTTGGTATGTGATTTAGTCATTATAATTTGCACATCATTCCTTGTTCATTTGTTTCTTTGTAGGTTGTTTGATGATTCACCATAGAATGTGGCAAAGAGAAGAAAAGCATAAGATGTGTGACTCAATTTAATACTTTATATGGAGAAATTTGGTATTTAATATGGATAGAATTGGGATTAGTATTAGCATTGCTATATGAAAAGTTTCTGTAAAGAAAGGAGACCTAATATAACAGGCACTGACCTAGAATTGATAGGATAGGAGATCATTTAACCTTTATATGAGACAGCTAATAATGATTTTGAAGTTAGACTGTATTTTGCATGCAAGTTAACTTTGTATTAATAATCAAAAGAATTGTTATTATAAATGCACAAACTGAAGAATGAGAAAGAAACTGTGAAACTTTAGAGAAAATGGCTATCATGATCAGGAAACCTCGTGCTGAACAGAACAGCTACCAGAGGTCTTCTAACCATCTGAATAACAGTCGATTTAGATGCCCTAAATCTTCTTTCAATCCTCTATTGACAGACTTAATCAAAGGCAGGTTCGTAGGACTTGCCCTGATACCATGTCAACCTAGTACGAGCAAGCAGAAAACAGTTCTAGGGGTGTCGAGTAAAATCAAAATCAGTCAACCCCACCCCAAGAGGCCTCTTGTATATTAAACATAACATATTATGTATATTTACAAAAGTTCCCTTATGGGGCTGAAAGAAAATAAAGGAAAAAATAAAACTACAAAGCTGATATATAGTGTATAACAAGGGCTATCCTAATATGATGTATCAAGTTTGTTCACAGGCACAAGAAGGTGGAGAAACAATCACCAGACCACTCAACCTTATAAAACAGCCCAAAAAAAAATATTCACCACTGTCAACACACTACGCAAGTACTGGAACACTTCTGGAACTGGTTTGGGAGCCAAAAAATAACAAATCACATATCAAGAAAGGTCTGTATAGCCTTTATGAACATCAAACACCCCTCCTCTAGGGTACGTGATCATAGTTGTGAAGGTGATGCCTAGGTGACTAAGTGCTTTTCAAAGTGCACCTTGCCCAAACACCAAGAAAAAATGTATTAGGCGCATGCTTAGTGGACTGAATGACATATATAATATATAATATTTATTAAATAAAAATAAATACAAAATATATAATATTTTATTGGTTGGTTTTAGTTTTTATAATAGGACATGTTGCATGTTATCATGTTTTTGTTGTGAGGAAAGTAAAAACAAAATAATCTCAAGGGTTTCACTTTGACAAAAAAAATCGAACTGAGGAAGATAAACAACAGCCCTCTATCGTTCTGATACAGTCCTCTAAGTCAAGGTGAGTTAATCAGTTTCCTCCTTCGTTTTGTTCTCTTTTTCCACTGGTTTGAAACAGTGGTTATGCCCCATTTTTCTTCTCTTCCTTTTTGTTGGACTAAAACCATTCTTCTTTCCTGGTTTGAATCATATTATTGGACTAAAACCGGGGCTCCTCCCCCTTCTTTTGTTCTTAAATTTCTTGCATTTGTAGAGAACACTGATGTGGGCCCCACTGCAGTGGTCCCCACTGTGTTCGTAGGACAGCATGTGTAGTTATTTGTTTCAGTTATAGTAGTGTTAGTTTGTTAATTCAGTTGTTATTTATTTCAGCTTTTATTTACTTTATTTATTAAGTAAAGACTGATTATAGTCTTGATCTTCTACTGTTTTCAGCTTTTTTTTCGTCATTGGTGTCTGAAATAGGGGCTCCACCCCTTCTTTTATTCTCCATATTCTTCTTTTATTTTAGTATTTTTTTCACCAACTTTTTTGGGTCTAGAACAGGGCGCCCCCTTCTTTTGTTTTCAACTTCTTGCATTTTTCAGCTTTTTTTTGTTCTTATCATTGGTGTCTGAAACAGGGATGAAACCCCTTCTTTTCTTCTTCATATTTTTTCTTTTATTTTTATATTATTTCACCAGCTTTTCTGGGTCTAGAACAGGGGCTCCACCCCTTTTCTTCTTTTATTTTAGTAATTGTTCTCATCAAGAAACACAAGCACAAAAGTAAGTGCAGAATACATAAAACCAAAAAACCTAGTTCAGAAGGGGTAGAAATCCATTGGCTTTTTATTTTTAAATTCCAGGGCTAGGCGCCCATCTAGGCACCTAGGCACCTGGGTACCCCATGGTCACCTAGCCTCGCCTTGGTGCCTTGAAAACTATGCACACTTTAACAAAAAAATAGGGAACTTTGGAGAAAAACAGTAGAAGATGGGAAGAAGAAGATGTTGAAAATGCTGTATTGTTTATATCTAGTGCCGCAAGATACTGCTATAATTTCTCCTTTTTTATTCTTGGATGCCTTAGTATATAATCTAATATTGGCACCCCCAGAACAACTTTTTGCCTCTCATTCTTTTCTCTCCTTTTGTTTCTCTCTTCTCTTCTCTTCCTTCTTCTCTTTTGTTAGCGTAGGGGTATTTCTGTCTTTATACCTTGATTAATGTTGCTGATCTGTAATGTTGTGTTGGAACAAGTGCTCTTAACTTAAGTAAGGGCACATAGGTCTTTTCAGTTATGTTTTAATAATAATATAAATACTTACTGGCCGACTGGGAGAAGTCAAGTTGGCTCTTTCAGTTCGAACCAGAATACTCTCTTCTCTCTTTCTCTCTCTCTCTCTTTATCACCTTTTCTTCTTCTACATAACTGAACTCAGTCAGGCCGAACTCTAAGGCAGGCCTGAATTCTATCATCTTTCTTTTCTATTATTCCTTGCAGCATAATGTGGTATCAGAGCAGGTCTGCCAGCCAAAAAGAACAGATTAGATCAAGTACTACTTCCCTTTCTTGTTGTTTTTTATCTCAAAAAACTTGAGAACACAGATCGGACAGGTTTGAGAGTCCTCTTCAGCCTTTTTTCTTTTTTGTTCTTGGTCGTGTACCAAGAAAACAACCTGTAACAGGTTCGTATGATTAATGTGAAGGGTTTAGAACCTGTTATTTTACCTTTATTTGTGGATCATGTGATCCTTTGGGGTGTATCTGTAGGTCAGGAGATGAGCTGTTTTTTCTCTAACAACAGTTAAGTGGAAGTTTGATGGACGTAGGTCCAGTTTTTTGTTCCAGGTGGTGATTGTTCTACTGTTATCTATGGCTGCATGTGTTTTCCAGAGATCATACTGTGTCTGAACTGAAGAAAATTATCAGAAATTTCTCCCTTTAGCGCTGGACTGTGTGTGTGTGGACTGAGAACAAAATATAAAATTTTTTATGGCATCTGAGGACTTGGCTACTTCTGGTGTATCCTTTATTTACAGTGGGGGATTGATTTGAGCTACCGATGGCTATTATTTGCATAGATGGGCTTAACTATTTAGAGTGGTCAAAGGGGATTAAGTTGTATATCACTGCAAGGGGAAAATTAGGGTAATACCAATGGGACGATTAAAGAACCTGGATCTAGAAGTGCAGAACATGAAAAATGGAACCAAGAAAACAACATTGTGATGTTGTGGCCGTTAGTTTCCATGCAGCCTCAAGTGAGGAGGAACTTCATGTGGGCTGAGACAACCTATGAAATCTAGGAGCAAGCCAAGTCTACCTATTCTGAACAGTGATACTATTCTAAAATTTATCAGCTACAGGTAGAATAATTTGCCTGTAAACAGGGGGAGGGAAACCTTTCTGTCTATTACTGTGACTTGACTTCTATCTAGAAAGAACTGGATCATTATCAGAAAATGAATTGGATATGTGATGAGGATGCACAAGCTTACAAGAATCTTGTCTCACAACAATGGGTGTTCACTTTCCTCTTGGGTCTGAATCCTACTTATTAGGGTATAGATCCTAGGAAGTAAGGACCATCCATCTATCCAAGAGGTATTTGCCCTATTGCAATCTGAGGAGAGTAGGAGAAGTTTGATGAATAGCTCTGAGGGTGAATCAATGGCTTTGGTGGCAAAAGGTGGTGTAGGTACAGGTGGTGGAAGTTCTTTTAAGAAGGGGGAGTTTTAGAAGAAAGTAGGTGACAAAGATAAGTTATGGTGCACTCACTGTCAGAATTCTAGGCATACCAATGACACTTGTTGGGATCTTCATGGGAAGCCGAAATGGGCTTAAGAGTTGAGTAAGAAATCTGGTTCAGATCAGAGTAGGAAAACAGGACAGCAATGTCCAAAAAAATCTGGTGCAGAAAATATGTCTTCTCAGGAGACTTAGTTACCTACTATTACTGTGAGTCATGCGTGCTTCTGGTTCTGACCATTTGGAGTTATACGATAGCGCAATTCGTTAGATGGATAATTCTACCCCTACCCCCTCTACTTCCTTTGCATCTACATCAGGTAATCCTACCATAGCTTTCCATGTGACTTCTGATTTTTCTGACTCTCCTTGGATAATTGATTTAGGGGCCTCTAATCATATGACTAGTAAGTCAAATTGCTTTCAATCCTATCATCTCCTCTCTGGCAAGGACAAGGTGAAACTAGCTGATGTGTGTTTTTCCACCATAGCCGGTCAAGGAACCATCTCCCTCCCTTCCGGATTTCATCTTTCTAATGTTTTTCATGTTCCAAAAATGCCTATAAACCTATATTTTATTAGTAGTATTACAAATTCATTGAACTGTTCAATAACATTCTTCCCTTCTTGTGTTATATAGGATTTGGCCTTGGGGATGACAATTGGTAGGAGTTGTATGATAGATGGGCTCTACATGCTGTAGAATAAACCTGGTCTTACAGTCACAGAGTCTAAGAGTTAGGTCAATTTGTGTCACAGTCACCTTGGTCATTTATTTTTGAGTCATTAAAAGTTTTGTTTCCCGAAATACTTAAGTCAATGTTAATGTTTGAATTTATCTGTCAAACTTGTCAGTTGAGCAAACAATGTAGTTTCCTTTGTGAAATAATAGATCTCAGTTAACTTTCCATGTTGTTTATTCTAATGTTTAGGGCCCTGCTACTTTGCCTTCTAAGACTAGTTATAAGTACTTTATTACACTCATTGATGACTACTCTAGGTATACATGGTACCCAATATGGTCAAGGGATGAGGTATCTAAAATTGTAAAAGAATTCCAACAAATGGTTTTTACCCAGTTCCAAGACAAGATCCAAATCTGATAATGTTAGAGACTATTACCATAGTGACCTCATGGAATTTTTTGCTTTACGTAGATCCCTTCACCATAGCTCTTGTGCTTGAACACCTCAACAAAATGGTGTTGCGAAAAGAAAAAACTACAATCTTCTTGAAGTTGCCTGTGGGTTATTTATATATATGAATGTCCTAAAACATTTTTGGCTAGATGTTCTTTTGTGTTGCATATCTTATCAATCGTTTGCCTTCTTGGTGGTTGGAATACAAGGCCCTACATCAGCTCCTGCTTCCCAAGGCTCCTTTGTTCTCTATTCCTCTTTGTATGTTTGGATGTCATTGTTTCATCCAAGACTTATCAACTACTCATGGTAAACTTGACCCTCGTACTACTAGTGTTTTCTTAGGGTATCCCTCTTCTCAAAAGGGTTACCAGTTCTTTGATCTCATCTTTAGGAAAAACTATGTTTTTATGGATGTGTCCTTTCTTAAGAGTAACCCTTCTTTGTTTCTCCTTAGGGGAGTTTAGTAAAGTTGAAGAGAAACATGCTCAAGTTCACCTCCCTTCTATTCCTGATCCTCCTTTGTTTTGCATTTTCTTTCATCAACACAAGGTTTGTCCGAGTTCAAGAGATGTGGAGCATCTAGATGCTATACCACCAGTGCCATTGGATTCCTAGGGGACAAATTCTATCTAGCCATGTACTCTTATTCCCATTGATATGCTTGACCCCATTAGCATTGATACTTCTGTTGTTGATGACCTAAACCTTCCTATTACTTAAAGGAAAGGTGTAAGGTCTTGCACTATTAAACATCCTATTTTCCATTTTGTCTCTTATGAGAACATTTAACCTTCTTTTTGTACTTTTCCTTTCCTCCATTGACAGTGTTCCTATTCTAAAAAATGTGGCAAATCCCTCTTAGTGTACTTGAATGGATAGATGCAATGAAAGAATAAGTGCCTTACACAAAAATGGCACATGGGAATTGATTATCCTTCCTTGAGGAAAAGAATCAATAGGATGTAAGTGGGTTATCACAATGAATCATAGAGCTTATGGTACAATAGAAAGATATAAAGCTCAATTAGTAGCAAAAGGATTTATTTATGTGGAGTGCATTATGTAGAAACATTTTCTCCAACAATGAAGATGAACTCTATCAAAGTCTTTTTCTCCCTTGCTGCTAACCTTGATTGGTAGCTTCACCAGCTAGATATTAAAAATTCCTTTCTTAATGGTGATCTTGAAGAAGAGGTATACATGGTACAACCTCATGGTTTTCATGCTCAAGGTAGTGAACAGAAAATGTGCAAGTTGAATAAGACCTTATGATGTAGGACCAGCTCAATTCTAGTCCTTAGAGAATGTTGAATGGTCTTCTTGATCGGAGTTTTATGGTTGTTGATGGCTGTAATGGCTTCTTGAAGGAATAAGAGAGAAAATAGGGAGAGAAAGAAGACAGAAAATACCTGGAATCAATCACAGGGTGCCTAAAATCACTCTAGGGCATGGGAATAACTCACCATAACTAGCATAAGCTGAAGAAAGCTCAATATATTTCATTGCCTTTGTGTAAAACGTCCAAACATATTTATAGACTCTTAACTCATAATAATCCTAGGAATCAAACTGCTAGACTCATAATAGTATTAGGAGTCAAACTGTTAGACTCAATAATCCTAGTAGGACTCAACTAAGTTGTCATATCCTATTTCAGTTCAAAGAAGACTCAATAACTCTAATCCTACTTATGCAATGACTCTGAAATTTTAAAAATAAACTATAACTAGACAATCAAACCCTATTGTTGGAACCTACAAAAAAATTATAAAATGGCAAAAATACCCTTAGTGTTCAATTCAGTCCAAATCCCAGTAACTATCACTATGCCATATTACGACCTGTTGTAAGGCCTTCTTCTTTCTAGAATAAGTCTTCAAGGGTGCTGATCAATTCCTATCAACTCTCCCCGGCTTGAAGGAACTCGACCCCTGAGTTAAAAGCATGGTAACCTTCATAAAGATCTGGGTTGAGATGATGAAAGTCTTCAGCAGTGATCCAAGAACTCTCAGACATAGGTTTGCCTTTCCACTTGACAAGGAATTTCTGATACCCTCCTGTAACAGCAGATATTATTTTCTCATCTAAAGCATCCTCTAGAATGTCATTTGGAGCTGCAATAGTTGGAAATTTAGGTATAAGAGTCTTAAAAGAATCCACATGTCCATGGTAAGGAGTCAAATCTTCAACATTGAAGATAGGACTAATTCCCATGTCATCTGGCAACTCTAGAACATAGGCATTAGAACTTATCTTCTTGATGATTTTGTAAGGACCGACACTCTTTGAGTGAAGGTTCTTGTACACACCTTTAGGAAGACGTTCTGGTCGTATATGTACCATAACCATGTCTCAACTAAGTCAATTGGCCGCTTAGGCTGAATACCAGTCACCACTTCAAATGGACTTCTTCCTGTGGATCTATTTACTAAGCTGTTATAAGCAAACTCAGCTATTGGAAGCACTATATCCCATCTAGAAGTATGATCACCAACTAGACACTGTAAAAGATCTCCAAGCTTCTACTTACTACCTCAGTCTGACCATCTATTTGGGGGTGAAATGATGTAGATAATTTCAGCTGAGTATTGAGTAGTTTCCAAAGTGTCTTCCAAGAATAACTCATAAACTTGGTGTCCTGATCTGATACAATAGTAGAAGGTACTCCATGAAGTCGAACCACTTCTTTGAAAAATATAGTAGGAATATGTGAAGCATCATGTGTTTTGTTGCAAAGTAAGAAATGAGCCATCTTGGAGAAATGATCCACCACAACATAGATTGTATCGTGACCCCTAGCAGTCTTTGGGAATCCAAGGACAAAATCCATGGATGGATTTTGCCATGGTTCATGAGCAATAGGTACGGGTGTATATAGCCCAGTGTTTTGCTTTTGTCCTTTGGCAAGTTTGCATGTCCAACATTGCTTTATTATATGAGCAACATCATTCTTCAAACCAGGCCAATAAAACCTATCTTCCACCATAGCAGTGGTCTTATCTCTACCAAAATGACCTACTACACCTCCAACATGTAACTCCCAAATAACAAAATCCCGTAAAGAGGTATTTGGTGGACATAAGCAGGTATCAAACATGGTTTCAAATGTCGCCAAATGCCGCTAATGTCGCCCAACATATGTTGATGTCGAGGCTCACCGACATGAAAATGGATGGTAATATAAAAATTACATTATGTCGGTCRACATTTCCTATATTTCGGAAATGTCGACCAAATCGGTCCAAATAACCAAAAAAAATACAGTTTTTCCTATTATGTCGACAGGATGTTGACTAATGTATATTAAAAATATA
>NW_010729134.1:1600973-1625446 GCF_000365185.1 Nelumbo nucifera | reverse complement strand
CCTCCTCCTAGGTGAAGGACACCTGTCCCTCCCACTTAAAGAGAGGGAACTCCCATATGGGATACTTTTTTATAGTTTTAATGATTTGGCTAGCAGACAGCCAACCCACTTATTTGAGTTCTAATTTATTTAAGTATTATTTGGATTAAAAAAATGCCTTCAACAATATTAAATATATGTTTGTGGGCCAGGCCTGAACACAAAACCTAGGCTCAAGCCTGGAATTTCCAGACCACACTGAAAATGATGACCCCTAACTGCATGGGCATTCTAGGTGTACTCTATAACATTAACACTTGTAAAATATGTAATGTGGTCTGTTTTTGACAAATTATACTATAAAAATATCTGCACATGTTGGAAATTTAATTAATTTGGCAAGACATAAGTCTGAAGAAATGAAGTTTAACTTCAAAAACTAGACCACATTACATATTTTTTAAGTGTTAATGCTATAGAGTACATCTAGAAGTGTCCATGCAGTTAGGTGTCATCATTTTCAGCGTGGTCTGGAAAAATGGTGCTTGCTGAGATCCATTTTGGAGTTCCTTTTGGGATGTTACAGAAGGGTCTTTGTTAAAAAGGGAAGGTGATCTAGAGCAACCTTTACTCCACTACCTGATACCAGGTTGCTTGGAACCTATTGCTTGCAGTTAACCTGAAATAAGTAAGGAACCATTTCTGTATATTGTAACTACCATATGCCCTACTCACCATTAGTAATTTTCAGGCTTTGATATATTCAAAGGCATGGAATGCTTCATTTAATTTTAAAATAAGCCATCTCTTTAGATGCTTCAGGGTGTCTTAGATTTCACATGTTTTGGAATTTGAATTTGTTCACATAGAGACCTTACTGTCAATTTAGTTGTTTGATGTCATGAATCGGATATTGTTAATTGTGTCAGGAAATGGTACAGTTGGGCACTGCAACCAGGGGAACAACATGTACCTATTCCCAGGGTGAGTTTTACCACTTGAACATTTTAGATATTAAGATATTCTCCAATGTGAATTGTTTCTTTTCTCTTTGTTGCAAGTTCCTAAAGCGAAGGTCCCACACCTGCTTTCAAAGAAAATTGATTTTAAAACAAAAACACAGAAAACATGTTCTGGTTGTGTAGTGTATTTGTTTCCAAAACTGAAAACAGAATTCACTCTTGAATTTCTCCTTTAACAAACACGTTCTCCTCTGGAAGTTTGATATCATGTTTTATATAATATTCAGATATTTTGATTGAAAAGATATTATCTCGCCTTTCTTATTTTGTATTTTAATTCGTATTCCTACTTTGCACCCTGATCCATTTAAATGTGGGTTGGTATGATCTATATAAGCTTTAAATTAGAATTTGTAAAAGGATGTACAGGAAATTTTAGTGTGCAAAAACACATGAAATAGTATATCATATCAGCCTTATGGAAGTGAAAATAGTGTTACATTGTTTTGGAAACACACATCCAAGAATATGTTTTTGTTTTTAGCCCACCTGGCATTTCTTAGAAACAAGAAAACAAAAAACATTACTGTTCAAAAAAAGCATACATGCTGGATAACACCTTCTAAATGAACTGTGCTTTAGTTTCGATCTCATTATCTATTTGATTGTGCAGGATAGGGCTTGGTACTCTTCTATCTGGTTCTCCTGTGATATCCGATGGCATGCTGCAAGCTGCTGCAGAATGGTGATTCTCATATGTAACTCGTTTCTGGATATTACTTATTGAGGCAGACACATAATATTTTAACTTTTATTGCCTTTGCTTTCTATATCATAGCCTGGCCACATATATGAAAGAAGAAGAGGTTCTCAATGGGATAATATATCCATCAATATCAAGGTAAGTATCATCTAAAACCTGCAGTGTATGCTGAGACTCAATTTTACATGCTAGCTTATGTTTTAATCTATTTGATCTATGTAGCATACGTGATATAACAAAAGAGATTGCTGCAGCTGTGGTGAGGGAAGCTATAGAAGAGGATCTAGCAGAGGGATACCGTGATATGGATGCTCGAGATCTTCAAAAACTAAACCAGGTGTTTTTCTATTAATAGAATGTGATAACCCCAACCTTTTTTTCTTTTCTTTCCTAATGTTTTTTATTTGAAACATTCTAAAGGACTCTTGGTTTAACAATATATGATCTAAATCTTATTACTCTAACTTGTCTATAAACAGCATGTTCATAGAGAATTTGGAGGCCATCCACATAGTTGGTGTCACTTTTGTATAAATAATCTATGATTTGAACCTTGTTGCTCTAACCAGTCTGTAAACATCATGTTCATACTTTATAGACTTTTGGAAAGCAATACTCACAATTGACAGTCCCACCACATAAGTGATATCTTGGTAAAAAATTCTACCCTTTTGTATGAAAAGGCTAAGCCACCTGATCTCAGAATGTTACTTGTTATATCATGACCTTCTTATCATGTTGATTATTTTTTTGTTTGAGAGGCATATTCAGTGTTGAACCTGTTATATGCATATTCCTCAATTTCTATCATTTTTTGTGTGTGATTTTCTAGCCTATATTTACAATAAAAAACTTTTACCTAAAATGGGTGAAAATTATGCTGTGTTAAATTGAAAGTTGGAACTACATGATATTTTCCTTGGATAGCACTTTGGACTGCCTATTGAACCGGTTTCCATCTTTATATTATTCTTTAAATGCCTTACTTTGAGTACCTTAAAAAACCATATTTACTCAATTGGGGCTTCAACAAATGGCACCTGTTATTTCTCTTACATTCTCATGAGTGCAGGATGAAATCGTGGCTTTTGTGAAGAACAACATGTGGAACCCAGACTACCCAACCGTGGTATACAAAAGGGATTGAGTTCAGCCAAACTATTGACCAGGCTATGCACTGCCATCTAGAAGCTTGAGGGAAGAGAAGTTTAATTGAACACATGTCCTCAAGTCCCAGCAGAGTAATGTTATATGATATTTATTATTGTGCCCAATAATAACCATTTGATACATAACATAGCAATACTGTGTTGCAGTGTATCTGTTGTCTGAACCCTGAATTTTGTAGGATTCTTCCATCAAGCAGAAAATTTTGTTTTTTTATTTAGTAATAAAAAGAAACTAATCAGACCATTATCTTTAGATAAAATAAAGGGACTCCCTTTTAATTGATATTAATACTAATTTTGGATGTTGATGATGTACAAAGCAGTTGCTAACAATCATCTGGTTGTTATTGATTTTGAATATATTTACCATCATTAGTTTAGAAAAACCAGACAACAAAAATAAAAGATGTGATCAAAACTCCTATAAATATAACTGCCATAATGAATTTAGTAGTCAAGGTCCACCAATACCGCCCCCCCCCCCAGGCCCCAACCCCAAATTAGTTTTGTTATTAAGGAATACTTTTTCCCTTGCTACAGATTTTGGTATGTTTGTCCTGATGGCTAGATTTTTTAGTTTGGCATTATGTCATGGCATCATGCCTTGAATTTCTGCTAGAAATTACTGAATTTAGGGAATGCAAAAGCAGGTTTAGCATTGTATTATTTTCGAGGTTTAGAATTAGCTATTGAACAATTGAAGGGCGTGGATTGTCCAGTTATATGTAACCTTAGCTCATTATCACTTTATTTTAGCTATATATTATCTTTTCCTACTTGCGAACGTTGAATCTAGATTGTCTTTTCCCACTTAGGAACATGTTTATTCATCAGATCTTTTTCATGTCGACTATGGGACTGTGCAGGATCCATCTTAGAATATGAGAACAAATCCTCGGAGAGAAGTACTATTTGTTAGTTATTTCTTTTTTCTAAGTGCATAGTTTGTTATATTCTTTTGGAACATTCTTTAATTAATATTTTCATGTATACTATTCCATCAAAGCTGTTAATTCCTGGTAATATTTTTATCTATGCTATTAGAATAATGCATAAATGCACCATAGAGTTATCCTGACTCTCTCTTACAAATGAAAAGCTAAATCATTGGGAACTCTCTCTCTCTCTCTCTCTCTCTCTCTCTCTCTCTCAATTATATATTAGAATTACCAAAATATTATCCTCTATCATGCACGGAAATTCCTTTGAATAAGCATTAGTGGTATAGCCGTATATGGAAATGTTGGCCAACGTTGTCCTTAAGAAATCAGGTTGTAGATTACCATATGGACATCAGGACTTGTATGCTAGTCAAGTCTATCTATTCATGTCAAACAAGCAAGATCTCTGGGCATGGAGGGATCATGTGCTTAGATATGGTACTATGTCGACAGGTGTCCAGGGCCACTGGCTTAGGGAAGGGAATGTTTACAGGGAAGGAGACACAAGATCCCACAGGAACTAGTGAGGCATCCAATCATATGAGGTGAGAATTAAAACAATTGTTCAGATGGTGATATAGGAATGTGGAAAAAATTTCTGCCTAGAAAATATTCATAAAGAAAGTAGGTTGAATAAGAAATCCAATGAATAGCAATGTGTTTCTGTACCAAATGCTGACCAAACATATATTATATATTAATCCAAATTCTATGTGCCAGCATATCATGTGTGAAAGATTTCCCACCTTCAAACCCAATTTATTTTTTATCATATTTCACCTCTCTTTTGGTAATCAATCCATCACATATTACCAAGAATTCTAGTTAAATCACAAACTCATAAAGATGAAACTAAGGTTCAAAGTATTGACATGTATCGGCCGATACGTATCGTTTCGGGAACTCCCCAATACACCTCTACAGAGGGTGTATCGGGGTTATGATCAGTTCAGGGGGTGGAGGAGCCATAAACCGGCCCCCCTGAACTGGTTTTGAAAAAAAATAAAAAAAAAAAGTAAAAAAAAAAACAATACCGGTATAGCCAGATACGACGTATCGGGTGTACGGATATTTTGAACCTTGGATGCAACTATTTTCTTAAATAACTCAAATCCATTATATATCTTACATTTTCTCATGGTTTTTAAAACAACGGTGACCGAACCGGTCAGGGGTCCGGTTACTAGTTCGAATGGTCCGACCATTCGACCCAGACGGTTGGCCCATTCTAACAAAAAAATAAAAAAATTTAAAAAAAATTAAAAAATTGGAAAACGGTCAAAACCGTTCGAACGGTTAACCGGTCAGTTCAGCGGTTTGCTGACCAAAATCAACAGTTTTGGGGAAAAAAACGGTTTTGGGGGAAAACGGAATCGATCAGGTGACCGGTTCCCGATTTTTCCAGTCCGACCATCTGGTCCGGTCCGGTTTTGAAAACCATGCATTTTCTTGAAAAGGTATTTACTACATACGTCAAAGTTTTCCACTAATAGAAGGTGAATAATTAAAAGATGAAAAACAAAACATCATAAAAACTGAAATTTATGTGATAATTGGTATATATTTATTTAGAGAACAAAACTGCAAACGAAATGGGGAGTGTACAGTGCAAATCCTTGTAATCCGTATTTCTAAATCTTGTATTTACACTTCCCAAACTGAGATTAAGAAAGAAGCAATTTATAACTCCATATGACCATGTATGTATGTATGTATTCATGCATGCATGCATGCTTTATGTATATATGTCAAGTCTATCAACGTCACAAATTAGATTTTGCAAAGAAAGTTTTCTTGCAAATTGGGAACTTAATCACTACTGTGATAGCAAGGGACACAGATGCTAAAGATCAGGATCGGTGAGAAATGGTGGGGAGGGGGATAAGCAGATAGCATCATGAACCTGAACAGGGTCATGGGTCTAGAGAGCGTACGTTGTTGACATGTGTCCGAGAGTACAGGCTTAGGGAAGGGATCAATGCTTACAGGGAAGGAGACACAAACTCCCACCTTTCCTAGTGGATTTGCAATCCGAGGTGAGACTCAAACAATTGTTCAGATGCTTCCTCTAATATTTTTCTTTTTCAGATGGTTTTCTCTCTGTCTTTCTGAAACCTGATTTGCACTTAAAAAAAGAGTTTCGTCCATTAATGAGAAACACAGAATTTCTTCAATGATTCCAATGTAATAGTTTAGGCCTAGTGAAACCACTTACCGTGGTACGTACTGGGTTTTCTGCAGGTTGTTTTATCTCCTCTGCATTCGCGAAAAGTATCTTTTCATGGATAAAGGAAACTTGGGTTTTACCAGGTTGTACGTTGAGCATTGTGTTGACAAATAATAAGCAAACAGACGAGGTCCGGCACCACCAGCTAAAGATCTATTCAAATTTCAATCCACATGCAAACGCATTCCGATACACAGGCTCCACTCCATCTCCTGAGCATGGATCCCTATATGCATACATCAATATTTTGGCTCCCATAGGACACGTGAAGACCTATGGATTGGCCAACCATATCAATGATGCATGCAGGAATCGCTCAATGGATATGCGTCCACAAGAAAACCAGAACGTTTTTATATATATCTTAATACCAAGAGATTCTATATACTCAACCCTGGTCCCAAGCTGCATTGAAACTCAAAACCACTCTCTATTTTAGCCATAAAACATGGACAAACGTAAGAACACTGTAGCGAAGCTTCTAATACTCTTGCGTTTAATTTTCTGATGAGAACGATGCCCTTAAATATTCCATCAGTAAATCTCAAGTTGCCTTGAGATGGGAGGTGTTATTATAATCATCCTTATTAGAAAATTAATTAATGATTTAGGGAAAAGTAATGTACAAGACTAGAGTCTAAAAGGGTTTAATTTGCTTATAATCTAGTGGCTAGTGGGTAAATAAGAATTAAACTTAATGCCCTCTCAGTCCAAGGCACCCCAATACTTTCTCATGTGTCATCCCTACGTTGTCTTCTCTCTCTCTCTATCGCTGTCGCAACTCAAATTAATAATAGGGAGTCCCTTTTAATGAAAACCTTTTGACATTTTTTTAACCTGCAGAAAGCCTACCTTCCGAGATTTGCTAATAGTAGTGAGTGTATTGGGTCAGGGAGCACAGGACACATATAAGGGTCTGGACCCCAATAACCTTGAGATCTGTTCAATGCTTCAAGAATCAGGACCGACCATTGAATGGTCAACAAATTAAAAGTCATGAGTGCACTAAACAATCAATACACTCAGATGACATTTAACCATCTGCTTTCTTCATTAGTTGTGGAACTAATTTTTTGCCTCCAGGAGCCTGATTTCTATCCCAGCTAAGTAGGGCCTATCTGATGGTGGGATCTGTTGCTTGGAATGAGGAAGGTGGGTGTGTCTCCAGACCCCAGATTTGGTACATGTTCCTTCTTTTATTTTTTTAAAAATTAATAATATTCTTAAGGACTATAAAATAGAGGTAAATACCAAAACAGGGAAGTCTGCATAGAATATGCTACAATTAGACTAATGTGTTGGTGCTTCTACTGTTACGTGTAGTTGTTTTAATTTGGTATACATGTAGGTGATTTCCACTCATCCAGTGAAGTCATGTTCTGGTCGTGTTATTTCAGTACCAGACTTCCATACTGTAATGTTTACTCCATAAATTATAATCACATAGAAAATGGAGAACAGGAGCTTGTGATTCTCACGTGCATTCAACCTTGGGATGCTTTTCTTAACTAAACCATGAGAGAATTCCAATGAGCAATCTCCCTAAATTAGTAATGTAGTATACAACGGTCATAATCACATAAAAACTTGAGAAACTGACCTCGTGCCTCTAATATGACTTCCACTTTTAGAATGTCCATATATAATAGAATGCTTGCGATGTAATAAAGTATCATCCATCCAAAGGGACCCTCATCTTGGGGTAGGAAGTTCTTTGTTCTCTTTCCCATTAATTATGAATCCACTCTCTTTCTGACCAGACCATCCTTTCATAGAGAATTGATATTCATCCCATGCGCTCCCTTTTTAAGAGAGTTGTGTTGATGTATGGTGTCTTCCACTATGTTTTGTTGGGTCGTTTAGTAGCACTTGTTCATGGGTTTTGCCATGCCCTATTCTGACTATTTACTTGTCTGAGTACATAAAATACTACTGGAGATAAGAATTTCAAATCCTCCTACCGTACTTAGTTTTTACTATTCTGTGAAAAGCCATTCATGAGTATATCCCTGTCATAACTGAGCTGGATCTATATTGATTGTAGGCCACTACGTAAAACCGTTTACCAAGGTGAGTAAGCTTAATTTAAGCTCACGCCTGACTGAGATAAAGCTAAGATTAAATTATAGGTATAGTGATGAGACCAACCCATTAACAAGGCTGTAGCTTACTATGTTTCTTTGCAGGGTTAAATAACATTTTACATGGAGGAATCATCAGAAGAACTGAGAACAGGTAGAATCTCGTTTTCCACTCAACATCCATTGACATGTAAGGTGAGTAAATTTATGAAGTTTATCTGCATTGTAAACTAGTAATAACAGGGGTAGTTTAAGTTATGAATATACTTTAATTTGCTTGGTTTTGTTATTAATTACTTCAATTCAAAATTTTGGTATAGAATGGAATACTGGAGACGATGGGTTCCTACAAAGCTCTAGAGCACTTGGACAAGGAGAAATCATATTCCTCTTCTTGTTATCATCCCCTAGAGATTCCAAAAGGCCCCTATCACGCCATGGAGTTCTTATCTCGTTCATGGAGCCCTTCTGCATCGGACTTCTTCCATATATTCCCATCCAATGTGAGAAACATCTGAACTCTAATCTATGTTTACAATATATTGAAACTTCATGCATACAGCATACGTGAAAATTGAAATGATCATAGACTATAGAGTGCTCACCTGCATTATTTTCATGGTGCAACCACAGCTTTTTACCTTTTACACTTGCTGAAATTTAAATCGAGCTCCTCAGACATGTGGAAAGCAATGAAAGGGCCACAATTGATAGTTAATTTTGCAATGGTGAAACCTCTGCTAGCTATTGTGGATACACCAAGTTTCCTTGGTCAATGGAAATTCAAATTGCAACTTAATAGTTAAAACCAATCTTATTAAAAACTTGAAAGAAGGTACATCTACATATTCAAGTAATTAAGAATAACAAGGGCTTCTGGTTTTGCAGAACTTGTTGTTACCTCTTCAGGACAATGGAAAGGAAGATGACCATAATGAGAGACTAGAAATAGAAGCAGCAGAAAGGATCTCAACTCAAGGGAACAAAGATACTGTCAAGAGAGTGGAAAGAATTTGGGTAACAAATGACTCTCTCTCTCTCTCTCTCTTTATCTATCTATCTATCTATCTATCTATCTCTATACAGGCCTACTCATTCCCACCTCATATATCAAAGTTTGACTTCAAAACAACTCCCGCCATACCCGAGCCAAAGGCATGGTATATCCCACAGGTTTCTTTTTCAAGAAAACATACTAAACCATGATTTATTTTCCAAAGTGAGAATATGTGACTTTTTCATGATATGGGAGGGCGGATTTTGGGTCTGCGAGGTGGGCCTCACTAGGACTGACGGACCCTTAGGTGCCTTTCAGCCCAAATTAGCTGCTGCCTTTCAGTCCAAAAAAAAAAAAAAGTTTTCCTATGAAGCTTCATTCCCAAACGGACCCTTAGGTAGATAAAAGCTTCTAAATTGAGTGAAAATTTTCCCAATAATATGCAAGTATTCAATTTAAAAGATTAAGAAGGATCTTTCTCACAATGCCGTAAGGGTTTATTGGGCTGAAGTTTATTACATAAATAAAGGACGGAGAATGTCCTGTCTCCCCCAAATCAAGTTACCATGTGGAAATTTCTTATTTCATTCAAGGTTCCTCCCCAAACCATTCCTTTGTGATTTAAGGGCTTCGTCAGGGCCAAGACTGTGTGGAGTGATGTGCACTTGCCTAATATAGATATATAGGCCCAGTATAAATAATACTTTATAAAATAAATAACCCCATCATCTAATAAATCTTTAGGGGTGTTTCTCCAATGTGAAATGGTTTCTTTGTTAATTATTAAAATCTTAAGAAAGCCGGGCCCTTCACATTAATGTTTAGTGTTTTTCTTTATTTTTTCAAAAATAAAACCAGAAACTTGTTCTTGAATTTCTGATTTCAAAAACATGGTTTTCCTCTTTTAGAGTTTTATATTATGTCTCATAAATCATTCATTCAACATAAGGATAATTTTATGATGCCGGAAAGGTATGATACTACAAGAACTTTGACCAATCAACCCCCCCCCCCCCAATGTTATTAAATATTTTATCATAACAAAATATTGTTGGTCCTTCTTATAACAATTTTTTTGTGAATATCTTTTACCGAGCAACCGATATTTAAGGTCACCCAACAAAGGACCAAGTTAATTAAGATTTTCTTTCTATTGCATCTTATAGTTTAGAGTCTTTACACTTCATATATATTATTGTCTTGACAGTAAATTGTTTTTCTTCTAATGGTGAATATATCTCTCAAGGAACCGTTACAGGTGTCCCTGAATAGATTTTTATTCTCTAACTATATATATCCAACAATGAAAAATCTGCAGGAAAATGCAATGCCTTCACCAAAAAAAAAAAAATTATTTTAGCAGCTACTGCTGATTATTATCTCCACCATGATTTATTAGTTATCATAATATACCAAAATTTTCATTTGAATTTTTTAAAGTGAATTAAAGCATATGAAATGGGTGAAATTAGAATTTTTCAGAAAATTCAGTTTTGAATTTTTATTTTTAGCTTGTATCAAATGACTGAAAATGAAATCTAATGAACTTATTTTGGTCTCTCCTCACAGACATGGCTTGCAGTTGAAAGGCCCCTCTCATGGTTCCTTCAAAGACAAAGATCAATAAAGAACAGCTGGGTAATAAGCAAAATGAAATATATATACTAGCTACTTTAGTTTAATTTATCTATCTATCCTTGTTCTTACTAAGATAACCATGCAATACATGAAGGGAGGATGGTTAGGGTGCAGAGAGAAGAAGAAAGAGGAAGTCCGACTGCGGACAGCCAAAATCCACGCAGCACTCTCTGTTGCGCGGTTGGCTGCAGCAGTTGCTGGATTTACAGCTGATGGCAGCTTTGAACCACTAGATATCAACCATCTTTCTAGCAAAGGTGGAGCATGGAACAAGAAGATGGATATGGTTGTTGCTTCAGCTGCGGCATTGGTAGCAACTGTATGTGCTGAGGCTGCAGAGTCTGCAGGCGCCCACAGAGCCCACATTGCATCCGCCATTAACTCTGGCCTGGCCACTCGAACTTCTGCTGATATGATGACACTCACTGCAACTGCTGCAACATGTAACGTATTACATCCAATCTTACTAGTTCAAGCTCTTCAGTTCAGATTGACATGAGCTTGACATGAGCTACAAGCAATAGAAGCCAAAACTTGGATTCACTCATCCATTCAATGCATCTCACTTCCCAGTGATAAAACCAGACTGAAGTGAGCGCTTTAAGTCTGAATTATGCCACAGATTTGAACAGTAGTAATTGAACTAGTTCAATATCTCGATTATTGTTCTAAGCTTGAAATCTGGTGCATCATGAACAGTAGGGCATTCACATGGACTGATAGAAATTTGTGTTTATGTGCATTAATTCTCCATGCATATACATTAAATAGAAGTAGTTGAATCCATAGAAGCACTCCATGCACGCAAGTATACGCCTAGTTTCTTTCATTTAACCAAGGTTTTGTTTTTTCCATAATTCGATCTCTTTGTAGTTGTTACAGTTGCTAACCTAGGTATTGACGCTACCAGGTCTAAGAGGAGCTGCAGCGCTTAAATCAAGAGCTACAGCTGATACATGCTTCTCAAGGGAGAAAGAAATGATTGCCCGAGGGACCCAACTATCGGTATGCACATCGTCTGGTGAGCAAGAGATCATTCGTGTTTCTGTGTATGTGTGTGTGTTTGAATGAGAGAGAGAGAGAGAGAGAGAGAGAGAGAGAGAAGATTCTTAGTTGTTGATAATTTTTATGGATTCCATGCAGGGCGTACACAATTTAGGTTAGTATGCATCTACATCAAGAACAATAAGCTCATCCTGAGACTGGGAAAGAAATGCCTAGGAGGATTTCTAACAACTTCTAAGGAGTGTAAGATCTCTTCACCTTTATAGCATGTTTATGTATGTAATTTGTGTCTCATAGAATGCAATTTACTGTAGAAAGGTGTCCTCTTTTAGATTAATTTATTATTAGATTTGTTTAGTTTTCTGCTCCGTCCAATGTTGTTCCTATTGTTCAACCCAACTCTACTTGGGTTTTCACACTCATTTACTTAATTTTCTCAGACAGGATTATCAATGTGATGGAAGAAAGAAAGGAAGTTCAAGGTTTCTACTGGCTAAGCCTTAATACCAGTGGAGGTAATATCAATCTGCTGTTCGAAGATGAGAAGCAATGTAATGTCTGGCAATCAACCACCTCGCACCTGTGGCATAACCAACAATGCCATTGGTGATCAATCCCATCAAAGAACGGGATCTGCCTTTCCACTGTTACATATAAATAACATAGATTTGATTTGCATTGGAGAAGCAGAGACCTCTCCTCACAGAATGTGAGCTATGAACTTATAGGAATAGAAGTGCATGTATGTAAGATATGAAGATGAAGACGTCTATGGCCATATATATGATCATAAAAAAGTACTCAACTGATTAAAACATTTGAGATTGAGAGGGCATACAGCCTGAAATTCCAATTATATATATATATATATATATATATATATAGTGTGTGTGTGTGTGTGACTAAATCAAGGTTAATTAGGCTCCATTTGCTGGATAAGCTTTTTCTTTCGAGTTTTGGAATATGGGAAACAAAAATAAGCCAAAAAGTGTTTTGAGGGTTTGGTAAGAGTTGCTTTTAGAAATACATATATCATACAGTTGGTCCTACCACCACAACCTCAGCTCAGTTTAATAATGGCAGAGTACGACCTCAGAATCACAATTGCCAATGATCATCAATGTCCAGCTTAAATGCCTCTCTGTCTCCTGTTTTCAGAAGAATGTATGGCCCATGGGCCATGGCACAAACAATACACGGATCACTAAAACCTTCACATTGGCCCAGCCCGGCCCAGCCAATGATCACCCCTACTAGTGGTCGGCCTGCTGGGAAGCCCTCAAGAAGAAGAGATTTTCCCCGACTTCATGATCTGTTCTTCATGTCTTTGAAAAGCAATGCTACATTGAAAATTGAATTGGGTGGATCAAAAGAGCCCTCTTGGGCATAGAAATAGGTCAGAGAAAGAGCCAATATGGGCTTGAAACGGTTGGTTTTTAAGGGCCATGATTTCATGAAGACAATTTCTATGGACCCTGCACCCATCTATGGGCCTGATTATGGGTTCCTTTGGTCTTCTCTTTTGTCCATTGCTACTTCAACTGTAAGATGTATTGGGGCAGTTTCAAATGATGTGGCCAACATTGAATGAAGACTGAAGAGGAGCAAGCGAGATGGCATAATTGAAATAGCACCACATTAAGATGATAAGCTACCTGCAAATTTGGTCTTGCACCATCTTGGGGAGGCTGAGTTTTCTTGATTTGCAGCAGCAACCATATAAGAGGAACTCAGAGTGATATAAACTGAAGATGGATCTCAATTGCCGATTGATTAGGGATGTCAATGGAGCAGGTTAACCATTGATATAATTTGAAAGATATCAGGGATTTTTCTTTTTTGGCTGAGGTTAAAATATAGGGAAGGTTTAAAAATTGTTTCTCTATGGAGCTAAACAACCGGGGGATCATCCCCAAATCCATAAAGCCTCCCAACCCTAGTGCAAACTAAATTTGATCCCAAGTCTTTCCTACAACCAACAGTAGACCTACCAACCAACCAATTGACACTTTGGCAAGGATGTTAAAACTAAATTAATAAAAATATCTATTTATAATTTATTGTTGTGTGCATAAAAGAAAATAAAAAACAGAAAGAAAATTTTGAATATCTTAACAATCCTTAGTACAAATATTGATATAAATAACAACTTTTCAAAAATTTATGAATACATTTTCAAATTCATATGAATAAAATTTTCAAAATTTATTAGTATGAATAATTTAATTTTCAATAAATTTTGAATTTATGAGTAATTAATTACTGAAAATATAAGCATTCCAGTAATTTAGATTTTTTTAAATTAACTTTCACAAAATTAAAATACCAAAAACATGAAAATTAGTTTACGGAAATCACTAAATTAAAAATTCCCAATAATACCAAAACGCAATGTAAGTTATGATAATTATAGAAATTATTAATTATTACCAGATATAAATTATCAATACTAAGAGTCCTCAATAACTTTTCAAATTAATAATTACCAAAAACCAAAGTAATTAATTATGGAAATTATTAAAAGTTTCCAATTTAATAATTTTCAAAAAATATTAAATTTTCAAAATAGTTATGGAAATTATAAATATAGTTAAAATTTCCCAATAAATTTCCAATTTAACATTTAACAATAGCCAAAAACCTATGTAAATGAAAACATCAATAAATAATTTTTATTACCAAAATTAAATTTCAAAATTAATAATTTTGTGAAATTACCTGAAAATTGCTGAAAATTAAATTTTTTAAATTTTAAAAATAAATAACTATCTTTAAATTACTAAAACTTTCATGTAATAATTATCAATTTAAAATAATACTAATATATAATTAATTTCATATAATAATAAATTAATATTTGAATATTCAATAATAATTGATATGAATAAATTAATTTTCAAACATTTATGTATTTTATGAATAATTAATTATTAAAAATCAAAACAAAGTGATGTTTTCAAATTGTTGTTGGCCATGATGATTGGACCATTCAACTCAGGAACTGTCCAAGTAATCAGTTCCATTTCACCCTCAACCCAAACGTTGGCCAAAAACCATTGATTTGGTCAATGACCCACTAACCCAGGCAATCAAACCATTGACCCGTTCAATGGTTTTTGGACATTTTATATTAATTATTTTTTAATTTTTTCAGTTAAAACGGGTTGTCCATTCAAACCAGATGGTTTAAGCATCGACCTAGAAACCAATGGACAGAACGGTTTCGATTTTGAGTCGGTTTTTAAAACCTTGGTTTAATGTTAGGGAAGTTTCCAACTTTGTTACAATGTTGAAATGGGAGGTAAGGTGACATGGCCAGAGGCTAAGAGCCAGATGACGTGGCAAAATGAGGGGCCTAGGTAGGATGAAGGTAAACCCATATTGGACTCAACTTTTGTGTTTATTTTTTCATTATTTTAAAATTAAATTTATATAGAGTTCATTTTTATTTTTATTAAATTTTAATTTATTTAGTAAACTGTTATTGAAGCATAATTTAAGTTATGATATTATGCTAAGTTTGTTATTGTTTAAAATTTTTATCTTGTTAGAATTTGTTATTATAAATTAAGTATTATATTACTGTAATTAATTTTAATAATTATTATTGTTAAAATTAAAAAAATAGTAATTTATTTTAAATTTTCTATTATGTTAATTACTTTTAAGTACTTAAAATTATTAAAGAATAATATAAAATTATTATAATTAATTATTAAATTTTCAATGGCGATATGAAAAATATTATGCATAATTATAATAATTTTAAATTATGAAATGTTATTAATTACTTTTATTATTTGTCTTATTGTATTATTTATTTTATTCTTATTAGTCTTTTAGATAATTTTTTACTCATTTTTTAGTGTTTTAGATAAAGAAAGAGAGATAGGGGGTTGGGAAAGAGGCATTGGAATTATGTTGTTTACTGTGAGATAGGTTGGGGCATGTTTTAGGAAGAATTTTTAGGTAGGGGAGATAGTTCAGGAGAACTTTTAGGAGAAGAGATGATTTAGTTGATTGGGAATGAGAGAGAGAGAGAGAGAGAGAGATTAGGAATAAGATAAGGGGATTATTGCCTACATTGTTTCCTTAATGGTTTAATGGACAATTAGGTGGAATTAAAAAATAAAAAATTCAAAAAAATAGGAAATTAGGAAGGGTGTTTGAAGCAAAGAGAGGCCCTTTGACATAGACCACCTTGCTTTATATATATAGAGTATATTCTTAATGATGACTATATTTACAATGTTTTTAAAGTTGCAATATCAGCTGGTCAGGTTTTTTCGTTAATCTCTCTCTCTCTCTCTATATATATATATATATATATTCAGTTATCAGTTAATTTTAAAAATTTGGACTCGACATATTATATTTTGTATTATTTTATATGTATTTGCAGTACTGTACATATTTGCATTTATATTCTTTCCAAACTCGGCCCAAATGAAGAAAACCTACTAATAGATTATTTCAATCAATCATTTTTCCCTTTCTAGTAATAACATTTATTACCTGCATCTTTGAGAACTTCAAAAGAATGCCTTACTAATGATGTACCAATAGGCCTTGCTCAGATGCATGCTAAATATAAATCGTATACAAGAATTGTATCAATTCCAGTACCACGCACCAATTATTGATAATGGTCTACCCCAAAGGTTAATGCTAAATAGGAAGCATTAATTATATATCATCTTAAGACATATATGAATGCATGAAACATCATGTCGGATATATCTGGATAACATATAGCATGGCACCTCTACATGTACATCTTACCTAAGAGTGTTCACCACACATTATGTGGGATTACAGAGAATATGAGACATTATAACTATGTTGTTCAACATATTAAAATTAAAGGGTAAACTACAAAGACCTACGAACTATGGGGTCAATGACAATTATCCCTTTGCCTCAATTCGAAAGGAGTACAAATATATAAATATGTACAGTGTAAATACATACAAAATATAAAGCTTTGCACTCTATAAATTTGCATTTATACTCCTTCCAAACTGAGTTTTATGAGCTTTCGTTTGTGACAAAGACTTCCTGAATTTTCACCTTGCAACAAATACCCCCTATACAAGGGTGTTGTATCATGTTACGTACTTCAATTTTTATTATAAAACTAGTATTGTAAATTTAGTACCACTGGATCCTATATTCAACCATGTTTATATTGTATCTAGTATATTTGGTACCCCTACATCTAGTACTTGCTTATCATTTTTTTTCTTTTTTAAATGTGCTTCTTACCTGAGTGTTCTTTAGTTTCCATTTGGAAGGAGTACAAGTAGAAATATGTAGAGCACAAAACCTTATATTTTGTATTATTTTGTATGAATTTATACTGTACATATTTGTATTTGTACTTCTCCCAAACTAAACCTTATATATTATGTAGTATTACATAACATATGAGACATTATAACCATGTTCAACAAGTTAAATTAAAGGATAAATTACAAAGACCCCCTATATATATTATGGGGTCAGTGACAACTATCCCCTAATGAATTTTCATTTGCAACAAAGACCCCTTTGAACTTTTACTTTACAACAAATACTGACGAGGGGTAAAATGACCTTCCAATTATGAGCTGCCACGTGGCAATCAAAACCGTCTTACAACACCTCAGCATCGCATGTGGCATGATCTCGCTTGAATCCTCCTGAACAGATCAGCTTATGCCGCTTAGAATAACTTCAACCTTGCTTAAGAGTAGAACGGTAGATCTGCTTACGGGACCTTTACGACACATGTCCATTGACTGCTCCAAACACCGGCCTACCTCTCCAACCTGGGCAACACACGACCTAAAGTGTCACGCCGACCTCAAGATGGCTTCAACCTACATAGCACGTCTCTCCTTATCCGTTCACACCACTTAATTAGCGCCCCCAAAATGTGCAAGGACACAATGCCCACCTGGCAACGATAAACTCGGTTCCTTTCACATCGCGGGGAACTGAATAAGGGCCACAGCGACGCCGTGCGGGTATACTCTATAAGCAATAGACGAATAAGGCTTATCATCTCCAAATGTATCGAACATGCTTCAACCGAGCTTCGAAGTTTATACAAGGGTGATAATCACTTCTCTAGGCACTTACTTTGCTCTGATTTCCTGCTCTCTTGCTACCTCACCAGCCCGGTGCTAACTTGACTGTCGGAGATCCCTTACCCGGGTCACCCTAGTCTCTCTAACGTATTTCGTCTTGCAAATATGACCTGCTAATCTCACCTAGCGATATCTCTGAGCTGTCATTGCTAGCAGGGATTCAGCATGAATTCACTCTTAACAAACACCACCTATACAAGGATGTTGTATCATGTTGGATACTTCAATTTTTAATATAAATTGTATTGTAAATTTAGTACCTGGATACTATATTCAACCATGTTTCTATTGTATATTCTAGCATGGCACCTACATTATACTTACTTATCATTTTTTTTTTCTGAATGTACATCTTAGTTACCTGAGAGTGCTGATCACTATAGATTTTGTAGATTAGAGAGAATACGAGGCATTATAGAGAGGATAGAGTTCATGCCCACTGGATTCTTCAACCCTAATAACACCCACATCCACTCTGTGTATTATCATCATTTGGGCTTTGCCTAAGAACTAAAGAAATCGATATCTAGGAAGGCTTTGACTGCTCTTACATTAAACAATTTGTTTGCACAAGGGCTCACGCAATGCCACCTTTTCATTAAATAATAAACATGACATCATACAATTAATTCACTCAAGCATTGTTTAGAGAGAAGTAAACTTATCATCCAGAATACTTTATTGTTCTCGACAAATCAAAAGCTGTGTATTTCCATAATAGCTGGTTTAAGTCCCTAAACAAAAGAAAGTGGAAATTAAATTAAGGGAAAATACTTAATTGCAGAGGGGCCGGTCTGTAGTGGGAGTAGAGGACCCATGATGTCCAAGAGGAATAATCCAATTCCAATCCACATGCTTTTCCGTTATGTAACAACCACACCTAAAAAGAAGAATACAGAATTCCCAAAAGCAACGTGATGATCAGAAAATGCACTTATCAGATACCAGAATATCATGCCCCAGGTAGTGCCCTAAGCCGCACTAGACCCAAAAACACCTCTAGATCTCCAGTTTCGGAAATAATCATTTAGTTATCAAATTCTTTATGCTACTGATCAAGTCATGGACAGAATGAGGACATAATAGCTAGTGTGACATGGAGAATATACATCTGGTTGGACTTAGCAAAGCTCTACCAATGCTGTTCTTAAATGGGAATCATCCAAGTTGCCTTTGGAAGGTATTGATCGATCATCTTAATTAATATAAAAGAGCTTAATTAGTTTATGGCATGGTTTTCAAAACCGGACCGGATCGGACGGTCAGCCGGAAAAAACGGGAACCTATCAGGTGACCGGTTCTGTTTTTCCCCAAAATTGGATATTTGCAAAAAAAAAAAAAAAAAAAAACTTTTGATTTGGTCAGCAAACCATTGATTCGGACGATTGAACCGTTCAATGGTTTGGACCGCTTCTTTTTTTTTTATTTTTTGTTAGAACGGGCCGACCGTTTGGTTCGAACGGTCAGACTGTTCGACCCAAGAACCAGACCCCTGACCAGTTCAACCTCCAGGTCGGTTTTAAAAACCATGGTTTATGGAAAGGGTTTTTCTTGGGTCTGGGGCCAAATTGACTCCTTGTTTCAAATCTGAATCCAGCCCCTAGTAAGAGAGTGCCTAACCAGAGATTATCAAGAGGAGGATTAGATTAAGGGGTCGTTTGATAACAGTGGAAGTTGAACAAAATGACTTGTTGCTTTGTCTTTTAAGTGGACAAAAAAATTAAATAATAAAATATTAAAGGGTATAATATTTTATCAAGTTTAGCTTAAATCATTAGGGAGTTCACAACCTCCTTAAAAACTTATTCATTAGCTAGAATATATACAAAGCTAGCTATAGTAGACGTTCAGGACTACTATCAGTCTTGAACCCTAATGGATTTCAGGTTCGAAAATAGAAGAAAAAGTATAGAGAAAGAGAAGAGAGACAGTAGAACACAAGAGTTCAAAGGAGGGACAAAATCTTAATGTTCTGTCGCCGCCACTTTATTTAGTATTTATAGGTTATGCTCATTACATGGAAAGGACAGATCTGCCCTTAGTATTTACATAGCAAATATAACAAAATAAAACTGAAATAACCAACTGACCACCAGCTAACCCTAGGATGACTAGAACACCTTCTACCCTATGAGCACAGTGGGACCATAGCTGTGGGGCCCACATCAGTGTTCTCTACACTTCCCCTCAAGTTGGGAATAAATGTTTATCATTCCCAACTTGGAGAGATCCGCCTCTAGCTTCTTCCTTGGTACAGCTTTGGTAAGGATATCTGCTAGCTGCATGTTGGATGTGATGTACGGGAGACACACTTCTGGTGATGAGACCCTCTCTCGTACAAAATGTCGATCAACTTCAATATGTTTAGTTTTGTCATGCCCTACCGGATTGTGTGCTATATTAATAGCCGCTTGATTATCACAATACAGCGTCAGGGACTTCTCATACTCAATACCCAACTCCTCAAGTAGTGATCTCAGCCATAGAATTTCAGCCACTCCATTAGCCATTGACCTGTATTCAGCTTCAACACTAGATTGGGAGACAATACTCTATTTTTTACTCCTCCAAGAGACAAGGTTACCTCCCACAAGGGCACAATATCNCTCCAAGAGACAAGGTTACCTCCCACAAGGGCACAATATCCAGAGGTAGACCTTCTGTCATCAACACTCCCAGCCCAATCGGCATCCATATATACCTCCACTTTCATGTGGTCATTGTTCTTGAACAGTATACTTCTACTCGGGCATCTCTTCAAGTATGCTAATATTCTTTCTGCTGCAAGAAAGTGAGTGGTTATAGGAGAATGCATGTACTGGATGACAACACTAACTGCATAACTGATATCTAGCCGAGTGAGGCAGAGATATAGGAGCTTTCCCACTAATCGCTGGAACATAACTTTGTCTTCAAGAGGCTCCCCACTCTCTGCACTAATCCTGTGGTTCTGTTCAATGGGTGTATCCGCAGGCTTGACACCTAACTTTCCAGTTTCTGCCAACAGATCTAGAACATATTTCCTCTGAGAGACAAAGATCCCCTATTTAGATCTAGCAACCTTAATACCCAAAAAATACCGTAGTGCACCAAAATCTTTCACCTCAAACTCTTGATGAATGAGCTGTTTGAGGGACTCAATCTCATGGCTATCATTTCCTGTCACCACAGTATCATCAACATATACTGCAAGTAGTGTCAGAGAGGACTCCACCCTCTTGATGAATGGTGTATGATCTGACTGGGCCTGTACATAACCGAACTTCCCAAGGGCTAGTCTGAATCTATCGAACCAAGCTGTAGGTGACTGCTTCAAACCATACAATGCCTTATTGAGCCGGTAGACCTTCTTACCTGTCTCGGTATCATAGAATTCAGGAGGCAACTGCATGTAAACCTCTTCCTGCAGGTCTCCATTCAGAAAAGCAGTTTTAACGTCCATTTGGTACAAAGGCCAAGTGTGGCTTGATGCAAGAGATAATAGAACTCGAATGGTGGTCATTTTGGCTACCGGGGCAAATGTCTCCAAGTAATTTATACCATAAGTCTGGGTGAACCCTTTTGCAACTAGCTGAGCTTTGTACCTCTCAATGGAGCCATCCGCATTGTGCTTCACAGTAAATACCCATATGCATTATTTTTCAACAGGGCATCCATTTCAACTTGCACTGCACCTCTCCACTCCGGGACTGATAGGGCTTCTTGCACTGTTCTTGGAATAGGGACATTAGCAACGGAAGTAAGATAGGACCTGTAGGAAGGAGATAGATGATCATAGGATAAAAACTGGGAAATGTAGTGGGCTGTAGATGTGGTGCAATGCCATTTTCCTTTACGGATGGCAATGGGAAGGTCAAGGTCGTCTGTAGGAGGTGAAGTGGCAATAATGGAAGGAGTCTCTATGGGCCCTGGGACTGTAATACATGGACTTGGAGCTGCAAAAGAGGTTGGAGCTGGCCTGGACTGCTGATGACCGGGATCAACCTACCTGCATCGCCTGTGATAGACGCTCAACTCCTGATCCCTTTGACCACCCTCACTATTGCAGCCCTCATCACCTAATGGAATAGGTACAGGAACAGCCCCAAAAGTATTAACCCGACCCTCACTGCGCCCCCTGAAGAAAAGGACCCAAATCCCCACTCTCACTGCTCTCCCCCTAAGGAGAAACCTGAGAATAACAGGGTGTCTCCTCAAAGAAAGTGACATCCATGGAGACAAACTTCTTCCCTGAGACAGGATCATAGCAGTGATAACCCTTTTGAGTTTGTGCATAACCAAGAAAGATGCATTTGGAGGCCCTTGGTTTGAACTTGGAGTGATGGGGTCCGAGAAGCTGAACAAAACAGGTACAACCAAATGTTTTAAGGGGAACAGTAAACAACTCCTCATTTGGGTATAGAAGGGAAAAAGGAGGTTTCATATCAAGAACCCGGGAAGGAACCCGATTAGATATACCGCCGTGAGGATAGCATCACCCCAGAAGCGAATAGGGACATTGGAGGTAAACATAATACTTCTAGCTACCTTCAAGATGTGCCTATTCTTCCTTTYTGCAACCCCATTCTGCTGAGGTGTATGAAGGCAAGTGCTCTGGTGGATAACCCCATGATTAAGAAGGTACGATGCCAATGGCTTAGCAAAGTATTCTGTTAACAGGTGTATTATATGTACTGTTCACAGACTTAGTACCCGCAGGGGTATTTTTGTAATTCTGTAGACATATTGTTATGTACGACCAGAATAGTATAAATGCAATGCTTCACTCGACTGAAGCTAAGTTTTGTTGAGGCCTTAACTCTGTAGCTTCTTCTTCTTCCTTCTTCTTCCCTTCTTCTTCTCCTTCTCCTCCTACTTAATATGGTATCAGAGCAGGACTGTCCAGGCCTGGAAAACAACCAGCTGAGGTCTCTCTCCACTGCTGCGTAGAAGCTATAGTCCTGATGCTCGAAGACAAGGAGAGGAAGCATTCTCTAGTGTTGCGGATTGTCTCTACTGTCGAGTTGGGTTCTGCTACATGAAAGTTGTCTGTTCAACTTCCTGGCACAGAAAAAAGGGTTCTGCTACTGACTGTTCAACTTCCAGCCTTAAGTGCTGGTAGCTGGTGTTGCTCGGCTAAGAAGTCTATGGAAATCCATCCCAGATGTTTGAAGGAAGGTTCTGACCTGAAGAGAAGTTCAAATCCATGATTGTTCTACCTATTCACAGTTCGGGTGACATAGGGACTGGATTTTTTTTTCCTGTTTATGGCTCTCTTCTTGCACGACTGTTAATGTTCCAAAATCTGTGTAGGGACTGTTCCCCTTCCTCCGATTGTATGTTGCTCTATTCAACTCTCCAAGGGACTGTGGTTGAACCCTAGACCCTAAGTGACTGTTAGGCTGTCCTGGAAAGTGGATATCAGCCGATTAGGTGTGGTGCACCACCACTTGTATTGTTGTTTCTACTGAGTTGTTTTTTCTCTCTTGGTTGAGAAGTTGTATTGGAGTTGCAAAACTGTAGATCATCAGACCTGGTTACACTGCAAGAGCAGTTCGTATATTGTTCTATGGACTCCTACACAGTGTAAGTCATACATCCTAGTACTACAGCTGCAGTGTTTGTGTTTGGTTCTCTGTGAAACTGAAAATCAGCAAGTGCCTAGTTGTGGACTGTAACAGCTCTGTAAGGCAGTGTGCCTGTGTTTTGAGTACTTCTAAACCTAGAATCATGAATAAGGAAAGATTGTGATGCACTAATTGTCAGAAGCCCCAACACACCAAAGATACTTGTTGGGATCTCCATGAGAAACCAAAGTGGGCTCAGGATTTACCTAAGAAGCAAGGCTTAGATGTAATTAGAAGACCCGGGCAACAAGGTACCAAGAAGCACCACATGGAAAATATAGTTACTCAGGAGAATCAGCCCTCCACTTTTACTGTGCCTCAAACACCACATTGCCAACACAACTACTCTAGATCAGACCCAAGGGAGGACATTGTAAACTCCTTTCGTGACCATTTGGAGATTTATGGTAAAGCAATTCGCCAGATGGATGCTGCTCCTCCCACCACCTCTTTTGCAACCATATCAGGTAATCCTGCCACAGCTTTCCCTACTGCCTCACACAACCTTGACTCTCCATGGATTATTGATTCTGGAGCGTCAAAACACATGACTGGTATGTCCTCTTACTTTCAAACTTATCACCCTCTTTCTGGAAGAGATAAAGTGAGACTACCTGAACATACACTTCCATAGCTGGTCAAGGAACTCTCTCTCTTCCCCTCGGCCTTACTCTTTCTGATGTTCTTCATGTTCCAAAGTTTCCTATGAATTTGTTCTCAGTCAGTAGTGTTACAAATTCCTTGAACTGTTCTGTGACGTTTTTCCCTACCTATTGTGTGATTCAGGATCTAGCCTCGGGGAGGACGATTGGTAGGGGACGTATGGTTGATGAACTCTACATGCTGGAGAATACGGTTGTCCTTCATGTTATAGAGTCTATGAGTCAGTTCAAAAAGAGTAAAATGTATTTGTGGCACTGTCGTCTGGGTCATTTGTCTTTTGAGACCTTGAAATTGGTTTTCCCAGAACTGTG
>NW_010729134.1:1545109-1598559 GCF_000365185.1 Nelumbo nucifera | reverse complement strand
ATGCGGATTGGGCTGGATCTCAAAGTGACAAAAGGTCTACTAGTGGTTACTGCACCTTTGTAGGAGGGAACCTTGTTACTTGGAGGAGTAAGAAGCAAACCGTGGTAGCTAGATCCAGTGCTGAAGTTGAGTACCGTGCAATGGCACACGGAGTAGCCAAAGGTATGTGGATAAAGAATCTATTAGGAGAGTTGGATTTTCCAGTTGGTAAACCCATGACTCTACTTTGTGACAACAAGGCAGCTATCAGTATCGCTGCCAACCCGGTACTACATGATAGAACAAAGCACATTGAAGTTGACAAGCATTTTATCAGAGAGAAAATCATCACAAGCAAAGTATGCACTCCATACATCAGCTCTGAAGACCAACTAACAGACTTATTTACAAAAGGGATAAACCATTCCAGACATCAAGGTCTCTGTGACAAGTTGGGCATTATTGATATCTTTGCCCCAACTTGAGGGGGAGTGTTAACAGGTGTATTATATGTACTGTTCACAGACTTAGTATCCGCATGGGTATTTTTGTAATTCTATAAACATACTGTTATGTACGGCCAGAATAGTATAAATGCAATGCTTCACTCGACTGAAGCTAAGTTTTGTTGAGGCCTTAACTTTGTAGCCTCTTCTTCTTCTTCTTCTTCTTCTTCTTCTTCTTCTTCTTCTTCCCTTCTTCTTCTCCTTCTCCTCCTGCTCAACATATTCCTTTGCATTATCATATCTAAGAACTTTGATCTTGGCATCAAAATGGGTTAGGATCATTTGCTGGAAGTTTTGGGTCAGGACGGGAACCTCATTTCGTGAACGCATAAGATAAACCCAAGAAAACCGAATATGGTCATCAACAAATAACAAAAAATATATGTACCCACCCATAGAAGGGATGTGATATAGCCCCCAAACATTAGTATGTACAATATCAAAAGAACTATTACTCCTTTTATTATTCAATGAATAAGTGTTTCTACAATGTTTAACAAACTCACAACTTTCACATTTCAACTGGGACAATTCAAAAGACTCAAACAAAGTAGGGAACAGACTCTTTAAGGACCGAAAAGACAAATGACCCAATCGGTTATGCCAAAGCATAACTGGACTCACAATCTGAGAAATAAGTGACTTCTTGTCCACTGACTCTTCCCGACGAGAACTCTCCCCGAGCAGATAGATCCCATTCGTCTCACGGCCAGTCCCAATCACCTTCTTCGTCTCCAGGTCCTGAAAAACACATCGATCAGGGAAGAAAGTTACTGAGCAGTTCATACATTTGGTAATACTACTAACTGAAAGAAGGTTAGTATCAAGTTTAGGAACATGCAAGACAAAAAACAAGGAGATAGTATCCGACAGTTTGATGTCACCCTTGCCAGAATTGGGGACAAGAGAGCCATCAATAATAGATAATTTATCCCTACCAGAAGATAAATGATAAGTGGTAAACAAAGAAGGCAAGCTAGTCACATGGTCGGATGCACCTGAATCTATTACCCAACAGGGTTCAGTAGTACCTGGAGTTGAGGCATGGTAGGTTGAGGCTCGAGTACCTGAATGTGCGAAAGCAGATGTGGTAGGGGCCGATGGTGACTGCGGTGACTGAGCTGAGTTCCCAACTTAATTTTCCAACTGTATTAGAGCAGCCCGAACTGCAGCTAAGGTCTCTAAGGGTGTGCCTCTTGTGCCAGACGAGGATGCTGAATCAGTAATCACGACCACATGAGCATTACCCCTATTGCTTCTCAACTTTGCCGGGACCAAATGAGGATGCAACTTCCAACATGTTTCTTTTGTGTATTTAGGTTTCTTACAATGCTCACATACCACATCCCTTTTATCTTCCTTCTTCTTGTCCCTCTCTGAATCACCCCCTGATTTGGGTTTAACAGTTACAAGGGCCGGTGTAAGAGGCTGAGATTGCATCATGAATTTCCTCCTGGTCTCTTCACTATGAACTAAGGAGTATGTCTGAGAGAGGGTCACACTATCTCTGGTCAAAATCTGTTGCCACACAATATCATACTCTGAATTTAGGCTTTCCAGAAACTCAAACACCCTGTTTGTCTCGATGTGCTTTCTATGGGTCAATGCATCTTCGGGACTCTCCCACTCAAGAGTCTCTAAGTGATCAATCTCATGCCACAGGGACTTCAAGGTAGAGAAGTAGACCGAAACCGGTTTCTCTCCTTGTTTAAGAGTATTCACTTCACATTTCAATTCATATGCTCTRGCAACATTAAGGGGTTGGGAGTAAGTTTCTTTCATAACATCCCATATCTCCTTGGATGTCTTTGCCCACAAGTAATTTTGGTTGATATGAGGCTGCATAGAATTACACAGCCATGTCATAACCAAGTAGTTTTCTTTGACCCACTTGGTATACATGGGGTCTCCCTTGGAAGGTTCTTTCACATCTCCCAAGAGATACCCTACTTTACCCCTTCCCCCAATAGCCATCATGGCTGATTGGGTCCATTCCAAATAGTTTGATCCATCAAATCTTACGGTTGTAATCTGAAAACCTGTCTCAGAAACACCACCATAACTGTTGTTCCCAAAATTTCCTTCTGCCTGATTCTTAAACTCCATTTCAGTCAAGAACTAGTAGTCTAAAAAATTAGGGTTACTACAGTCAAAAACAGCACTTGAACTATCAATCACAATAAAAAATTAGTATAGAACCAATCTGTATTCACGGTATATGTGCATGAAACAGGTATAAATCTGATCTGAAACCAATTAGCAAACACAACAGCAACAGTCCGTACAGTTTTCACCCCTTAGAAGAGTTCAAAACTCCCAAAAAAAATCTAAAAACAACTTGGAGAATAATCTGATATGTTGAAGCAGAATTAGGGTTTTAATCAATCCTTAAAAGAAAATTCTCAACCGCACATTCCAGGTAGTATCATATGGATAAGACTTGTAGTAGGGTTAATATGAAACCCTAAAACTGATCAATGTTGAGGAGAGAACTTAAGAAAAGCTTCACAGGTAGATCACAAGGTTCGGCCCAACATTAGGGATTGCCGCAGGGTTAAGACAAAACCCTAGAGAATAGAAGGAAGAAAACCCTAGAGTGGTTCAGCCTCCCTTTCTAGATAGGTCCAACCTATCTTCTCTGATAGTACTTCTCTTAGAAAATAAAAAACTTACAAGAGAATGTTGTTCGCTGCCTTCCAAGGTTACCCGAACCCTAGCCTTCTCTGATTCTTCTTGATCACCAACACTCTGCAACTGTGGCAAATCTTCAAACAGCTGCTAAACCCTCTGGCAATCTCCAAGAATCATTCAATGATTCCAAGTAGACGTTCAGGACGAAACTCACATGAGAGACCCTAGCTCTGATACCAAGTAGACGTTCATGACTGCTATCAGTCTTGAACCCTAATGGATTTCAGGTTCGAAAATAGAAGAAAAAGTATAGAGAAGTGAGAGCAGTAGAACACAAGAGTTTAAAGGAGGGACAAAATCTTAATGTTCTGCCGCCGCCACTTTATTTAGTATTTATAGGTTATGCTCATTACATGGAAAGGACAGGTCTGCCCTTAGTATTTACATAACAAATAGAACAAAATAAAACTGAAATAAATAACAACTGAAATAACCAACTGACCACCAGCTAACCCTAGGATGACTAGAACACCTTATACCCTACGAACACAGTGGGATCATAGCTGTGGGGCCCACATCAGTGTTCTCTACATAAGCATTTCAGTTCAGTTGTCATCAAACGGTCCCTAAGTATTAGACAATCTAAAAAGCTTTACTTTTTAGGTTTTCTCTAAGAGTTGTAATAAAACTTTCCTCAAGAATCTATTTATTTATTTACCATATTGATTTCCAAAATTAAGGTCAATTTTCCCAAGGTTTTAAAAGTTTGAAGGAGGAGCCGATCGAGGCAGTTGGGTTCAAAGAGAAGCAAGCCACAAGCATCAAGGTGTTTTGAGGAGAAACATAGCATATTCCTGTGAATATATTGGCATAAGCCTCAAATAGGGCTGCCAATGGACTTCGAAAATTTGACACCTAATTGAATATCCAATCATTTTTAAGAAAAGAAAAGCCTTTTTTACTAACAATAAAATAAATATCTTAGAAGGGAGACATAAAACCTTACCCTCGATTCTATATAAAGAGAATAACTCTTCACCAAGGATTTGACCTGCACACGTCTAAGGAGATGTCAAACTCCGAACACAGGACACCAACGTCAACCACCCTTCGGGCAGCACTCCCTCCCACTGGTCCGGCAAAGAGTTCCACGACATCATCCTCGGAGAGAGGTGATCCCTCGGACTCCCTCAACAATGCCGAGGCAATGCTTTCATGGGGAGAGTCTTCCCCGGTGACTGCCCTCGGCACCCCCCTGAGGTTAACCTCTCCCTCAATACGGCCACATCCCGTCAAAGGGGGACTACAGCTAAAGAACCCAGAGAAGACAGGGGAGAGGGGGTTGAAGAGAGCTCCCTATCGAGATGTTCGGGAGTTCATGGCACTCAAGACCAGAATCTGAAAATGACATGTTTTGATTACCTAAGAGAGGGTGAAATATCCCGAAGAATGGAAGAATTAGAAAAGTTTTGGAGAGTTGAGAGTTGGGAAGCTACGTTCACTCGAGAGCAAGGGCATCTAAGTTCAAATGGAGAAGAAAATCATTGCCAGGGCCCCAATTTAAAAGAAAATGAATGGCCTGGATTTCTCCAAATCCGACAGCTGAAACCAATCCGCTTCCACCATCCAACTGTGATACGCCACCTAGCGTAGGCCCTCGGAAGACGAAACGACGTCCAAAGCAACAGTTTAGATCGACAACGAATACGGGAGCCCCCTGCTCTTGCGAACCAATCTCACTACACCTCCTAGCGCATACCCTCGGAAAGCGAAATGACGTCGGGTAGACTACGAAGATCGCCCGCGGCAACCCGCCAAGCGAACCGAAAGGCCCACTCATAACGAACCATCGGGCAGACCGTTCAACCCAACAAACACAAGACTTGGGATGGTCGTCCCCTGCACGATAGCCCCGCTAACGTGACCTGCCCGTGCATGATACCGGACCCCCCGCCTAGCCGAGGCATCCACATCGCTCGCGCTTCCGAACCGAAGAGGGACGACGCGAACAGCGAAAGCAACACCACTGTCGAACATCCCTCGGCTGACGAATTTGAAGGCATAACGACCACTACTCCCAATGACCGAAGCCAAAGCCTTACTTCGATTACTACCCTCATTACGGGCAAAAGCTGAGGCCTCACCTCGGTCTCAGGAGTGGGGCAAGTGATGTGGGTTAGCTTGGCCCAGCCCACATAGGGTTGGGAGGCCCAACCCACTATTGCCTACTGGCGTCAGCCACAATAGGAGGGAGCCCTGCTACCTCCATACGGAGCCAACCACATAATTGTCTGGCGTACCCACCAGGGCCTGTAGCCCGACCTCGTACGGCTCTTGTCTGCGGCATTCATCTTCACCTACCCCCAGCACGCTCAAGTATAAATAAGTGGTAACTACCCCTTAAAAGGGGCTAGAACAGAGTAACTCCAACATCACTCACTCATTTACTCCCCGCACCTACACTATCTACCTAGCATTAATTCAAGGATATTTGGTGCATCCGATGACTCTCTCTAGGATCTCTTTGGCATTCTCCCCTACTTTACACCTCATATTAACTTGAGTAACGGAGCCTCTGCCTTGGGTATCCACCCCGAGGCCTCTTACACTCCCTGTCTTACAGCATCTTTGGTCACTAGGGATCTCGCCTCGGCTTGTAGTCCTCGACTACCATAGTCCTCGAAAGGAGTACTTTGCCACGGCTTCAATCAACCTTTTCTGATGCCTCAGTGTCCTCGGCCAACACTCGGAAACTGAAGAGTAAATTTACTTCATTGCCCCTGGCCAATCCACACGGCAACACTTTCCACCTTGTTTAATCCCCTCTCATTAAGTCTTATACTTAAGGTATTAAATCTCATTTTCTCTTATTAAATCATATATTTAAGTAATTATTTTTCACTAATAAATTCTACTAATTAGATCTGTGTCAATATTTTTAACAATATAGGCCCATATATTTTAAAATTGACTAAAAAACAAAATCATTCTTTATTAAAGTAATGGCTAAGCAATTCAACCATCTGAATCAAATTGATAAACCTATAAAGTCATAGTTAGGTAATAAAATTTTTAAAATATAAATAAATATAGAAAATTACAAAAATGTAGAAAAAAATTAGACACGTTTATGATATTTTTATTAATCAAATTAAAAAAATAAGTATAATAAACATGACTTATTTTTATTGATAACGAAAATGAAATACAAAATTTATAAATGGCCAAAAATGAAACATAAAAATTAATAATAAATAGTTCAACTTTTGGGTAAATGTATTAACCTTTAATGTCATAAATAAATAATAAAAATTAATAGAATAAAGAATAAAAAAAATGAAAAAAAAAACATTCAGGCACATGTATAGTATCATATATTTATCCTATTAAACAAAATGTAAGTGTGACATATCAGAAATATTTTTTCACACAAAAATACAAAAAAATATAGAAAAAAGTGAACACATCTATAATTCTATATTTACACTACTATTAAAAATATGAATAAGATTGTGGAACTTTCTTTTGACTAAAATACTCATTTTTGAATTTAGTCCCCATTTAATTGCAATGTCTAAATTATAAATTGAACTACTACTTTTCACATCATTCAATTCCCTCTGTTTAAATCTTACATTTTCTTTTGATAAATGAACAAAAAAGATACATCAAAAAGATAAAACATTACAAAAAGAAGAATCTAGCCAAGCAAGTAGGCTTGTCAATGATACTTGAAATTTCACAACTTGATCCGACTATCACATTTTTGGATGAGGTGTTTATGTAATCAAATTTGGATTTTGCAATTTGCATCCGATTAATAATATTGGACTTCCTATCCAATATCAGCCTCCATAGAGGCATTTTGTCAAATACTCTACTCTCCCTCTTCAAGTATGGCATTCACCATCACATTAGAAGGATGAAAAAGATTACCTTCATCAACAATTGGCTGAACACTTACTAAGGACTAAGGATTTGTTTCACCTTCCTGTGTATCTAGCACCGGGGGCAACCTCCCTCCTTTAGAGATCGCTTCATTGTCAACAGGGTGGGAGATGTCTTCGTTTTCTAAGTTTAAAGTTCTACTATAGCTTTGTAAATTTGCTTTTCCTTTCTTATCCATTGAGATTTGATTCTTCTTTTGCTTTTCAGACTTCTTTTCCTTCCACTTACATGCTTCTTTAGCGTGCTCAATTTTGTTACATTGAATATAGTAGTAGGGCATGTTTTCATACATTATTTTTTGCTAGGGGTGGCAATTTTTCACCCAACCTACCCATTTACTTGGTGGTTTGGAAATGGGTTGATCACCCATTAGTCAATTTAAATAGGTTGCGTTGGGTTGTAAATAACCATTGGGTTAACCACTACAGATACAAGTATTAATTCCTTAAACCTTTTTTTAATTTTCTTCATTTGAATGAAATAATTTATAATTAATGCATTATTTTTTTATCAATTATTAACTAAAATTAGTTGTCTCGAATCAACACACTTCACCCAAATCGACATAAATCCAAATCAACTTGACCTGAGTCTAGACCAGCTTAACTTGGTCTAAATATGAATAGGCACGATCACCTTGGTTCGGTTCATTTGGGTCAGTAATCCCAACTTGAACCCGACCTAACCTAGGATAGGTCGATCCTGGTCGACTCGAATCCAAAACGGGTCTGAGCGCAATGGTTCGGCCTAACCCAAAATCCACCATGCTTGCTTTGCCCGGTTTGGATCATCCAGGCCGTATCCACATAGCTCGGCTCGAATCAGGACCGACCCCAATTTACTTCTCTTGACCCGCTTCAGGCCAGTCGGTTCGGTCCCAAATCCGTGCACAAACCTAATATGGGCTGGTCCAAGTCAATCCGCCATTGACTACCGGTTCGGTATGGTCCGACCGGACTGATCCATATCTAAACGGTTCAACCACCCTTGATGTGATTAGCTTGAAGACAATCCAATTAGATAGTTCAAGTTGGTCTGGTTTGAATTAAGTGGTTCGGTCAAACTCAAAACCTGAACATAGTCAAATGGCTTCGCCGATTGTGTAAAAGTAACATGCATGTAATGTGATTTGAACCTTCACCACTTGTGTAAATAGCAACTACTACTACCACCAAGCTATAACCAACTTATTTGTCAAGAGAGAGTTAGTTTTTTGTTTTAAGTACATAAACATAAGATTAATGGGTTTGGGCGGGTTGGATTGGTTTAAGGCGGGTTTGGGTTTAACCCAACCCATTTAATTTTATATAACTAGATCATTAATTAATGGGTTGGCGGGTTAGATGGGTTAGGTTGAAGCTCAACCCAAACCAAACCCAACCCAACCTGCCCAATTGCCACCACTATTTTTTGCCAATAACCCTTTATGCCTAAACCAATCCAAATACAAGAGGGGTTAGCCTTCAATAGATCCACCTATACACAAAAAAATTATGAGAATTTTAGACTAAGAAATATGAGACTTTTCCCACTTTTCCATATTAAAAAATTATATTTAAAATATAAAATATTAACATATATCTATGGTCAGGTCGGTTTACAAATGGCCAAATCGAAACTGATCACCTAACTTGGTCGAGTTGGAAAATTGCTAAACCAAAGCTGATCAGAAATACTAGAAGACCAACCAACTTGGGTCAAGTTCAATCAGATTGGTTATTAAAATGTTAAAATATAAAACATTTATATACTCCTATTTATTTCTATTATTTAACTTTTGTTTAACAAAACCCGTGACAAAGCCCGTACATCACACAGGTCCCTGCTAAGATATATATATATATATATATATATATATATATATATAAGAGAGAGAGAGAGAGAGAAAGAATCACTTGTTAAATCAAGTAGGGAGCCTCTACACACACCCACACTAAAATTTGCCACAATTTCAAACCCATAGTCCATATCAACTATATACCTCACTTAAGTTGTTTGGTAACATTGTCGGTTCCACCTTTGATCAATACAGGGAGGAACTAGAATTTTTTTGAGGGGGGCAAAAAAGTAATTATAAACATGGATAAGGTGGCTAAAAATAAATTAATAAATATAAGTAGGAGGACCAAAATATAGATAAGATTCCAATGAGTATTATAGGGATTTTCAAGGCATAGGAGGGGGGGAGGGGTCATGGCCCCCTCTGCCACCCCTGAATCAATAAAATTTTTTTGAGAAAATATTTTTGTAATATCACATAAGATGGTCACTTCAATCAGAAAAATGGATCCATGGGATTGATCATTGGTTATAGATAAAATATCAAATTTGAGTTTCAGGTATAAATAGTAATTTGTATTTGTCAGCTCAAAAAGTTTTTAATAGGAAAAAAAATCTTATTACACATTTTTATTGTTCACTCCAAAAGTACAGTTGGGGTGGGTACCAGTTCGGAATTGATGTCATTTCATTAGCGCAATGTGTAGAGTGGGGTTTTTTACTTTTTGAATATTTATAGCTCTGCAGTGGAAATCAGAAATCTGCATTGGGCCTGTCTGTATTTCTCTGAAAATATAAATGAAAGGGTAATATATATATATATGTTGAAAGTATCAACACGTATCAGTTCCGGCTCATATCGAACGAAATGTATCGTTCTGGGACCCCTCTGATACACCCATACACCCCTACAGTGGGTGTATCAGGGGTTTGATCAGTTCATGGGGTAGAGGAGCCCTAAAACGGCCCCTCTGAACCAGTTGCAAAAAATAAAAACAAAAAAAAGGCATCAAAAGCTGTATCGATACTCCCATACCAACATATTGGACGTATCAATATTTTGAACCTTGACATATATACCCCACTCAGTTTGAGACAGAGACAGGGGGATCCGGGGGAGCCATGGTCCCTCTCCCTATGTCCAAGAAATCATGTGTCATGCACAAGAAGCTGAAAAATAGCCCAAACTGTTTTTCTCCAAACAGCTAAAGTTTTTGCTCATGATTGGCTCAGTATTGCAATTAGAACAGTAGAGAGTTCAAAGTCATTGACAGTAGATATTCCCCATGTGCGGCTGTAATGTCTTATGGGTAGGGTGTAGAAAACAGATGGATCCAAACTCTTATAAACACTATAATCCGAAGCTAAAACACTATAAGCCGAAAGCACAAAGCCTAATTAAAACGTGGTTTTGGTCCTTAGCCTAGCCCAACCTTAATTCTCTAGCCTCATGAGGATACGAAGATTTTCATCAGAATTGACAAATCTCTACTTCCTTATAATTCCAAAGACTTCTCCTAAGAGGGTTTTAGCAATCATCTAGCCTTGTCACCTCCATTCAAAAATTCTGTCAAACCCCCTCTAGGGCATCACACGATGAGACATTTGAAAAATGCTTCCCTCGTTTTAATAGCATATATATCGGCCATCTCTAAGGCATCTGTTTCTGTTCTCTTTCCATTAATAATCCACATAAAAAACAACAGTTAAGTGTTTGACAGTATTCCTCATACAAAAATGATGAGAATAAGAAATGGGAAAATTCCCAATTAGTATTCTATACTTTGGGTCTAGTGATATTTTGGTCTCCAAATTTTAAAATGCGATAATTCAATACCCAAACTTTTAAAACATAACAATCCATTACCTGTTGTTAACTAGTTGTTAACCAACTGTTAAGTGGCATTTGAAAAAGACACAAATGCCCTTCGCGTGTCATTTAATTTTCTTTAACAACCATCCAAACACTGACAAAAAATTAAGTCTCAAATCCTATTCAAGAAAGTTGGGGTCACGGGAATGCCCACTCAAACGTTGACCCAAACTTTCTTGAATGGAAAAGGCAAAGATTTGGGGCTGTTATTTTTTTGTCAATGTTTAGATAATTGATAAAGAAAATTAGATGACACTCGAAGGGCATTTGTGTCTTTTTCAAATGCCACTTAATGGTTGGTTAACAGCTAGTTAATGGCAGATACTAGATTGTCACATTTTGAGGGTTTGGGGACCAAAGTGGCACTAGGCCCAAAGTACAAAGTATTAATCAGGGATTTTCCCATAAGAAATGACCATATGATAGCACTCTAATAATGATATAGGCGCCCCACGTACCTATTGAGCTCTTATTGGCATATATATATATATATATATACAACTTTTAACTACTTATTTCTCGAGCCAATTAGAGATTTAGAGCTAGTGCTCGAACTTGTGCTTGCCACTTCCTTCAACCATAATCTATAATATGTTTTCTTTAACCAAGTAAATCCTTATTTTAAGTGCACTTTCAAGTATATTAAGCTACCATTTGGAGGCCTCAATTTAATAATGCAGCTCTAAAATTTGCCACAATCTCATTAGAAAGAGAGTATGAACTCTCTTGCTAGCCATGTGCATTCTTTCTGCTCGATCCGCCTTTAGAAAGTTCAATTCTAATGTATTAGAAAGTTCTCTCTCAGTGTGTGTGTGAATGCGCTGGAGATGGCAGCAAGTATACGTAGTTATCCATCCAAAGAAACCTGCTTCTTAGGGTAAGTTTTTCTTGCATTTGCTTTCCATTTCAATTACAAATTGGTTCTCTTTTTCTTCTTGGCGTAAGTTTTCCTTTCTTTCTCTTCCTTTTTCAATTACAAATTGGTCATCTTTTTGTCAAACCATGCTTTCAGCGTGAATTTTGTATCCCTGAGCAGCTATGCTTCCTTTCAAGGGAGGATATATATATGATGATGGCCATCGACTGTCCTCCACTATGTTTTGTTCAGTCGTACATTTCCATTTTATGTAATTCAATTTCCTTAGACCCATGATTCCACAGTAAAAGTGAAACAAAATCACTGTTCATCCTTCAGCCCCAGATTGTACTTCGTTTGCACTTCTCCCTAACGTACTTGTTCCAAATCAATGACTGAGACCCAGGAACTTAGAACTTTGAGTCTAACTTAGGGAATGTAGGAATTGTACTAAATTTTTGTACAGGTCTCGTCCAGGATAAGGGAGTGTACTGCAAAATACTGTTTAAACACTGTTTGGAGTTTCAAATTGTCAATTTTTAACATTAACACTACTGTTTGTTTGATGCTTGCCAAAAAACAGAAGCAAGAATGAATTATCAAACCTTCTCGTACATTGTCCTTCCATTAAAGAAAATCTAAAGCTCTCCAGGTCTTCCCCATTGAAAACCATATTTAACAACTTTAAGTGATATCTTGGTTGAACATAGACTAATAATTCAACTGATCATGAAGATATTCAGGCCAATAGGCTTTAGACCACCGCCCCATTATAAAAGTTTAAATTAAATTATCCATGGTAGTGGGGAGGGCCTACTTAGTGTAAAGAATATAGCTTACTGTATGCTTCATCTGCAGTATTTAATACCTATCTTACATGGGAAAATCATCAGAGGGGGAATATAGAGAGTCTCATTAGCCACTCAGCATCTTAATTAATTTGTCACGTAAGGTGAGTAAAGTTTATATCTGTTAGTACTTTTTTTCTTTCTTCTCTCCATTTTAACTTGTTAATATATAAGGATTAAGCCCAAGAAAAACCTTCTGACTTCAGTGAAGTTTTTGAAAGAGTCGGAGATTGGAGAAGATGGGCTCCTACAAAGCTCGAGAGCACTTGAACAAGGAGAAACTGTGTTCATCTTCATGTGATCATCATCCTCTGGAGACCCCAAAAAGCCCCTATCAAGCCATGGAGTTCTTATCGCGTTCATGGAGCCAGTCTGCCACGGACTTCTTCAACATCTTATCATCCAAAGTGAGAAATTAATAGTCCTTTAAACTTATTCTATAGGTCTTCACGATTTACAGTGTCACATGCATGTATTCATTTTCATGGTGAAACACTGTAGCATTTCATCTTTTTCTAAGACTGGAAAGCAAGCTGCAAGCGCTAGCTGAAGTGTCAACTACCTTGAATGATGATTGTGAGTCGGCATCTGTTCGCAGCAGTTGTGAACTCGATTATATTGCATGTATCTACAGTTCCCTGTGCCATGCATTGGTTGAACTGCTGAACTGAACCATGGCTGCACCCATGTTTATATCCTTAGTACATTAATATTGTTGATCGCGAACTACAATTATTTAATATTATAGATTAAAGCCTTAGAAGGAAGTTTATATTCTTCATGTCAATTTGCAGAACTTATTGCTAGATACAGATGAAAGGCTAGATACAGGAGTAGAAAGTAACTCAAGTCAAGGCAGCAGAGATAGCATATGGGTAAGGAATTGAAGGATTCTCTCTCTCTCTCTCTCTCTCTCTTAGGCATAGACACAAGTTATTGGTATATACATGACTCAGACTCGATCATCAACTACTACTCTGCCAGGATAGCCAGCTGAGTCGGACTCAGTGATGAATGATGATGAGTTCACAAACTAGAATAAAAGTTAGTTGTTCAGCTATATATACCTTCTAACTAAACCTGAAGCTTTGATCCGCTAACTCCCAACTAAACCTCAAGTCAATGAGTTGGTTCCATCAAAGCTTTATTGTGATATGGTATCTGATTTTCTGTGTTGGTATCTGTGGATAGAAATGGCTTGCAGCTGGAAAGTCCGTGAGAAGGGTCCTTCAAAGGCAAAGATCAGTCAAGAATAGTTTGGTAATAAGCAGGATAACCATTGCTATAGCTATACTATAGTTAAGTTTTCTCTCCTTTGAAATTGGTTCCTGTCTCTCTATTCTAATTACAAAGATGAACATAAAACTCATGAAGGGATGGTTGGTGGAACGACCATTGTCTAGCTTCTCCAGAAGGTATAGAACAGAGAAAAAGAAGGAAGAATTCCGACTGCAGACAGCCAAAGTCCATGCAGCCCTTTCAGTTGCAGAGTTGGCTGCAGTGGTTGCTGGCTTCACAGCAGGCGGAGGCTTTGAACAGCTAGACATCGATGACTTTTCTAGCAAAGGTAGAATACGGGACAAGAAGATGGGTATGGCTATTGCTTCAGCTGCGACCTTGGTGGCAACAGTGTGCGCCGAGGCTGCGGAGTCTGCAGGCGCGCATAAAGCCCACATTGAATCTGTCGTCAACTCTGCTCTCACTGCTCGGACTCCGTCTGACATCATCACACTCACAGCCACTGCCGCAACATGTAAGCCCACTTCAACCATTTTTCTCCTTAGGCTGTGTTTGGTTGCAATGCAAATAAATTTGCACTTATGCAAAACCATGACAGTGCAAATCATTTGAGTGTAAATTCTGGCCTATTTTTGTTTCAAATTTTAGCTTATTCTGTTTGATTGCAGTACAAATGAAGTAAATTAAGACATGAAACAAAATATAATAAAATCTAAAAAAAATAAATAAGAATTTACATTTTTTACATTTGTACTAGTGCAAATTCCAAATATAGCCTTAGGCTCAGTTTGGAAGGAGTACAAACACAAATATGTAGAGTGCAAAACCTTGTATTTTGTATGTATTTGCACTCTATATATTTGTATTTATTTAAGTCTCAGTTTGAAAAGAATATATATACAAATATAGAGTACAAAACTTGGTCTTTTGTATTATTTGTATATATTTATACTGTACATATTTGTATTTATAGTCTTTAAGCTCAGTTTGGAAGGAGTGCGTATTTGCACTGTACATATTTTGTATTTGTATCTATACAAATACAAATTTGTACGTCTCATTTTACTGAACAATTAATATCTTGATCACTATTGAAGCAAAGAGCTTACTGCAGTTATTAAGAGCTTGCTTTGTATAGTTGTTTCTGAACTGTAACGTAACCTACTGATTTTACAAGGTCTAAGAGGAACTGCGACACTGAAATCGAGATCTGTAACTAGTACATGCTTCTCAAATTACAAGGAAATGCTTGCCAAAGGCGCCCAATTATCAGTATGTACATTCTCTGGTGAGGAAGAAACTCTGACTTGAGAACTTCAGCAAAAGAGAGAGAGAGAAAGAGAGAGAGAGAGAGAAAGAGAGAGCAATATATAGTTGATAATACAATATTTTGTATTCACTTAATGCAGGTCAAAAAAAACTCAGAAGTGTCTGCATTTGCATCAAGCACAAAAGGCTCATACTGAGATTGGAGAAGAGATACCTAAAGGGAGTCTTGACAATTTTTAAACAGTGTAAGACCCATTTTTCTGTTGATCGTCTCTTAATTTAAACTACCTGAAGATAAGTTGCAGAACTTCAAATCCCATTGACTTGCTATATTTTCTCAGATAAGATTATGAATGTGATCAAAGCAAACAAGAAAGCTCATGGTGTTTACTCATTATGCCTCAGTACCAGTGGAGGCAATTTCGAGCTGCTGTTTGAAGATGAAGAGCAATATGATGTCTGGAGATCAACTACCTCGCGCCTCTTGCTAAACCAACAATCTTATTCAACCACAAGCTCTCCAAAACATGAAATCCTTTGAAGTATATCCAGAGTTCATCATTTTCAATTCACTGTTACATAAATAAACATCAGATTAGCTTGATTTGTCTGGAAATTGTGTACATCATTTTGTGAAATAATTGCATTGAAATAAATGGAATGGGCAAGAAAACCGCATTTGGCAGTCTTGTTTCTCAAAAAAAAAAAAAACATTTTTGTAATGATTAGCTTTGGAATTTAGGCTTAGTTTAGAAGGAGTACAAACACAAATATGTACAGTACAAATACATACAAAATACATAATTTTGCACTCTACATATTTGTATTTGTACTCCTTCCAAACTGAGTCTTAGGAAAGGATGTATTTCTTGAAACTTCGAAATTGACATTTCTTAAATCGCCTTGGTGATCTTGAGTCACCCTGGTGACATGTATCGCAATTTGGAGAGAGAGATAATTCCCTTTCATTGATTTGGAAAATATTACAAAGAAATATATATATAGCAAATGAAGAAGCAAAAGAAGAAAAAAAAAAGGAAAACTAATAAATTGTAAATTACAAGTTTAGTCTTCTAATAGCCCCCCTCAAGCTGGAGCAAACAAGTTTTGAATGCCCAGCTTGCAGATTGAGCTATTGAACGAGTGAGGTGGCAAGGGCTTGGTGAAGCAGTCAGCTAATTGGTCTTCAGAAGTTACTGGCATCGAGTGGATCAAACCGGCTTGCAATTTTTCCCTTACAATGTGGCAATCTATGTCAATATGTTTTGTATGCTCATGAAAAATTGGATTACGAGCAATGTGAATAGTTGATCGATTGTCACAAAAAACAAGAGTAAGAGCAACTTGAGGGATCTACAAATCTTTTAATAAATAAGTAAGCCATTGAACTTCACATGTAACAGCAACAAGGGAACGATACTCAACTTCAGAGGAAGATTTGGAAACAATTTGTTGCTTCTTGGATTTCCAAGATATTAGACTATCTCCCAAAAAAACATAATGGCCAGTGATAGATCTCCTGGTATCAAGGCACGAAGCCCAATCTGAATCTGAGAAGGCTTTCAACTATAGAGATGATGAAGCAAAGAAGAACACTCCTTGGCCAGGACTAGCTTTTAAGTATCAAAGAATTCTATGTACGGCTTACATATGAAGGTTTGTAGGGAAGTCCAAAAACTGAGAAAGATGTTTGACAGCAAAACAAATGTCTGGCCTTGTGCTATAAATAAATTAATTTGCCAACCAATTTTCTGTAGGAAGTAACATATGTTAGAGGAGCACCAGCATCTTTATCAAGTCTTTGAGAGGTAATCATAGGAGTAGATACTGACTTGTTGTTTATAAAACTTGTTTCCTCCAAGAGATCAATCACATACTTCCTTTGGCTGAGATTAATGCCAGCCATGGATCTAGCAACCTCTAGGCCAAGAAAGAACTTGAGTTGGACGATATCTTTAATTTTGAAAGCATCATGTAAGAACTTTTTGACCTCATTTATCAATTCAATGCTGTCACTTGCCAAAATGACATCATCAACATAAATTAGCAAGGCTATAAAATGAGAACCAGCTTGTCTTGTGAACAGAGAAGTATCAGAAATTGCTTGAGTGAATCCTTGAGACAATAAGGCATCAGTGAGTTTTTTATTCCATTGTCTACTTGCCTGCTTGAGACCATAGAGTGACTTAGTTAATCTGCATACTTTTGAAGGATCAGAAGTTTCAAAACCTGGGGGAAGAGTCATGTAAACTTCTTCATGTAAGTCACCATGCAAAAAGACATTGCTAATATCCAGTTGTTGCAAATGCCAATCTTTAATAATTGCAACAGGAAGTAAACATCTAATAGTTGTTATTTTTGCAACTGGAGAAAAAGTAACAAGATAATCAATGCCATTCTGTTGAGTATAGCCCTTGGCAACTAATCTTGCCTTATATCTTTCAATGCTGTCATTTGCATGATACTTGGTTTTAAAAACTCATTTGCACCCTATAGGTTGTTTTCCTACAGGTAAATCGGTTAAAACCCAAGTATTATTTTGCTCCAATGCTTTGATCTCAAGTGCCATTGCATCCTTCCAGCATTGTGATTTTATAGCCTCATTATAGGTTCTAGGATCTTTGGTTTGGGAGATTTGAGTGGCAAAGATCCTATGAAAAGACGATAATTTGTGAGTGGAATAGGTAGAAGATATGGGGTGAGGATTGGAGGTTTTGAAAACAGAATTGGCTTTTAGATTTGGTATTTGGCAGTGATATTGGTCAAGATATGAAGGAAGTGTATGAGATCTAGATGATCTTCTAGGTTGGGTTTCAGAATGTGTACTTTGTATGGGATCTAGCGAAACATTAGTAGAAGGGGTTGGATCAATAGTGGTATTATCTGAAGTGGTAAGTGGTGGTGATTGATTAGTAGATGAAGATGTGAAAGAAGGTGGAGAGGGTTCTGCTAAAGAAACTGCATATTCTGTGGGAAGAATGAAGTTTGAATTATCTATTGAGAAAGAATTAGAATGAAAAGGAAATGAGTGTTCATAGAAATGAACATCTCTTGAAACAATGACCTTTTTAGTTCTGAAATTATACAAACGAAAACCTTTAGTGGCAGAAAGATAGCCAAGAAATACACAATGATCGGCTCTAGTATCAAACTTAGTTCTACCTGTATCAAGTGTAGAAGCAAAGCAAAGGCATTCGAAAACTTTCAAATTATCAAATGAAGGAGCAGCATGATAAAGAAGCTGAAATGGAGTTTTGTTTGAAATGATTGGGAAAGGAGTTCTATTTATTAGATAGACTGCATGAGAAATACAGTCAGACCAGAAGGAAATGGGAAGTTGTGATTGAAACTTGAGAGCTCTGGCAACATTCAAAATATGTTGGTGTTTTCTCTCAACAATAGAATTTTGTTGACGAGTACACACACATGTAGCTTGATGAACAATACCTCTTGAAGCATAAAAATCAGGCATGTTAAATTCCAAAGCATTATTAGATCTAATACACTTTACTTTTGCAGAAAACTGAGTTTCAATCATAAAACAAAAGTTTTGAATATGTTGTCTAGCTTCAGATTTAGTTTTCATAAGGTATATCCATGTAAATCTACTATTGTCATCAACTATTGTCAAAAAATATTTATGTCCATAAAATGAAGGAGTAGAAAAAGGACCCCATGTATCAATGTGAATCAAATCAAAATAGTTGGCAGAAGTAGATTGGCTAATGGGGAATGAAAGTTTTCTTTGTTTGGCATAATGACATATATAACAGTAATTTGAAGATGGTAGTGTTATAGAATGATCCAATGCTCTCAAAAGTTTCAATCGAGGATTGGACAAATGCCCCATCCTAAAATGCCATATATCAGTTGCATTAGGCTTATTACAAAAAGGAATAGAAACAAAATTACAAATAATGAAGAATTACAAGAAACAGATGGTAGGATAAGCTTGTAGAGGCCATTGACCTTCTTAGCTAATCCAATCATCTTCTAGCATTGATGATCCTGGAGGATACAAATATTGTGTTGAAAAATGAGACAATAAGAATATGAATCATTAAGCTTGCTAATAGATATAAGATTGAAAGAGAAATGAGGTATATAAAAAACATTAGAAGTACAAAATTGGAAGAGAATATAACAGTTCCTAATGCAGAACCAGGAGCAAGGTTGACTTGTTGAAGCAGACTCATGAGCTGATTGTATTGGTCTTGAGTAATTGGAGAGGTTGCCACATTATTGGCTGAAGTGAATTCATTATGAACTCTAGATGCAGAATTAGGAATTAAAGAATCTGCAACATCTGTGCCTTCGTCTGCTAATTCACTGTTATAAGAATCTTGATTGGCATGCGCAGTCTTTTAACCAAATCTGCCTTTCCCTCCTCTATAGCCAACTAGATATCCATGCTTTTTATAGCAAGTTTCAACTGCATGTCCTGGAGTGTTACAATAGCTACAGATTGGCTTGGATCCTGTATTAGCATAGTGGTTCCTGAACCAAAGTTAGAGGAGGAAAATGATTTCTGAGATTGTTGTGAATTCTATGGAACAAATGGTCTTCGATTGTAATTAGATCATTGTCCTTGGGTTAAGAACACAGAGGCTAGTTCCTCAAGCTTAATCACAGGATGATTGAGCTGTCTTTCATGTTGAAGCACCAAAGAAAACAATTTGTTAATGTTGGGCAAATGATCCATCAAGAAGATTTGTGACCTTACTGTTGCGAAATTATCATTGAGGCCTTTCAAGAATCTGATAGAATAATCATTCTGATAAGATTTCTTAACATCTTTGAGTGCTTGACAAGAACATTGGGGCTCACAAGTGCAAACTGGAACAGGTCTAAGAGTAACATATTCTCATCCCACAAAATTTTTAATTGTGTGTGATAATCAGTGACAAAAAGTGAGTTTTGTCGAAAGTTATAAATCTCTTCTTGCAGTTCTGAGATTCTTATAGCATATCCTTGAGAAAATCTATCATACAAGTCCTTCCAAATGTCCACAACATTGTCTAACCACAAAATACTTTTAGCAATTGAAGGTGATAAGGAACGAACTAACCATGAATATACCATTGTGTTGCATCTTTGCCAGGCTGGATAAGTAGGATCATCCTTCGAAGGACTTAGTATGTTTTCATCAACAAAACCAAGCTTATTCTTTGAGAGTAAATTCATTCGCATGGATCTGAACCATGAATGAAAGTTAGGCCCTGATAAAACTGGTGAAACTAACACCAGAGATGGATTCTCATTCTGATGAAGGTAGAACGGATTTGATGGTGTATCTTCAGGCCTTGTTGTAATTGCAACTTGTTGTTGCACAATATATCCTTCACCCCCCCCCCTAAAAAAACCAAAAAACTTAAAAGTCCCACTAAAATGTCAAGGATCACGATATTACACTCCTCCAACTCTAAAATTATAAATTTTTGTTTATTTTTCTTAAAAAGGAATTGTAATAGATCCAAACCATCCCATTTCTCTCCAAACCCTACCTCATCTACTCCCTATCTTATTTTCTTATTTAACTTCCCCCCACCCCCACCCCCCCAAAAAAAAAGAAAAAAAATCCTAGCTCCACCACTTTGAAGGTGGCTCTTTTTGTTGGAATCATCCTAAACTAGGATTTTTTTTTAAATTAATACTAATGGTAGTTTCTTAAAAACTGGAAGTAGTGGGTTTGGATTTGTAATAGGAATGATATAGGGTTTTTTTTGGGAGGTAAATGTGGAAATTGCTTGGTTATTTCTCTAGAATATGCAGAATTTTTTGTTATTAAAGAAGGTTAATTGTTTAATGGACCTTTGTTTTGCTAATGTAATTGTTGAAAGTGATGCCATTGTTGTTGTGAAGGCTATCAATAGAAAGGGACTTTAATAGTGAGTGTAGGTATATTTTGATCACCACGACTATAGTAGCACAAAAGGTGCTAAACCAATTCCACAAAGGTACCCATGATGAGTCTAGGACTCGACACAAACCCGCGATGAACCCTGAGTCTGCACAAGTTTGCAATGAACTTAGAACCTAAAATGAACCTGCGATGAACATAAAGCCATCGTGAGACTGCGATTAGTTTAGATTCATTGCATATGCGTGATGAGCATGAGCCATCGTGAATCAGCGATGAGCTCAGAGCCTTCACAAACCTGTGATGATCTCAAGTCCATCACAGGTCATAAACAAGTAAGGAAACACGTGCTTCACTAACGGCGCACGTGACAGAACCCCTAGTAAGATTAGAAAAGACACACGAGACAAGTATTGACATCATTCATGCCACGTCAGTTTAAAAGACTCGCAAAAGGAAGTAGTACACGTGTGTTATGAGAATCCTCAAACGAAAGGAAACCTCGTACTCAAGATATTTCATAAGACACAAGGCAAAACCCTAGCAGTATTCCCTGATAATTGACACTGAATCAAAGATTCCCTTCCCTAGTGGGAATCAATGACAAATAGACCATGGAGTATGACATTTATGGTTGGGAATATCAATAAAAATCTTTGAATTAGCCTCTACAACCACCCTAGAAATTCCCAATGCCTTAGCCAATTCAAGGACATGTAACAAAGCAAAAGCTCAGCCATGAGGTTGTATACTAAAATATGTATTGAAAGCTACTACAAAGTTATTCCTACTATAGTGAATAACTCCCCCTCATGAGTTGAACTAGGATTTCCCCTAGAGGAACCATCTACATTCAATTTAAAATATCCTTGTTCCACCGAATTTATGTAAATTACCTTGCATTTGTTCACCTTTCTTGGTAGTATCCTCATTCCCAAACCTTCAAGAGAAAGTTTTTTACTCCATGATGGATAAGGGTGGATTCAGGCTAAGCCAAGCCAAATATCTGGCTACTAGAGCTCGGCTTGCCTAAAACTATGAAGCTTGAGCTCGATCCAAGCTAGAGACTTGAGTTTGAATTGGCTTGGCTCAAAAGCTTGTATGTTTGAGGTCGACTGTGAATCAAACTTCATATAAAATTAAAATTTTATTTTTTTATTTTACACATAAAAGATTAATATTTGTAAAAACTATTTATCATTACACAAGTCGAGTTTTATCATACTCGAGCTAAACTTGATTAGCAAATAGCTCATGAAAAGCTCGATTCTTGTCCACCCCTTATGACAAATAAGAGGTGTTACGAAAAAGGGAATTAAGTTCCTAAATTGACCATTCAACTCTTCTAATAACATAGCACATTTAAAGCTCCCTTCCATTCTTCACCTACACCTCTCTTTCTAAACCTCTCAAATAATGAAATGTAACTATTTGTGAGGTGCATCTATTCCATTGGTTTTGGAAAACTAGACCAATATTAAGCCATCTTTGAAGCAAAATCTAGATTGATTCATACTCAATAAATTCGACCCCTAGTAGGTTAATAAAATGTCTCCGTACTTTCTTAGCCAAGAATCTGCTAACTAAAAGATGATTCACATCTTTAAAGGTAGGATACCTACAATAGTTGCATTTCAAGACAACTTGGGATTCCTAAGGATTAGACATCAACATCCATGCCAATCCTTGATTGTAGAACCTTCCAAACAAAAAAAAAATTCAATCTTGATCAACATTGCCTTATTGCATATAACTGCTTTCCAGTCCACCTTAGGATGAATTGTACGGATCCCCTCCTAGTCTTCTTTCAATGAGAAAGAATCATCACTATTTGCCATCCATACAATTTGGCAGATTTATTAGAAGTTCTAACTGCAGAACTTTTGATATTGTCACTCAATGCCCTTGGCAAGTTCAAATCTTGAAAATGCCACTCATCATAATCATTCAAGACATCCTTTACCCCGAAAGTCCAAATTCACCTCTTCAATATTCTCAAGGTGATCAATTAGAGGGCCGATATCTAGCCATTTATCAAGTTAGAAATTGATAAAACCTCTCCTGATTAGACATTTTGAAGCATTTACCAATTTATCCATCATCAACAAATTCTTCCTCCATGTTGTTGTGACTGAAAGAAGGCGAATAGGAATATAAAAAGTGTTGGGTACCACAGTATTTAGCCTTAAAGAAACTTGACCACAAATTGTCTTTATATAGTAATCTCCATAAAGCTTTGAGATGTAATGATTCATATGTCATATAAGCTCCGAATTTGTAATGCACCTTAAATGAAAGGACTAGACACCTAGTCCCAAGCTTACCAATGATGTCTTCTATTTCTAAGCTATCCAACCATGGGAAATTAGAAAGAATTTGTTCTAATCTTTGAATCATTCCTTTTGTAGAGTAAATATGCAAAGGTATGCTGCTGAGCACATGCCTTATCAGAAGCAACTTGCCACCAATTGTCAAAATTTTACTTCACCATCTGGATTGTTTGGAATTAACTTTCCCTAACAAATCCTCAAAATGAATTATTCTTAGTCTTCCTTTGGATATTGGAACCCCTAAGTATGTAAAAGGGAGTCTGTGAGGCAAACCTGTCATTATTTCAATTATCTATAACCTTGCTACCAAGGCTTTAGAGGAATTAACAAAACAACTCTTCATCTTATTTATTAGTTGCCTTGAACACCTTTCATACTTGTAAAGGAAGTCCATCACTTTTTCTAGGACTCTTTTAGATTCTCTAGTAAAGATGAGTGTGCCATCTACATAAAGACTATGTGTAATCAATGGGCAGCCACGACAAGTGATGTAGTTAGTTCCTATTAATTAGTTCCCTAGTTTGCTAAAGCCACAACTCAAAACCTCTTTAGACAAGATAAATAGATAAGGTGACAGAGGATATCCCTGTCTCACACCTCTTGAATATTTGAAAAAAAAAATTGTCACTACACCATTCCATATAATGGAAGACCAACAATTGTCCACTATTTTTATTATTATGCTAATCCGTGTTGAGTTAAAGCTAAATCTCAACAACACCTATTCTAGAAAAGTTTAGTATAGCTTGTCATAGGCTTTAGCCATGTCTAATTTGAGGATGACATTTCCTCCATACACTTTTCTATCCACATCAACCATTAACACCTAAACCAAGGAGATATTATCAAAGATATTTCTCCCTCTAATGAAAGCCCATATTCTTTAGATGTTAACTTATCCAAAATGCTAGACAAGCGAACAATGAAGATTTTCGTAATTAGTTTCTAATAGAAAAAGATATATAACTCACCAGCAATTCACCCCAATAAAGAAATACCGAACTACTCATTCGACATTTGTAGCTATATTCTCTCAACAAGCTATAAAGAAATGGCATTTGAAACCATCCAAATGGGGTGCACTATCCTTATCAAAGAGCCCACATTGCTATTTTAATTCATCTACTTCTAGGATCAAAACCAACGTATTGTTATTTTCATTTGTGACTACTTTGGGTGTAATGGATAGATCATTATCCAAAACTACTAGTTTCTCCTATAACACTTTCTCAAAGTATCAAATTGCCTACTACTTATTTTGGGTTTCGTCTTCTAGGAAAGACCCATCCTCATCTTTAATCCTTTTGACCATAGCTTTCAACCTATTCACCTTGACTATGGCATTAAAAAAATTTAGAAGTTCTATCACTATCATTCAACCATCTTATTCTCAACTTTTGCCTCCAAAACCTTTCCTCTATTTTGAGAATATCAGGCAAATCATCTAAGATTCAGTGCATCCAAAAATTCCTACCCACCAAATTTCATCCCAAGATTCCCACATTTAATGTACTATCAAGCCAAGATTATGTTTCAACAAATCTCATTGATTAGAGTTTATCAGCCATAGATCTCCATTTTCCAAACTTCATTAGTGTTACAACCTAATTCCTCCTTTTGACTATTAAGCAAGAAAGATTTTGTTTTAATGCACTATATTAAATCACCTTTCATATGTCCTAACCTAAGACCTCAAGAGGGTGGGGGCTAATGTCAACCCTACACTTGACCTATTAAAACCCCTTGACTAGTATAATTGAGCCTAGTAAACTTAGAAAACCCAAAACCCTAAAGATACCCCCACTTAAAGCTAGGAACAGACAGAATGATATTTATGGTTGATTTAAATTTACATTTTATGCCATTGCAATGAGATTGCTATGTCAAACATGCCTCAAGCTCTTATTAGATGTACAAAATCCATGAAAATCAGTCTTGATATAGCCAAAACCGACCATTAGTCAAAAACTACCAAGGGACATCATGCTAGGGTGCAAAGTTATCAATTGACGAGCTAGCCTGATTTAGATGAGTTGACCTATCTTGATGAATTTGTTCTAACGACCTGACTTGGTTCAGACGAGTAGACCTAGTCTTGATGAGATGACTTGGTCCTAACGAGCTAACTTGGTCTATACAAGATGATTTGACATCAGCTCATAACATGCACAAGAAACGCATGGCCAAGCTAATCAAAACACCAATGCTAGTGCATACCACGTGCATACAATGTGCACACATCGTGTTAACTGAGGGCATGACAAATGGACCGAGCTTGGGCCACATGTGAAAAACTTGTCAGTTCTTGGATGAAGCCCCTCTCCTATAAATAGGTGAGCCCCCTATTCATTTGGACACAACTTAACACTACATTACACAAGACACACTTAAATAGGTGAGCCCCCTATTCATTTAGACACAACTTAACATTGCATTATACAAGACATGCCTGACACCTCAGTACATAGAACTCTCTAGCTCTCCTTACGAGTTCTCAAACTCATCACACTAACCTCTCCAACTCTCCTTATGAGCTCTCCAACTTATCACATGGAGCTCTCCAGTTCTCCCACCGAGTTCACCAGCTCTCTACACGAGCTCTCACCTCATCTCACTAAGCTCTTCGGTTCACCTTCTCTTTCCTTGGCGTTACTAACTTAACCATTAGAGTCTATGCCCCTGGGATATCACCTGGGGCCTCTGATGTTTCTTCTAGTTGTAGGTCTCCCTTAGTATCTGAGGTGACAAGTTGCCTAGTTGAGGTGACACTCTAAGACAACGTAACACCCTACTCCAACAACTTTCCATCTTCACCCTTGTGGCCAATTTTAACATCAACAAGTTTCAAATTAAGGAGAAATGTTGGATCTTTAAGAAAAGTAGACTACAAGCCCTTTCCATTTGAAAATATCTTACCTTTCTCTATAAATAGAGACCCAAATTAAGTAAGAGAGGACCTTGAAATATTCCCAACCTTTATAGAGTTTCCATTTGCATTTTCTCACAAGAAATCTCCTAGCCTTGAGCCTTGAGCTTCAAATCCACTCTACTGTGTTCCACTTACCCTCTATTGACAATTTCAAAAATCTCTTGACATTGAGGGGATATACATCACTTTCCTAGTTCACTTGAAAGGTTGACTAAAAGCACACCACACACTCAAGAGCTTGTTCAAACACCATTTCAATTTGGTTCAACTACTAGTAATTCCTTGTCAAGGTTACATATGAGAGGTAAGCTTCTCATTCTATCTTTTGGCTCACCAAGTTTGTAGTTCTTTGGTTTATTCCAATTCCGAGTTGCTTGAAGTTCCAAAAACTTGGGGAAGTTGCATTCCTAACTTCTTCCAAACCTAGATAAAGAGGTAGAGAGGCAACGGTCTTAAGGAGCCAACCATGAGCTTCTTGGAGCTCACAATATGTATATATGATATTTTGTTTATTATATATTTTATATATAAAATATTATGTAAGCCTAGAACCCAAGCCAAGATTGGGCCTAGGTAATAGCCCTTATCATAGGTGTAAAAGCTCAACCCATGATCAATTAATCCCTAGATAATAGATGTCAAGTTATTGGCCTAATCAAGTTCGGGTATTGTCTCTCCCAGCTAAATTTGCTTTAACACACAAGGTGCCCACTAGTTAGTTGATGGATTCGAGCTGAGCTGAGCTCGAATAACTAAAAATCCATGAGGCTCAAGCTTGATTCGAGCTAGAGACTTGAGCTCGACTATGAGCCAAGCTTCCTATAAAAAAGTTATACATATAAAAAAAATTTATTTTCCATACAAAAAAATTAAGAATTATAAAAATTATTTAATATCATACATATAAAAAATAAAAATATTATTTTACATATAATAAAAATTATTCATTATTAATATGTATGTATGTATTGTAAGTGAGGTCGATTAAACTCATGAGCCTAATGAGCCAAGCCTTATTGGGCTTGAGCCTGGCTCGATTAGCAAATGAGGCTATATATTGGGCTTAGGCTCAACTTAAGCTCAGTTTAGACTAGGGGTGGAGCTAGGGGGACTTGGGGGGCCGTGCCCCCTGGCTTGAAAAACAACACACTAATATACCTTTGTGCCAAGTGAAATTGAGGAGAGATAAGGTTTGCCCCCCCCTCTCCCGCCCTATGGTTTGGGTAAGTATAATAATTTATTATTTATATAGATATATTTTTGCATACTTTTGGATTATCAAGGGTCAAACGGGTGGAGCTCTCTTGATTTTTAAATATCTTCCATTTTTAATGTTTTTTATATAATTGATTAATTAGAGGAATTCAAGAGTATTTTTATTTTAGTTTTTCTAATTTTTATTGTCATTTTGTCATTGTGTTCAAATTGAAATTGATTCAGTAAATTAGAAGTTGGAACACCAAAAGGAAAAAGTTTTACATTTGAGGTACTAAGTATACAACTTACAAATTCTTGTTTTTTATTTTTGAATTTTTTGTTTTATTTATATATAGTTGCCTTTTTTTTCATTATATTTCCTTTATATGATCACTTAGATGAGAATGAATAGGAATGAGGGTGGGGCATTTTTAATTAATGGGTCCCATGTGATCAACAAAAGTCTCAAATGGGATTGACACAGAAAAACATACCATTCCCTCACGAGCTTATGCACCTCTTGCGCTAGGTGGGCAATTTTCCCACCTATCGCACTATGCATCTGTCCCTATCTTATTGCTTAGTGCCCATTTGTTAGGGATGATAATTTCAATCCGACCTACATAATCCTGGTTTGAAAATTCTAGTCTTGGCCTAAGTTTTGTGTTCAGGCCTAGCCCTAGTTTAGGCTCGTGGTATGTGGCTATGAGTCTGAATTTGTTTCTCACACTGCGCGCCTCACACCAATCTCATAGCATGTTTTGGCTGTATATCGGAACATCTGCCATCTTTTAATTTATTATTCATGCGGATGGGGAGATGTTTCCGTGGGATGTGGCTATTTTATGACAGTGATATATTATATATTTTATATTAATCATTATAATTGTTAATATTTTATGAATATGCTATTTTAATTGCTAAAATTTTTACTATGAAAATTTTATTAGCTTTTGACCCAAAAAATATCTCAACTCTATTCCTGATTTTTCACAAGTCGATTCAAAATTGGGATGGGGCTACGCCGCTAGGATACTCCGTTGTCGTGTAGCTGTATGATGCATGGAGCAAAAATTCTCTCTTACATACTAATACCAAATCCAACGGTCAAAAAACGGCTTCACTTTCAAAATTTCAAATTCAACCCGAAGAAAACGCGAGAAGATATCATATAGGGCAGCTGGAACACTGCTCGCGTGGCGCATTGTAGACGGCCGATATACATTTTTTGTTTTTCTCCAAAACAAACGGGTAAGAACGAACCTTCCGGTTTTCGTCTTCGTCCTAGTCCTCTCTCTTTCTCTCGCTTGCTTGTTCTGTTGTTCGCATTCCATCTTCCGCTTGAATCACAGATTTTGCAGACAAGAAGTTAGGATTAGGGTTTCGAAGATGACCACCATGGAGAGCTTGATCGGCTTGGTGAACAGAATCCAGAGGGCTTGTACAGTCCTCGGCGACCATGGTGGTGATAATGCTTTGCCAACTCTTTGGGAAGCTCTTCCTTCAGTTGCCGTTGTCGGAGGACAGGTTTTCTTCTTGGCCGATCTTAGTTCGGCACCCGATCTATTTCATTGTCGGTCTTGGTTTTATCCATCAGTTCTAATTTTGATTTTGATTGTGATTCCATCTGAGAGCAGAGTTCTGGAAAATCTTCAGTTCTTGAGAGCATCGTTGGGCGTGATTTTCTTCCCAGGGGATCTGGTGAAGATTCTGAAACTTTGATTTCATTTCTTCTGTATATGTGTTTTTTCTCCGATGTTCTGGTATTAAGTGGTTGTTTCTGATTTGATTTGGTAATGTTGTGGTGTTTGCAGGAATCGTGACGAGGCGCCCTTTGGTCTTGCAGCTACACAAGACGGAGGAGGGGCAGGTGGAGTACGCTGAATTTCTTCACTTGCCAAAGAGGAGATTTACAGATTTTTGTACGTTGTTCTGATGATTATTGCACTCAGTATTATTGGTATATTTGTATACCTTTCGGTGTGTTATCTCCTATGAGTTTGTAGTGGCTATTAGTATTTTTTTTGGCTATGGATTAAGGGGATTTTGCTCCATTTTTTTTTTAATTAAAGAATATTTTCTTAAATAAAGTAGGAAGTGTGATCATCATCATCATCATCATCATATCCCAACTATATAGGGTGGGCTACATGAATCCTGTCAGTCCATTCTGCTTAAAGCCATATTCATTGTTAAATTCTTAGCTAAAAATCATTTTTTACTACTACTACTACTACCCATGTCCTTTTGGGTCTACCCCTTGCCCTTCTAGTCCTTTCAACTTGTAACAAATGGCCTCTTTTTCAGGGTGCTGTTGATGGTCTTCTAGGCACATGAGTGATGACCTAAGTTCTTCCTATGAATGACTTTATTTCTGATCCTACACTTTCTAGTTTTTTCCACTCATCAATCTCAGTATAGGCATTTCTGTTACACTCATTTTCTGGAAGATAAGCTTGTTGGAGTAGATGAAGATCCTACAGTACATGGCAAAAAAAGATGCCAGCATGTTGTACTTGTAAAAGTTGTATGGGTTGCATCTCTACATGTGTCTTGGCAGCAATTGCTACAAAGTATTTTAAGTTTGCTTATCTTGTCATTTGAGGGACTGGTCCAAGCTTACCGTTTTCACACTGATATTGTAACAGGGTTGAATTAAGCTTTGACATCCTGTTTACTATTGCAGCCATGGTTCGCAAGGAAATTCAGGACGAAACTGATCGGATGACTGGGAAGACAAAACAGATTTCTCCAGTTCCTATTCATCTCAGTATTTATTCTCCAAATGGTATGTATATTTTATATGCCAATTTCTTGATGTGATGCCAAGAAATATATAGCTTGGGGACATTTATCATCTCAACCATGTTCATTTTTTATTGTCTAAAGTAATATAATCCAAAACCTTACTATAGTGGACATTTATCATTTCTTTTTGTCTGTAAGAGGATGGTGTTACATAAGTATTCTACTTGAAGGATCAAGTAGAATATTCCAGAATGAGATTAAACATGTGTGCTAATGTGCTAATCAGTTAAGAATATTTCAGAATAAGAGTAAAATGGGAAAGAAAAAGACGATTATGGAATTTGCCTCACCCAAAATATATAAATATTCCATATCCATTTTATGGGATCTTCTTCAACCCATTAGGGAGAGGGAAACCCGCTTATTCTCTCTCCATCTCTTCTCTTTCTCCCTTCTCTCTCCTCCTCTGGTTTCTGACTGCTGTTGCTTTGGATCTTCAGAGTAGACCATCAGTGCCAACTCCACAACTCTTACAGAAGCATTTATTTGTCAATTTTTTCTTGCGGGGTCATACAATAATTTGAGCCTTCATAAATGTCAATTTTTTAACATTTTCAACTGCCAACATCGCAGCTCATGGAGGCCTTTGTGCCTGTTTGGGAGGGCTTTCACACAGCTGACTTCTAGTGTTGTATGAACCAAGAAACCTAGAAAATCATGAAGCCATATTCGGTAAAAATCTGGAAAACTGAAAATAGGCTTACATGGGCCAAATCAATTTTCCAATGAAACCATCATAGGTAGCTTCTCGGAAGTGGCTCTCTAATGCAGCTCAATCAGCAAGTAAACCTCCCAAACTGGCTTTTTAAATACATGAACTTCATGTTTTGCTTTGAACTTCAGTGGGGTCAATTGACCCACTCAAATACACATATCTCTTCCCCTGTTTTACAAAGGTTACCATATTTTGGAATCTAGATTTTATCCAAATTCAGATTCTGATAAGAATCTGAGGTGTTTGGTCCTGATTCTACATCTAGATTCTATAACCTAGTTTGATTCTACAGTCCAGCTGCAACTGGTGTATGGGACTTTGTTAGCAATGGATTTTGGAACAGTGATCAGAAAATAATCCAAGTTTTAGGAAATTTTGAAGGGTTAGACTTTAGATCCCTAAATCCAATCATATTTTAGGCACTATCAAACAGAGGTGACAGAGTTATATACCTAGTTCATAAATACATTGCCTTTAAATTTGTCCAGCTTGTGGACAAAAATCTAATGTGTTTTGTAACCTTCTTTGAGCCATTTTCTTTCCCATAGCATGTCAAGTTCCGCACTTACACTGCTTCGTTGTTAACCTTGTTTGGCAGTGGTCAACTTAACACTAATAGATTTACCGGGATTGACAAAGGTTGCTGTAGGTACGCTCTTTTTCTTATTTAATTGCCTTCTCCTTCCAGTGAAATTCTTCACAATATTAAGCTTCATATTTTACATTTACAAAATTCATAAATTTTCTCTTTGCAGAGGGCCAACCAGAGAGTATTGTTCAAGACATTGAAAACATGGTTCGCTCTTATGTTGAGAAGGTAAAAATTAAAGCACTTTCATTTTGTCGAAGAAGGTGGAAAAGCTATCGTCTTGTAATAATAACTTAATTGATTACATTAAATCTTTGTGTTTGTGTGTTTCCCTTGTCATAAGGTTACCATATGGTCAGGTTAGGTTGTTTCTGCTTTGACACTGATTAATTCACTTCACAAAGCAAGAATGGAAGATCATACATGAATACACACAAAGAGAAAAGGAAAAGATAGGAAGAAAAACCTTAATGCCACTTTTTGTGATGTAACTGATAGAAAACAACCTTATTTGTAGAAATAACCAGTGAATAATTAAACAATGCTTAGAAGGAGATATTCTACTTGGCTGCATCATAGATCTAATTGCTTTCATGTAGATCTTGGCATGAATTGGTTTCTTTATGATTTCTATTTTATACTGAAGTATGAGGATTTTTCTCTATATACAATATTCCATACTCAAATTCTATTTTTGCCATTATATTTCTCAGTGCAATTTCTGTATAAAAATTTGTACATATTGTTCAACAACATGAAAACTCATATCTACTATGATTGCAGTATGTCAAAATAGTGTTGCTGCTGTGCTTTTGTAATATTTAGACTGTGTTTGAATTTCGGTTTAAATAGGAATGCAAAATGAATGGAAAAAAATGTGTATTAGAATGAGTAGCCCCTGTCTCCCTTTTTATTGATTTGAAAATCTGCTAAAATGGAAGAGAAACTGAAGCAAAAGTTCTGCTACTCCTCCAAATTTTTGTGGTCCTTTTTTGTGAGTTAAAAAAATTGGGAAAGTACATTACTTTACCCGTTCCAAAAAAAAAAAAAAAGAAATTGGGAAAATAGTGTGGATTTGCATTTCCTTTTCTATCCTGCATTGCCATTTCAGCCCCAATTTGGTCACACAGTGTTGACTGACTTCCGTTCCATTGGCCATTGGGGCTATCCAGGGCAGGGATATGAACTTGGATGAAGTTTCCTTAATTGGTCATTGATGTGTTTTTGGATATTTGCCCACATGGCAAATGTTTTATATTATTTTGAATACTTTGATAAACTTGGAAATCTCAATCAGATTTTATAGACTGAAAATTTATACTGAGATTTGAGTTCTTTGTCCACATCATTGTTAGACATGTTCAATTCTACAACAGATTTTTGTGCTGCACCTAATTATCAGGCTGTTTTATTTTATTTGTAGCCTAACTCCATCATACTAGCAATATCTCCAGCAAATCAAGATATAGCAACATCTGATGCTATCAAACTTGCTAGAGAAGTTGATCCATCAGGTATTTCTTCTTGCATTTCCAGTAGGATTAATTAACCATTTTTATATCTCTGTTATCAATCATTTCTGGTCTCATCCTTTTACTTAGGTGATAGGACATTTGGGGTTTTGACAAAGCTAGATTTGATGGACAAGGGAACAAATGCATTGGATGTAAGTTCATACATTATATAAAGCTTATTTTAACTTTGAACAAGCAATGCTTGGGACTTAGCATTTTTACTTTTCATCATCAGTAGTTGTTCTAGTTAATGTTTCCAGTCTGTTTTCTCTTAAATGTAGAATTTGCATTCTGTTGGTCCCGGTCCAATTGTTCTAGTTAATGTATCAATGCTCCTGAGTATTGTACTTTTGCTCTAATTCATCCTTTCTTCTTTGAAGGTTCTTGAAGGAAGATCTTATCGCCTACAACAACCTTGGGTTGGAATTGTGAATCGTTCACAAGCTGATATTAATAAAAATGTGGACATGATTGTTGCCCGACGGAAGGAACGCGAATATTTTGCATCTAGCCCTGACTACTCCCACTTGGCGAGTAAGATGGGTTCAGAATATCTTGCAAAGCTCCTCTCAAGGGTACTACTTCTTCTATTTTACTTGAATCTGTATTGCTGATTGTTTCCAATAACAAGTTCATTTTCATATGTGGTTATGGTTTCAGCACTTGGAGTCTGTAATTAGGGCACGCATTCCAAGTATCACATCCTTGATTAACAAAACAATTGACGAACTTGAATCAGAGATGGATCACCTTGGTAGGCCTATTGCCGTTGATGCAGGGGTGAGGAACTTATATCTATCTTATTATGCACAAATAGGATATAATCTGGTCCAAATTCATAACAAGAATCTTTGTTTGTGATTTCAGGCTCAGTTGTATACCATCTTAGAACTTTGTCGTGCATTTGACCGGATATTCAAGGAGCATCTTGATGGAGGGTAAGGAGTTTTATAATTAGATTTCTTGTACAAAGGCAAAATGTTTCAGTTTGGACTTCTACTAGCTAAATATTGGAAATAACCTTTAATTGGTTTCACCTTATGGAGGGTAAGGAGTTCTATAACATAGATGAATGCTGGAATTGGTTCATCAATATTTTTCAATGAAAGATAGTTTTTTCTTATATTGCTAAAATCAATATGGCCTTCTAGTTGGACTTGTTCTTGATGATGTGGATGAACCTACATGGCCTTCTAGAGTAATGAGTGCTTCTCTTGATGCATGGACTCATTTTATTTGCACCTGCACTATTACATGAATTCTTATATTGCTTTCTTGAAGACTCCAGACTAGATGAGGTTCTGGTTTTATTAAGATTAATTTTATGTGGAGATATTTTCAGATAAAACACCGTGAAGATTGATTCTTTGAATTTCATTTTCTTAATTTCAGGCGACCTGGTGGTGATCGAATATATGGAGTTTTTGACAACCAGCTCCCTGCTGCTTTGCGAAAACTTCCATTTGATAGACACTTGTCTCTGCAGAATGTCAAGAAGGTTGTTTCAGAAGCAGATGGTTACCAACCCCACTTAATTGCTCCAGAACAAGGATACCGCCGCCTTATTGAGGGGGCCCTAAATTATTTTAGAGGTCCAGCTGAAGCATCAGTTGATGCTGTAAGTATTAACGTCTTAGTGTTGATGCCTATGTTATCATGATTTTTACTACTGGTTTGCTCTTCTGATTTCTTATGGATCGAAGGCCTGTTGTCTCACTGGATAAGGGTTACATATGCTCTACTGGATTGTTCTTGGAGTCATTGTATGTGGAAGTCATTGTATAAATTGTATTGTGCAGGTCCACTTTGTCTTGAAGGAGCTTGTGAGAAAGTCAATTGGAGAAACTCAGGTGAGATGCTTTTGGGACCTACTAGCTGCAAGTAATTTTTTTTTGACAAGTTACTAGCTGCAAGTAATTTTTTTTGACAAGTTACTAGCTGCAAGTAATTTTTTTTTGACTAGTTACTAGCTGCAAGTAATTTTTTTGACAAGTTACTAGCTGCAAGTAATTTCTTTTGACAAGTTATTACCTGCAAGTAATTAGTATATTAGGGGAACCACTGCTATATGTATGTTTTTTCAATGGGACAGGAATTGAAGCGCTTTCCAACACTTCAAGCTGAAATAGCACATGCTGCCAATGAAGCTCTAGAAAGATTCCGGGATGAGAGTAAGAAGACAACAATAAGATTGGTGGATATGGAGGCATCATACCTAACTGTAGATTTCTTTCGAAAACTCCCCCAAGAAGTGGAGAAGGGAGGAAATCCAGCTGCTTCAACTATGGACCGGTATACAGAGGGCCACTTCAGGAGAATAGGGTCAAATGTTTCCTCCTATGTAAATATGGTGTCTGAGACACTCAGGCACTCCATTCCAAAGGCAGTGGTTCATTGTCAGGTTCGGGAAGCCAAGAGATCATTACTTGATTACTTCTATGCACAAGTGGGGAAGAAAGAGGTACCATTTAGTCACTAAGCCTGCACTCTTTCTCTTGCTAGCTGTCAATATTATATTTAATTTGCTTTTATTTAATTTTAGAGGTGGCAGCCCAATGCATCCAACATGGTTTTGGTATTTGCCTCTCTCCATGTTGGTCACAGTGCCAATGTCCTCCTGCCATCTTTCATACTCGTCCTTGTTTATTTTTTAAGGTCTGGATCTATAGAATGGAATGGCAAAACAAGATTCATGTAGCTTGACCTCATGTGGGATGGGATTGAGAGTTGAGACTCGAGAGCCTGTGGTGTTGGAAATATGTAGAGGGCAGTCTCATGGTTTATACAAGATACATGTTGGAACTATATGTGTTCTAGATCTTGTCGTCATGGCAGAAAATGATATTGGAGCAGGGTTCAGACAAGATACCTTTCTCATTATAGATGACCTTGTAGCTATCTGAAAGCAGGTCCAGGCCTCCAGGAGTAATCACAACATTACTCCATGTTCCTTGAAATTCAAGCAACGATAGAGGATTAGAGATTCTCCAGAAAACCTTGGATTGGTTCAATCATGGTTTAAAGTATCGATCATGGTTTAACATATCGGGCGTATCGTATCGTATCTTTTGAAAAAGATACGCTTCGAAACGCCTGTTTCCAGGTGTTTTGGAACCCTAACTTTTTTTAATAATAAAAAACATGTTTTTAGCTTCCCAAAAAACTAAAATTTGAAAAAAAAAACTAAAAAAAATAGTGTTTCGGGCGTTTCTAAGTACTGACACGATACTGCCGTACGTATCATATTGATACTTTGAACCTTGCTATCGATATGATGTCTTGTGATACGTGACCCCAATTTATCCATTTAGAGTTGTAACTATTGACCTAACCTACCTGGACCCACCTGCTCAGATTTTTCAGATTTCTGACAGTTTTACCAGTTGCATCATTTGGGAATTTCAATTTCTGTTCCTTTGTATTGTCTGAACCTAGCCTAAGAGTAGTCTGGATTGGGTTGGACAAAGTCTGGATTCCATTTCGATTCTCCTTGTATCTTTAAGACCTCGTTTCTTTTGCAGGGCAAGCAGCTTTCACAATTGTTGGATGAAGACCCAGCATTGATGGAGCGGAGACAGCAATGTGGCAAGAGGCTTGAGTTGTACAAGTCTGCAAGGGATGAAATTGATTCTGTTTCCTGGGCTCGATGAGATCTTTAGATGTTTATAGATGCCTTGTATGCAATTTTGTATGAAATTTTGTTTGGACTGGAGCACTAGGTTTGCTGTCATTTTATTCCATTTATAGGCTTGTATATTGTGAAATTTATTTCTCTTATAGTATATATTAGATAGGTTTGCATATTTGTGAAATTTATTTCTCTTAATAGTATATATTAGATGGCATCAACTAAGCATTAGATTTTTGTTTCTATTTACAAGGCTGGAAGGCACGAAAAATGGGTTGATATGATATCAGATTGAAGTCCCACGGAGCGCACCCAACGTTCCCAATACTCGGCTGGGGTGGTCTGTGGGGTGCTGATGCGAATTCGGTTGATTCGAGTTTATCACATTTTATTTTTTGGTTTTTCTCATTACACAAGTTACACCTTTTCCGGCACTGGTATAAATGCCAATGCGTCCCCACAAAATTCCCATCTCCGTTTTCATTAAGGCTCTGTTTGGTTTGTGGAATGATTTAGGTGGGATGGGAAAAGATGGGATGGAATGGGATGAAAAAGTGTGAAGTTCTCATTTTCCATTATTTGGTTTATGAGAAAATTATTGAAAGATAACACGACAAATCAGAGTTGAAAATAAAACCATTTAGCTCCAAAAAAGTAATTGTCCCTCTAAAAAGTTTCAAACTCATTGAATCCATAATTTTTCACATGACAACGGACCATTGTTATCCATGAAATGGCATTTGTGAGAAGGCACTTTAACCCACTTTGTCCTATAGTATCATGATTCATAAATTCTTTTTCTTCCTGTAATGATTTCAAGTGCCCATAGGCTCCAAATTAGATGATAGGGGAGCGAAGGTGTTTGACAGGGAATTTGGTCGAACATATGGTGGGTGATTGCAATTTTTCATGTTTAGAGGAGATTTAAAGCTGGGCTTCAACACTATGCCAAAGTTGGGATTCGTTTATTGGTTTCTGGGCCTTGAACATTGTATCTGTTACAGTTGAAGGGCATCTATTTGTTCTATAGTTGGATAAATTCTGAAAATAATTATCAGAATGAGTTGAGTGCATTTGGAAATAATTTATGAAAATCACAATTTTAATCGAAGGGATGATAGTGGTGTTTGGAAACATTTGGTGGAAATCATTGTATTAGGAGAAGTAAAATGGAAGAAGGAAATCAAACGCTGAAGAGAGAGAGAGAGAGAGAGAGAGAGAGCATTGGCATTGGTTGTCGGAAACCATGGCAGCCAAGCCCACTGTGATTGCAGCATAGGAAGCGGAGACAACCATCTATCTGAAAATGTCACCGGAAGCTTGGACGTTGCTATTGGGCATAGGAGGTGGAGAAGACAGACAACAAACTCTTTTAACAAGCAAGCCCTATAGTCTTTCCCTTTATTTTTTCAGTGCGACCTCAAATCCCAGTTTTTGAGAAAGTACATCCCCCTATTTTCCCATCCCATTTTCGTGTCTCACAAAACAAAATATTCCACTTTCCCACTTCTCTCTAGCAAATCAAAAAGAGCCTAAGGTCCTAAAGACTGAGTTTACATCCCCACCTTATATTGGGAATATCTCCTGACCTGATAACAAGTACTGGAGATGATGATACATCATTATGAGATGTTCCCAATACAAGGTGGGATGTGCTGTGGGGCATTGTCACTAAAATTCATTTTATTTTTAATTTCTATCTCATTTTAATATTTTTAAATAAAATAGTTACAATTTATATTATCAAGTAGGGATCCATGTGAGGTGGAGATCAAGGACTCCAGGCGGGGAATGTTTTCCCCAAGTCCTTGTCCTCACATGTCCCTGTTGATTGGAATGGAAATTTTTCCATCCCTATCCTTGTGGAATATCAAATCCATGTCTACCCTATTGATTCAGGGGGGATCTGTAAAATGGGGAAAACTTTGATTTTGAGGTGGTGACAACTGACAAGATTGAGATGGGGGATTCTTTGTAAGCAAAAATGTATACATTGTAAAAGCATGGGAATGCAGCCCTACATTGGAAACTTCTTTCCATGAACTTTAATACATACAACGGGAGATATTTCCAATGGATGACTGGTATTTTTTTATTTTTTACTTATTTTTTCTTTTGTTCCAAGAAGTTAGACAATAGGGGTAGCTCATCCCCCAAACCTATAAACCCCCCAATGCAGGTGCAGACAGGATTCGATTCTAAGTCTCCACTACAACCAGCAGAAGACCTTACCAACAAGTCAGTTGGTACCTTGCAATGTGTGACTGTATAGAGTTTTTGCTTGTAAGAGATCCAGTCTCCCTTGTGTTGGTTTTGGGTTGACAGTCCTAATTCCACTATCTATTTCCAATCCTTGATACACCGTTTAGGGGTGCAATTTAGGCGTGGGTTGGGCTTTTGTCAAAATACGAATGGACCTGGCCCAACCCCGAAGCAGTGTAAAATATTAACTCCATCGTTTAGAAAATCAGATCAGATTGGTTGATCAGACCGGTTGAACCATAACTCAGTTCCCATGCAGTTTGGTCATACCCCCAAAATTAGAAAATTAGTTAATTTTTATTTTTTATGCATAAATCCAAACTTTAGGAGGCCATAGCTTTATGCCCGATTATGATGAATTTTTTATTTTGAGTAACTTTTTAAGATTTACGTGTTCAAAAGCACCTTGTCTCACTATTTTTGTCAAAAAAATGTCTTTTTTGGCCTTAAATCTTAATTTTTATTGCAGAAAGTCTTTTTTGGCCTCACTATTTTGTTCCAAGGCACCAATTATCGTTATCAAGGGATTTTTGCTATTGCCATTCTTGCTTTCCTAGATAGTTGGATCCTTGCTCTTTGGTGACTTGGAGACTCTTCCAAGGGTTGAATGGATAGGGTTTCGTTCAAATCTTCTAACTTAACCCTGTATCTGAATTACATATAAAATTAGACATTTAATTTAATTTAATTTAATTTATTATATTATATTGTATTCATTCAAGACAGTCAAAACCAATCCCAATCCAATAATAATTGGAACAAAACTTAAAACCAGAAGAATTGACCCGACAAGACAGAACATGGAACCAGAACCAAAATAATCGATTTGGTTTTGTCTAGTAGACCCGACACATTGACAACCCACAGCTTAATTCATTCTAGAAAACTCCTTAAGAACTAACTTTCCCTAAACTCGATTTGGTTTTGAGTAATGCCACATCAGTAAGCTTATTATTTTATTATTTGTCTAATAAAACCATTAACAACATCTCTAATGTTATCTGATTTTTCCTTAAAGTGGACTAATCATCATAATTTGAGGGCAAAATTAGCATTTTTTAAGGGATTTTTAAACTGCACTCTATCTCAGAATTTTGATTTGAATTGCAGAACTATAGTAATTCAAAATTATAAACACCTCCACCTATAACCACCCATATCCGCCTGTGAATTGACATCAATTCCGAACTGGCACCTACCCCCAACTGTACGGTGGAGCTAGGATTTATGGGGTGGACTGAACAATAAAAACCCATTTTTTCAATTATTTAGGATCTAAAGTGGTTTTCTTTCAAAATTAAAGGGTTGTTAGAGCCAAAAAAAATCATTTCAAAAAGCTGTTAAGTGTTAAGGCATCACATCTGGGTGAATGGAGCACATCCATTTTAAAAACCGACCCATAGGCCAAACCAATTTTGCCTCTAGGTCACGGGTCACCACTTCGACCAAATGGGTTAGATGGGTCAGACTGACATGTCAGCCTATATATATATATATGTGTGTAGGTATGTACAAACATGCATTTATCAATACATAATATATAATTATATTTTATATGTAATATATGAAATATTTTATATTTAATTTATGTATTTTAATTAAGTTTTAAATTTTTTTATTTGTAAAAAATATTAAAAATTGTAATTTGAAGCCAAAAAAAGGTATTTTTTGGAAAAAATAACAGGAGAAGGAGCCTATGGCTTCTTATGACACAGGTTTTGAAAAGTTACCCAAAATGAAAAAAAAAATCACCTTAGTCCAACATCCGAGTGCAAACTTATAGCCTCCTGAAATTTGTATAAACAGTAGTATGCAAACTGCGACCAAGTCACCAGGTTGAATGGGGCAATAGTCCAACCATCCGGGTCAGACAATTTTTTGACCAAGTCAACAGTTTTTGACATTCTCTAGGTTTTACTCAAACTAGACCCTAAATCTTGATTAAATGACGGTTCAAGCGGTTCAACCAGCCGGGTCAACTACAGGTTGAAAAGATTGTCTTACACTACTGATTCTAAGCCCGAATAAGGGTCATAAGGAGGGTTGTATGTATCAGGTTAGCAGTTGGCATTAAAACTTTAAACTCTTATAAACAAAACCCTAATTTGTCATGGTGAAACAGGGTTCATGTAGCCAGCCCATATAGTTGGAACAAGGCTCAGGTGATGATTTTAATCTATTAGAAATATAGTGAATAAGGTATCTTGTGAAAAAATGATGGAAGAAAATCTGTAAGTCTTTCAAGTATGCAAGATGGCAGAGTATAATGAGAAGCATATAATAAAATAATGAAAAGATGGAAGGGAAATACCCGGAAGTATCAAATGTCTTCTAGCTATTGCATCTTATGCAAGAAACTGGAAATTTTTAGGTGGTTTCGGATCAACTCCACTCTGTAGAATCAGTATTTGAAGGCTGACTTCTTTGAGTAAAACATGCTTCTTTTGCCAAGCCAACTTCCATTTAGCTCCAAAGGATCAATTCAAAGGGCAAGTTTTCAGCAGAAAAAGAAAAAAAAAAAAAGAGAGGAGAAAGTAATCTTATCAATTCTTTCATACCCAAATTTGAGTCTCAGTCTCAGGAGTCAGGAGCACAAAAGTCACCAGAATTGTTTCTCAAGCATGTCAAACAATGCCTTAGTTTGCCCTAGCTAGGTCGTTCAAATGCAAATTCTATTGCTTAACTGCCAGTCTCTTGGCTGAAATACAGAAAACTATAATGGATGACAATATTGTCCCATTGGTTCCAAAGATAAGAGGACAGATTGGCAACCAACATGAGATCAACTTTAAACACTCAACCACAATGAGTGTAACACTACAATAGCATAGAGAAAGTTTCGGGGAAACATACCTCACCACATTCAAAGCTTATATTCTATTTTCCCCTGTTTTCTCTTCTGTATTTGTTGTTGTCGTCTTTCTTGTTATAATTAATATTAATATTATTATGATAATAAAATTGTTATTATTATCATCAAAATTAACATAATATATTTATTACCACTAATATTATTGTTTTCTTTTGGGGAAGATGGACAGGGTATTTTATACCTGTAAGCCACCCATACCCCCCAAAACAAGCAGAATCACTATAATCAAATGTCAAATCTTTCAACCTAAATCAGGATGTGAATAACTAATCTTTTAGAATCATCTGGAGTAGAAAAAACTAAGACCTCATTTCCAGCTTAGTCATTGGTTTAAACTAATTAGGTTTTCTGTAAGATACTATGACATAGTTTTACACTGACCATATCCCTTTCATGCAGTAATATCTGCTCCTATTACCTCTCTCTCCAAATCCGACAGTGCAGACCACAATTTTGGGTCCTCAAAATCCTTAATAAGAAAAGTCGCCCATGCTTTGCTCAGTAACTCTTCAGGATTTCTGGTAGTTAAGCCAACAACTGGCATCCCTGCTGCAACCCCAGCTTTTATACCTGAGACAGAATCCTTGAAAAAAGAAAGACAAAAAACATAGAGGGTCAAGGAACCAAAGAAATGAGGGATCCCAAGAAACATGAACTTCTGAAAATTTTTTAACCTTACGCAGAACAAACCTCAAACACAAAACTGTGGTTGGGTGATGCTTTGAGTGCTTTGAGAGCCTCCAGGTAAGGATCAGGAAATGGTTTTGCTCGTTCACATTCACTTCCAACCACAAGAGTTTCAAAGAAATCAGACAGGCCCAGAATTGAGATCATGAGCTCAGCATTTGGTCTTGGAGCATTAGTCACTGCCGCCCGCTTCAAACCACGATCTTTAATCCATTTGCAAAGCTTGTTAAGGCCACTTACAGGCTTTAATTGTTCTGACGCCAATCTTCAACATTTATAATTTATGAGCATTGGAATCCAAAGTTACAATAACAGACGAAGGAGAAATTAGTAACTGTATGATAAAATATGGTTACCGGCGAAACATTGCTTCCTTATCATCCATAAATTTTAGACTCTTCTTGAGATCCCAATCAGGGAAGAGAATGTGACAGATATCCTCATTATGTTTGCCACTGATATTCTCAATGAAGAACTCCTCACTGATGGGGACACCATCATTAAAACCTACCTGTCAGACACTCACAATATTATTTCTAGCATAAGATGAAAAGTACAAGTTTACATCAGAAATCATGCAGGGACTGTACCTCTTGCAGCATTTCACGAAAAGCAAAGTAATGAAGAGGATCTGAATCACATAATGTTCCATCAATATCAAATAGTATTGCTTTAAGAGGAGCAACACTGGGGAGAGAGCATCTGTTTTTCCCACATGAGAATAATATCTGATATTTACAAGTTTTCTGTTCTATATGGAGTGGTTAATCAGATAATAGAACATGATATTTTGATCGATAATACTGACAGATGTTGCAGAGGCTGTGTATATATAGTTGGACGAAAAACAAACTCGGCAAAAAAATTCTCATGTGCCAGCCTAAGGCTAGAAGCAGGTAAACTCATAAGAAGGGTAGAGTCCAAATTTTAGTTGAGTTTTCCCAATAAAAACCTGAAATGAAATGATTAAGATCAAATGAGGTGCACAGACCTCTATCCCCTCTTATGATGGTAAGCCAACATATTATGCTTGTAATGGATGGAAAACCAGAAAAATTCAAACTGATCAACCTGGACCTGAATCGTCCTCCAATGATCCAATCCACCTTGAGTTCAGTTTAAAAATAGAATGTACATTACTCAGTCATTAAGAAAAGAAAATGTCTCGGAATCCAAAGGTTTGTCCAATGTCCCAACCACCTCATAACTCAATTTAGAAAGATTAGATGATTTAACCTCTAAGGTTACGCTTTCCATCAAAAGAGCCCCAGCAACGAGTGAATCACAGAATAGAATTAATAAAAAAAGGCAAAAAAGGAATGACAAAGTTTCCACAGACAAGCCACCATCTCTCAGAAACAGAATACAGATTGGTTTGATTCAGGACGGAACAAAGGGATTTTGGTTTACTTAGCTGAAAACAGAAGAAACACAACATGTTGCATTTCTTTTCTAAACTAATGGCTTGTAAGAGAAGTACACAGAAAAAATAGAGCATGCAAAAGAGGAAATTTCAAGAAAATAAGTCCAATGATGGAAGCTCAAATGGATTTTGTCCAGACACAGAGACAAACGTAGGATTTTCAGAACAAAATCCATCAAAGGGCAGAAATGAGCTGCAATTCAACATTAGCAATAAAAATTATTCTTGAGAGGAGATCAAGTTTATAATTCAACCACCAATTAAGAGTAAAAGAAAGAACAACAAGCGAAGAAAGAAGGTTACTTGTCTGCTTGGTGAGAATCTGTTGAAATGGTCATTTTAGGCACCGAGATTTTGTCTGCAAATTTGTGTCCTCTGAATGGGTTCTTGAGAGGAGATCAAGGGAATGACGATAATGACGGAGACGAATACAAGACTGAGTGCATATTAAGAGAAGAACAGAATTATAGATATAAAGAAAGCGAATCTAAAAAAGTAAGAAGTGTGAGATTCGTGGAACCTTAACTCAAACTCACACTGTCTTTCTTCATTTAATATTCGAATTTCTTTTCTTTTGATGTGTGGAATTGAATTTTATCCTGGAAAATGGAAATTGTTGGGCTCGTGTCGCATGGCTTTTCCTCTGTCGTACACACCCACTGTCATTTGAAGAAAGCGCTTTCAAGCCCACTTCCCACAAATGGAAACTCCAAAGTAGTAGGAAAAGAAGGAAAAGACTTGGGTGTTGGAGTGATATATAGATTTCGGAAAAATACGGACAGGTGCAGTGCAGATTTTTAAATTCCACTGCAGAGCTATAAATATTTAAAATGTCAAAATCCTCCCACTTTATATATCAATGCGCGCCCCTAAATTAGCATCAAATTCCAAACAGGCATCTACCTCAACAATACTTTGGGCCTAAAAATTCTAACCCTGGGCTGAACATTATTCTCTTAAAGATTTTCCCTTTTTCTTTGAGAAAAGTATGGACAGGCCCAATGTAGATTTCTAATTTCCACTACAGATCTATAAACATTCAAAATGTCAACAACCCACAATCTATGTATTAATGCCGCCTGTGAATTGGCATCAATTCTGAGCTAGCACCTACCCCAGCAGTCCTTTAAGCCTAAAAATTCTGACCCTGGGCTGAACCGTCATTCTCCCTTTTTCTTTTAAAAAACAAAGTCCTTTAAGCCTAAAAATTCTGACCCTGGGCTGAACCGTCATTCTCCCTTTTTCTTTTAAAAAACAAAAGATTATCATATAAATCATGTGATTGATACACTACAAGTTGTCAATCCTCGCTGTCAACAAGTTTCAAAAATAAAATAAATGTTCTTGAAAAGTGCACCGTTAAGTTTTAATGTAAGGGATAACTGTAATCCACCTCAGAAATTTGAAATTGCAGCCCCTTCCTAGTCTATTAGTACCCTCCCCTCCTATAAACCGCATCTTGACCATGGATTTGACATCAATTCACAGTCAGATTCAGTCCACCTTTAGAAATCTTAGTTCCACCCTAGGGGTGGATTGAATGGTAAAACCCCTTAATGTAATGGGCAAACTTGGTTCCGTTTAATTAAAAAAATGTCACCACAACAGTGCTACATAGTGCTTGCAATTTTGCTTACGAAACCATTCTTTAGTTTCAATGTTTATGAAAAAATGCCTTGATTTATGTGTAGGGTAGAGTCAGGAATTTTTATGAGGGGAACAGTGGACTTGGGTGGGAGGGGGGAGAGTAAATATGGATGAGCTATTGGGGGAGCCAATCGTTAGGGTCGAGAGTGGAAGAGGGGGGAAATATACTTGTAAAGTGGGGATTTCTAGGCCATAAGGGGGTCCATGGATCCCCTAGGTCCTCGTGGCTCCAATCCTATTTACGTGCATGAGGGAGTTTGCCCAACGCTTGGGCATTTATTGAAAAGAAATGCTTATGTGGTGCACTTTAAGCTAAGGTGGAAAGTAATTTTATAGGGTTTTATTTGAAAGTATACAACCAAATAACAAAAGTAATAAATGTTTAAGTAGAGTTTTTCAAATAAACACTTAGTTAATAAACACCCCATCAACAAATGCCCACAAAATCAATCACATACAATATTTACACCACATAAAAGGATACTTGGTCGAATTAGGATCACCCCTATCCAATCCACTATATGTAATATATAGCGGTTCAACCATTCGGATTGAACGGTTCAACCTGTGACATCAGAAATAAATTAAAAATAAAAAAATATTTATACATAATAAAAAATAGCATAAAATTAACTAAAATAAAAAAATACAGAAAATAAAATTATCTAAATACAAAAATCTGTTTTGTATTTTTAAACGAACCAGGGAGTTGATGAAGAAGCTCTTCTCAAAGGCCTACCATGGATCTCCGCAGAGAGATCAAGCGCCACCTCTGCTTGGACCTTATTCGACGAGTCAGTATCAATTGTATCTTATATATGGTTTTATCTTTTATGTTATTGAATTTTAATCTGTCTGACTTGAAAGAAAAACAGGTGCCACTGTTTGACCAGATGGACGAGCGGATTCTAGATGCGATATGTGAGAGGTTGAAGCCTGCCCTGTGCACCGATGGGACGTGCCTAGCGCGAGAGGGTGACCTAGTGAATGAGATGCTCTTCATCATCCGAGGCTCCCTGAGTCTAATAATACCAATGGTGGTCGTACGGGGTTGTTCAATTCATGTCGCATTGGCCCCGGTGACTTCTGTGGCGAGGAACTGCTGACATGGGCGCTTGATCCACGCCCAAGTGTCATCCTTTCTTCGTCCACACGCACCATCAAGGCCATTTCCGAAGTCGAGGCATTCGCACTCGTTGCCGATGACTTGAAGCTTGTGGCGTTGCAATTCTGTAGGCTTCGTAGCAAGCAACTTAGACACAAGTTCTGGTTCTATTCGCACCAATGGCACATATGTGTCATGGGGCTAATCGGCGAGGCCCCGTGGGTTGAATAAGACTAAGAAAGCAAGTAAATACACACAATAGGCAACATAAATGGCACACGAATTAGTAAAAAGGCACTTTATATTGTAATAAATGGCAAGTACAAACACACAAGTCTGTGTCGAGGGGACCTCGTGCTTAACCTTTACATGGTTTTGACACCTCTCAACTACCTACCTCCCCTCTAAGAATAGCTTAAGCTTTTGGTGCTCTGACAAAAGATTATATGGAAATACTGGAAAATCATACTACATAATTACAATAATGCCAGGCAATCCCCCCTTACAAAATACACATGTAGCCCCACCCCAGACGCACTAGACGACACTCTGATGGCATGTCGTGGGCATGGCAAAAGCACTTGATGTCGCGAAAAAGTGGTCACTTGTGACAGTCTCCCCCACTCAATTCAAGCTTCGTCCTTGAAGACTATCTCTTGTATGCTCTGCTTGAGTCTGCTACTGGTGAAGGAGGGTTCTTCAGATGATCCATGAACTTCTTCACTTCCAAGGCCTAAGAAACTGCTTTGGGAATAGGTTTGCTATTGCTGAGTGTGATGGGGAAACCTATGGCTAGGTCCTAAGTTGAGTCCTTGGCTAGCGGCTTGAAAGTAAGTGAAGTGTGGCTTAGTTTGGTTTGCACTACTAGCTAAGGTAGGGATTGGAGCAAAAGATGAATCTAAGTCAAAAGGATGTTGGGTATTAAGGGATGTTCCCCAAGGTTCTCTCCTCATAGGTCTACTACGTGGGCGTAATTGAGGTCGAATGTTGGGATGGTTCCTAGAGCATGTGGGTGGCACTCTCTTCCCAAGATGGTAGGTATGGCTGATGTTGGAGTTGGCCTTGGGTCTTCTCTTCGGCCCGTTGGTGAAGGGTGCTGGTGTCTTATGTTGCGGATGCGACTTCTGTTGACACTGAGATGGCGGTGGCACTGTCTTCTTACTGAAGATGTCACGATCAGTTCTTGTTGTAGTGACTGCGGTTGCTACTGCTGTGCTCCTCCGAGACTCTTGATATGCGGATGGAAGTTGGAGTTGCAAGGCCGAAACTTGTTTCTTCTTCGTATCAATAGATGTAATCATGTCGACCATGCAAGGTGACCGCTCGTCCATGATCAACAAGGTGTTGAGGTGAGGTGCTGGTGCAGCTTTAGCCTATGTCAAGAAGTCCATGCCAAGGACGATAGCGAAGTTATCCAATTGTGCAAAGGAGAGGTCAATCTCCTGATTCCAGGTGCCGACTCGGAGTCCAACTCGACGAGCCATCCCTTCGATGGGCTTTGCACCTGTATTGACAGCTTCGAGCCAACCTGGCTCTCTTGAAATGGCCAAGTTGAGTCTCTCGGCCTCTGCAATGGATATAAAATTGTGAGTGGCCCCTATGTCAACTAGGGCCCGGGTTGGCTTCTCGCCAAGGTAAATGTTGACGTACCTCAGTCCTCTCTTGACTGAGGCGGGCTGTTTGGAGGTAGCCCATTTTTTCACCATGGCATTGAAAAGTTGTAGGGCTCCCACTCTTGGCGCCTGTCTACTCCGCTCCCCATCGCTTCATTCATCATCACTCAACTTGGCAATGAGGGCATTTAGTTTCTCCCGTTTTGGGCAGTGCTTGGTCAAGTGCTCCTCCCCACAAATGTAGCAAGTGGGAGGATGGGTGGGTCTCCCCTGATATCTCCTGTTGTAGGAGTTTCAGCTTCCTTGTGGCTGCTTCCCTTTGTGGTACTCAACTAGCTTGTGGTGGAATGGTTGTTTCTCCTTCGGGGGATGGGATTATCCACCTCCCCCACTCAAATTGCTGGCACGCGGGCTGGTTGGCTTGCTTCCTTCATCATCGGATAGCCTTAGTTCACCAAGTTGTTATGGCACAGCCATGGCAGAGGCAAGATCCTAGACATTACGTCGCTGGAGCTCGAGCTCGGCACAAGGCTTTAGGCCATCCATGAAGTTAAACAACAAGTCTTTGTCCGACATGTCGGTGACTTCCAGGGTAAGAGTTGAAAATTCTTTGACATATTCATGGAGCGAGTCGCCCTGCTTGAGTGTCTTCATCTTGCGACGGGTGAGATACTCCACGTTCTTTGGATAAAACTACCTCTTCAGCTCCCGCTTGAAGTCGGCCCAGGTTTGGATGGTGCATGTACCACGTTCTATATCAACACATCTTCTGCGCCACCACAACATACAGACATCAGTCAAATACATGGTAGCCGTATGCACCTTAGCTGGTTCATCATTCACTCTGGCTATGGCAAGGTACTGGTCCATTTGCCATAGGAAGTTGTCGAGCTCCTGGGCATTGTGTGCGTCTGAATAGGGAGTTGGCTCCCTAATCGTTATGTGGGAAGGACTGTGCACAAAGGAGGTGCTGGCTGGATTGGCAATGGCCCTCTTCAAGATTGCACACTCGGCCTTGAATTCATCTAGTTGAGCTTGGGAGTTGGAGGAACATGCGACTGCCTTCATGGCTGCCCATTCTGCTTTCATCTCATTCAATTGGGCCTGGATGGCCATTGGGGAGGACATGGCTCTCCTCCATGTTGCCCACTCGTTTCTCATTTCGTCGAGTTGGGCTTGAAAGCTATCTAGCTTGTCTTGAATGTTGGAGTGGGATGAGCTTCCTTCTTGTAGGCGTGCGGTGCTGTAGACTTCCTTGAGTGTCCCATTAAGCATGTCACGGACCTCATCAACAAATACCATTCATGCGGCCTTCCACCTCTACCACCGCACTCTCTATGGCTTCAACGTTTTGGTGGAGCTCATCTACTCGGTCACGCATCTCACCCATAGTGGCTTCACAACTTAGCACTCGTAGGTTGATAGCAGAATGCTTGTCTGTGGATTTCTCACACTTGCTTGCCTTTGATGTGTGGGTCTTCGGTGCTTTGTCCTTGACTGTGTCATCGGCGGGTGCATCGTCCACCTCATGGGAAGGGGAGAGTCCATGCTTGATCTCCTCCATGATGTCCCTGTTATGCTTCATGGTGTGCTCACGTCGCGGGTCAAATGGCTAGGAATGAGAACCTGCTCTGATACCAACTGTCATGGGGCTAATCGGCGAGGTCTCGTGTGGCACTCGAGCGGGTTGAGTAAGCCTAAGAAAGCAAGCAAACACACACAAAAGGCAACAAAGATGGCACATGAATTAGTAAAAAGGCATTTTATATTGCAATAGATGGCAAGCACAAGCACACAAGTCTGTGTCGAGGGGACCTCGTGCTTAACCTTTACACGGTCTTGGCACCTCTCAACTACCTACCTCCCCTCCAAGAGTAGCTTAAGCTTTTGGTGCTCTAACAAAAGATTACATGGAAATACTGGAAAATCATACTACATAATTACAATAATGCCATCGGAAATCCCCCTTTACAAAATACACATGTAGCCCCACCCCAAACACACTAGGCGATACTCTGATGGCATGTCGTGGGCATGGCAAAAGCACTTGATGTTGCAAAAAAATGATCACTTGTGACACATGGGCTGCATGTTTCATTTAAGTAGCTTTTGAACACAAGCAACTTAGACACCACTGGTTCAAAAGAAGGAAGGATGCGGCTGAACTCAAGTCTCGGGAGAGCCTCAAGACCGCCTTGCTTGCCCCAGCTTTTGAACGAACCATCCGAGTCGAACGACCGCCGGTGGATTGGCCCGACGATGGTGTGACAATGGGCTCACCGGTAATGGTGGTGTGATGGTGGGCTCGGGCTTGGTTGTAGGTGATTGCCGCTACAAGTGCTAATGCAAGCTTGCAACTGTTATTGGCACTAGAAACCCTTGCCCGTCACTGCAAAATCACCCACTGCTGCAAAATCGTCGGTCGCCGCTACAAGTCAATCGTTAGGCTTGTTACTGCTGGACGGCTGGACTTGGTGCAAAATCAACATTGGCCGCCGTAGACGAAGCTCATCGCCATCGCCGGTCGCTATGTATCACTGTCGGACGCCGTAGATCGTGGTTGTCGTAGGTGGTCAGTTGGGTGTGAAGGCTGAGAGGAGAGAAGGATTAGAACGAAAATGGGGGTCGTTCTAACCCTAACCATTAGTAAGATTTGGGGTGGGGATATGAAAGCCATTTTATTTTTTATTTTTTCTATTTTATTTAAATCAGCAAAAATAAAAATATAACCCGCAAACCGCTGCCCGGATCGAACGGTTTAGCGGTCCAATCGCCCAGGTTAGCGATTTACTAATTTATAGTATAACCGGACCCTGGGGGCTGACCGATTACCAGTTTTTCCGATCCGACCGTCTGGTCTGGTCTGATTTTGAAATCAGTGATATATATATGTTATGTATTTATTTACAAATATATGATTTATATTGTATTTTTATGAATTTGTTATATTATTTATTTTTTTATAAGAAACATGTATATATATGATGAAAATCATTAAAAAATACTTGCATTTTTTGTTTTTTCTTTATTTAAATTGGTATATTTTATTTTTTTAATAATTTATTAATTTTTAAAGAAAACAAGTCAGATTGAATCAGATCCAAAGATCCCACTTACCGATAGAATTCAAATTCAAATCGAGGCCTATTAGATCCAATTGGATCTTTGGATCGGATCAGATCTGACATGAATAGTGTCAGATTGGATTTGGATATATCCCTGATTCAAATCTGATCCAATCCGTTTGCATCCCTAGAAAAAAGTTAAATCAAAGTATTGGAATGCATATATGATTGTTTTCACCCTATTAATCTTACACGGGTATAACAAGTACTCTTACACTAGTTAATATTAGAGTAAATCTATGATGCAGAAAAGAATAAGACAAAATAGCTTTGATCAATAAAATTCTTCCCAATGCCACCTGATTGGTTACCACTTTTGTATCAGTCTTATAAAAACGTTTAGAAACGTCAACAACCCCACAAATAGGTATTTGGCACGAAAGCATTTTACAAGCATTTGGTTTTACAAGTGTTTCTTTTCACCTGTTTTTTTTTTTATTTGAAAAACACAAATTGTATTGAAAGAAATGTTGGCAAACTACGTTTAAAATGTTTTGACTTATGTAATTAATGCTATTTTCTTCAATTTTTATGACTTTCTATTTTTTGTAAATTTTCTATGTATTTCTTTGTTTTTTATAATTTATATTATTTTCTTCATTTTATCTTTTTTTCATAATTATTTTGCAATAATATATATATATATATTGGGAAAATATAAAGTTGAGGGTAAAGTTGAAAAGTAAAATTAGAGTATTTTGACCAAACCAATTGCACCATTCTCATTTTTTAGTATGATATATAAGTTTCTATGATTTTCTACATTTTCTTTTGTAAATTTTCAATGTACTTCTTTGTTTTTTGTAATTTATATTGTTTTCTTCATTTTATATTTTTCGTAATTATTTTGTAGTGACAATATATATAATGGAAAAAATAGAAAGTTGAGGGTAAAGTTGGAAAGTAAAATTAGGGTGTTTTGACCAAACCAATTGCAACATTCTCATTTTTTAGTATATAATATTATATTGTTTTCTTCATTTTATGTTTTTCATAATTATTTTGTAGTGACAATATATATAATGGAAAAAATTGAAAGTTGAGGGCATAGTTGGAAAGTAAATTTAGGGTGTTTTGACCAAACCAATTGCAACATTCTCATTTTTTTGTGTATATATATATATGGTATAGAAATTTTTATGATTTTCTTTTTTTTTTTTTAAATGCTTTTGTGTATTTCTTTGTTTTTTTGTAATTTATATTGTTTTCTTTATTTTGAGGAGAAAGGTGCATAGGATAAAGAGACACCATTTCTATTTCCTCCTTCCTATTGTGAAGTAGGGGGAATGGATAAAATATACACTATACAGAGAGGGATTTAAAGGAAAGAACTGGGGTTTTAGAATTTATTTCTTCGCTTCATGTGTGCATGATAATATTTGGCCTTTTGCCTCATGTCATTCTACTCGTCAATGGTGGGACCTGATGAAGGAAGATTTGGCCCGACCTCGCAATCACTCCACGTGGCAAAAACAAATAGCTCGACACTTAAAACAGCGTACCCAGGGTGCAAGCACCAAAGGGAAGAAACCAGCAGTCTGAACTCCCTTCGAGGAGCCCGAACTCCATACGAGGAGCCCGACCTACCTACGAGGAGCCCGACCTCCCTACTAAGAGCTTGAACTCCCTACGAGGAGCTCGACCTCCCTACTAAGAGCTCGAACTCCCTACGAGGAGCCCGACCTCCCTGCGAGGAGGCCGAACTCTTCCTTGGGCCCCAAGCCACACAAGGCAATGACCCGAACTGGCCCGCCTCATGGTAGTTCGGGACACTCCCCTATCCGAACTCAAGACTTCACCTCGTTCGCCACTCCAGCACTTCGCCTCCGAGATGCCGAACTGAACAAACATACCATACCTGACACCGAGGAGGTCTGTATCCAAGGGGCGGCGCATCTGACTGACTTGGGATCTGACGCTTAATAGCCGCACTTCAACGGTCACCTACCACCGCCACCTGCCACCGTCATCGCCAGTCGCAGAGACGGCTCCGACAAAAGGAAGTAGTGGCGGTTCTAACCAGCAGCGGGGATGATACCCGAACTAGCAGGAGACCAGAGGTAACCGTACCCGACCTGATAGAAGCTTAGGAGTGAGTGCACGAGGTGGCTATAAAAGGCCCCCTACCCCCAAAAAAAGGTATGCAAACTTTGCGCTATCTAGTTTTATCTTGCCTTTGAAGGATTCTAACTTGAGCTTCGGAGCCTCCACACCGGGT
>NW_010729134.1:1483417-1538045 GCF_000365185.1 Nelumbo nucifera | reverse complement strand
CAGAAGTGACAGCGACTGGGGTCCCCCCCCGCTATTTATACTCACAGTGATCGAAAAGCGACGGCTTAGATCAAAGCCAATCCGACGGCCCACAGTCGCACTGACCACACGTCCCCTAAGACCGAGACGTGATTGGCGCACGTCTTTCTGAAATTGACAGAGCGCCAACGCACGTCTTCCTGAAACTGACATAGCGCCGGCGCACGTCTTTTCGAAACTAACGGAATGCCAGCGCACGTCTCCTCACAATAAAAGCAGCAGCAACACGTTTTCAAATTTGAAAAGATGCATGCTGTCGCGCCTCCCAAGTGGCGCGCTTTTTTGAAATTTCGAAATAAAGCGCGCGTCCTTGCATCTATCACCGTTTAGGCAGGTTGGCACGTTTCCCGCCTTTTGGGCGCTTGAAGGAACTCAAGGAACCCTGACAACGCACCTCACGCCATCAGAACCAAGATTCAAAGTACAGGGCAAATCCACCTGACACCTTGCGAACTCCCCGCGCCAGGGCAAGACCCTTAATGCGAGGAGTGGGGGGCAATTGATGAAGGAAGATTTGGCCCGACCTCGCAATCACTCCATGTGGCAAAAACAAATGGCTCGGCACTTAAAATAGCGTACCCAGGGCGCAAGCACCAAAGGGAAGAAACCAGTAGTCTGAACTCTCTTCGAGGAGCCCGAACTCCCTACGAGGAGCCCGACCTACCTACGAGGAGCCCGACCTCCCTACTAAGAGCTCGACCTCCCTACTAAGAGCTCGAACTCCCTACGAGGAGCCCGACCTCCCTACGAGGAGCCCAAACTCTCCCTTGGGCCCCGAGCCACACAAGGCAGTGACCCGAATTGGCCCACCTCATGGTAGTTCGGGACACTCCCCTATCCGAACTCAAGACTTCACCTCGTTCGCCACTCCAGCACTTCGCCTCCGAGACGCCAAACTGAACAAACGTACCATACCTGACACCGAGGAGGTCCGTATCCAAGGGGCGGCGCATCTGAATGACTTGGGATCTGACGCTTGACAACCGCACTTCAACGGTCACCTACCACCGCCACCTGCCACCGTCATCTCCAGTCGCAGAGACGGCTCCGACAAAAGGAAGTAGTGGCGGTTCTGACCAGCAGCGGGGATGACACCCGAACTGGCAGGAGACCAAAGGTGACCGTACCCGACCTAACAGAAGCTTAGGAGTGAGTGCACGAGGTGGCTATAAAAGGCCTCCTACCCCCAAGAACAAGGTATGCAAACTTTGCGCTATCTGGTTTTATCTTGCCTTTAAAGGATTCTAACTTGAGCTTCGGAGCCTCCACACCGGGTTCCCCCCGGAGCTTTCTCATCTTCTTCATTTTAGGTTCCCCGCAATTCCGTTCAGAGGCAAGGTCGTTGACAGCTAAGACCAGCCGGATTGCGCACCATCAGGACCATTATTTGCATATCTAACAGCTAGCGTTTGGATATAGGTTGATCTTGATTCGTTTATATTTGGATTCGAATTGAACATCCATTTGATTTTTGTAGAAGAGTGTAGATCTCTTGCCAACAAAACACATTCCAAACCCCTATGACCCTACCAAGTACCAAATCCCTATGGTATTATGTTGGTAGGGTGTTAGATTCTTGGACTGGCCTGATGATCATTGAGAAAAAACACCCTAAAATAGATCAATATAATGAACCTGAAAGCATTCCCCGATCCAATACAACTTATTATGTTAACGGAAACAATCGAAATAGAGGGAAAATCGGAAAAAATACCTGAAAAATAGGAAGAAAACCAAAAAATGCTTCATTTAATCATCTAATTGATTGTTCGATGATGAAAACAGAGAGGTTGAAAAAATCCATTCCTCCCTTCAATTTGAATTCATGGGTTTTGGGCAAACCATTCGATACTTGACACATGTTGGCTCTAATCAATAAAGAAGTTCATCAAGTAGGCCTGATGGGAGCAGGCCTGTCAAAGATACCCGAAAATCCGAGGCCCAATTCGAGATCCAATCTGGTTATCTTGGATTTAGAATATGTATTTATGTAATCGGATCAAATTCGAACGTTACAGTCTACATCCAATTAATAATCAGACCGGATTTGGATTTGACCCAATGTGATTTGATTAAAATTTGAATATGATTATATTATAATATTTAATATTTTTAATATATAAATTCTATATAATTATATTAAAATTTATAAATATATATTTTAAACATTATATTATATATGAATTTATATATAATAAATTTAGTATGTTATATTTATATTAATTTATTATATAYAAAAGTTGAAAAATAAATAAATTTTTAATTTTACTAGTATTTTAGAGAATTTAAAGTTGAGTTAGATTAAATCCGAATCCAATATGAGTTTGTTAGGATTCGAATTCAAATCCGAGTCTTTAAATCCAATTGAATTTCAGATCAAATTTGAACGTAGGTTCTTAATATTCGGATCAGATGCGGATTTTCCTACATCCAATTAGAATCCGATCCGATTGCAGCCCTATTGGGGAGAAGATCAGATGAGGCCTAAGAGGAGTAAGTTCCATAGTGGTTTTATTATTATTTTATTTGTTACAAGCATGAACCATTAATTAAATAAATTTGGAAAAATAAAACTATTATTATTTTATTTGCTTTATCCAATTACAAGTGTTAACCATTAATTAAATAAAATTAGAAAACTAAAAAAGGGTAAAAATGAAAAGTGAAAATCAGGCTTTTTCACGAAACATTGTCACCATCCTCATTTTTATAAATGGTACAGACAACATTCTCATTTTTTAGTATGGTATAGAAATTTTTATGATTTTCTATATTTTTGTATTTTTTTTGCATATTTTCTTGTTTTTTCTATAATTTATATTGTTTTCTTCATTTTGAGGAGAAAGGTGCGTAGGATAAGAGAGATGCCATTTCTGCTTCCTCTTTCCTACTATAAAGTAAGGGGAGTGGATAAGATATACAATATGTAGAGAATGGTTTAAAGGAGAGAATTGGGGTTTTAGGATTTATGTCTTCGCTTCATGTGTGAATGACGACATTTGGCCTTTTTCCTCCTGCCATTCTGCTCATCAATGGTGGGGCCGTTATTTGCATATCTAATGGCTAGCATTAGGATATAGGTTAATCCTGTTTCATTTATATTCAGATTTGAATCGAATAACCTTTCGATTTATATAGAAGAATCTGGATCTCCTGCCAACAAAATGCATTCCAAACCCCTATGGCCCTGCCAAGTACAATCTCTATGATATTATGTTGGTAGGGTGTCAGATTACCAAATTGGCCCGATGATCATCAAGAAAAAACACCTAAAATGAATCAATATAATGAACCTAAGAGAATTTCCTAATCCAATACAACTTATTACGTTAACAGAGACAATTGAAAAAAAAAATAGGGAGAAAAAAAAACTTCATTTAATTATCTGATTGTTCCCTGATGAAAAGAGAGAGGTTGAAAAAATTCATTCTTCCCTTCAATTCAAATTTGTGGTTTGGGTAAACCATCCAATACTTGACACGTGTTGGCTCTAATCAATGAAGATGTTCGTTAAGTAGTTGCTTCGGGAGAAGATCAGATAAGGCGAGGAATAGGTTCCACAGTAGTCTTATTGTTATTTTATTTGTTTTATCCAATTACAAGTGTTAACCGTTAATTAAATAAAATTAAAAAATAAAATAAAAGCATAACGAAGGGTAAAAATGGAAAGTGAAAATCAAGCTTTAAAATAAAAAAAAATGATAAAGGGTAAAAATGAAAAATGAAAATTATGCTTTTTTAACACATGTTGGCTCTAATCAATGAAGAAGTTCGTTAAGTAGGTGCTTCGGGAGAAAATCAGATAAGGCGAGGCATAGGTTCCATAGTAGTCTTGTTGTTATTTTATTTGTTTTACCCAATTACAAGTGTTAACCGTTAATTAAATAAAATTGAAAAAATAAAAAACATAACAAAGAGTAAAAATGGAAAATGAAAATCAAGCTTTGAAATAAAAAAACATGATAAAGGGTAAAAATGGAACATGAAAATTAGGCTTTTTGACGAAACATTGTCACCCTCCTCATTTTTATAAATGAGAAAATGATGAGATACAAAGATTATCCAATTAAGTGTTAACCGTTAATTAAATAAAATTGGAAAAATAAAAAACATAATAAAGGGTAAAAATGAAAAGTGAAAATCAAGATTTAAAATAAAAACATGATAAAAGGTAAAAATGGAAAGTACCATTTTTATAAATGGTACAGATACATATATTTATATTATATTATATATATAATTCAAGGAGACGTAGGATTAGAAATATAAAATCAGCATTTTAAGAGGGGATAGGATTGAAAATATAAATCAGAATGTTGGATGATGGACGCTCATCTATTTCTCTTTTTTATAAATGGGTAAGATATACTTATAATCACAATTCTACGACTTCTCAAAATAGATTGTCACTTTTTTAAATTTTAGTGTCACATGCCAACATCACCTTAATAATTCAACATCACCAAGCACACACCTTTCTGAATCTCAAAGTTGATCGTTGCAATATTTTTTTTGAAAAGTGGATTGCTAAACACAATGTCTTTGGGGCCATGGGCATTTATAGATGAGGGTGTTTATTGCTTTAATCGCTTATTTGAAAAACTCTACTCTAAACATTTCTTGCTTTTGTTGTTTGATGGGAGATTGGGCATTACTTCAAATGTTTTACATTCCACCTCATATTAATACCCCATATAGCATGCCATGTAAGCATTTGACTAGATTTGACTTTTCCTCAAATGCCCCGTGCACATAATCCAATGCCTATGTGACACTGATATGGCAGCATTTTTTAAATAAACATAGCCAATTATTTAGTGTTTCTGTTTTCTTTCTGATGCGAAATGGAGCACTTGTAAAACTCTCCGGTGCCAAACAACCACCCAATCAGCAGAAGCCGTGGCGGTATCAAATACAAAAACTGCTTGGAGCAATATCCTGGGCTGTTTTGAGGGGATAATGACCAATTCCTTGGCACCGTAGTAAAAAAAAATTGGGGGCAAAAATGAATTGACTATAATAGTGTAATGTAACTTTACAAACTCAGCCGCATGGAACTGGCGCTAGGAACAATATTTACACACCTGAACCTGAACTAACCCGGAAAGCTCAAATGCTCCTTCCCTATTCCCTAACATGACGTTGAACAATTGGAATTTGCTGAATCGCTCTTTATCACCCGGGTGTTATACGATCCACAAAATCCACACTTGTGGTACAACCAGTGGAAGCGTGCACTTCCCTTTTTATCGCAGTCATTGCAAAGAATGTCCTGGATTTACCAATATCAGTAATTTGTTGTTTACCACACAGAAGTTCAGAAGATCTCAAAATGATGATGAGAAAAATAAGTAAATAGGAAGTGTACCTGACACCGATCCCTGTACTCTTCTGGAAGTTCCTCAGCAGCCAGCAAAGCATCGAGCATGCCAAAGTAGACCTGATGGTTTGCATTTCTTTTAGAAAAACTTCAAGATAAATTAAAAATTAAACAAAAAAACTTTGGCATATTATTATTATGTCCCAATAATTTTCTTTTGCTGCAAGTATAAGCTCAGATGGATTCAATTTCCTGGGACACAAGAGACAAGACTACCTACCAGCCAGTCTTAATTCTTGAACCAATAACTAGAAAAGGGGAAAGTGGAAAAATAAATGAGATTGAGAGCATGATCAATCTCAACCCACCAAAACAAGTTATAATTAAAGACAGCTAGTGAAAGCTTCAACTACACTAGATTCCAATTGTTTGACACAATTTGGCAGTTCTATATAAGGTCATGATTCCAGTATAATACTACCAATGCATACACACACACACACACCATGAAGACTTTCAATGGTGTAGGTCGGTAGGTCCCACATTTTAGATAAAATAGATTACAAACTAAACATAATTTGATTTCCTAAATTATATAGAAACCTAATTCAGATTTATCACAATGAGTAGATCTCAAACAAAATACATGTAGCTTCCCAATACTTGAATTCAGAGTGGTCATTACCTGAAGTCCATTTTAAATTGTGATCCCTCAAATCATTTCTCATTAACTCAGGTCCTCAGCCCATCTCTTTGGCTTCCTCCTAGTTCTTTATGGAACTTTAGACTTGCACCAGATCACTTTTTTCTTGCTAGTGATTTTCTATGTACATGGGAAACCATCTTAGTCTACTTTTCCTCATTTCATCACCTACCAGGGCACTTCTTTTAACTCCCATGAATATGCACATTTCTAATCCCTATCCATTTCAGTTTTTCCACTCATCCATCCCTACATCCACATCTCCACTACACTCATTTTTTGGACATGTTTGTTGACTGCCCAACTCTCTAATCCATTCAATATTGTCAGTCTTAAAGCTTTCTAAATATACGAGACTATTATAAAAGTTGATAATAAAATTATCTATAAAGAAAAAAAAAACATAGAATATGTGAAGGGGAAATTTTTTGATTGACCACTCAGATTAAGTAGCAAGTACTAGCCACTGGACCAAAGCATCATCAGATGGTGTCAACTCTCCCACTTCTGAGTTTGAACCAAGACTCAGGCAGTATTTTTTTTATTTTTTGGAAAAGGTAAAGTAATTTTATTCAGCTCAAAAAAACATACAAGCTGGGTTCAGACCCAGAAGGGCAGCCTGAAAACCACAGCAGTTACACTCTCCACCAGGAATTAGAACAAGAGAAAGAAGACTCGGGCAGTATTTGAAGCTTCAAACTCAGGCAATGCTGAATGAAGCCACAGCAGGAGTGCACCTTCAAATGGAGCAGTCAAGATCAATAACTTGGTGGGTAACATGTGGAAAGAAGTCCATTGATGAAGTTAGAAATACAAATTTATGGCATATGTCCATATCGAGGCATGTGAATATATGATATACTACAATCAAGTCTAAAAGGAAACTAACAATTTCTACCCTACAGCAAACATACAGTCATCAGCAATTCAGTAAAAATGTGTAATCCAAAAAGAATTAAGGCTTAGTTTGGAAAATTGGAAGGGGTGCAAATACAAATATGTAGAGTGCAAAACCTTGTATTTTATATTATTTTACATGTATTTGTACTTTATATATTTGTATTTGTACTGTTTCCAAGTTAAGCCTATAGAGTGAAAACTACGAAATCAGGTAGAAAATCTTTTCTTGACAGTAAAATATTAACACGTTAAACTTTTTTCTTTCAGTTGGGATCATATCAAACTTTCCATTTCTCATTAAACTTCAGAATTAGAAGCTCCATTTAAGTGTCATAAATCAATGAATCTTGGACAAGAAGAGTTGGAACTAATAATGTAATAGAGGAAAAGATGCAGTCCTCTTACCGCCATATCTCCCAAGGATTTGCTACATATTGGGCAGGTATAGTGACTGCAGGTGTACGCCTAAACATAACAGAAATTGAATAAGATTTAAGTATAAATGTCTTCCCAAAAACCCTTTCCTTACAACCAATTGAAAAAGGAACCATTTCCATAAAAAGAGGGAAAAGACAAGAGATCTTAAATGAAAGCTAAATGGTAACAAAGGACAGACCTGAAAGCAAGCTGAATGCATGAAATGGCCACAAGGAAGACCTCGGACTGCCGCACTTGATGTGAATAAGAAGTCGCAACAGATAGGGCAGTTTGTTTCCAGGCCTTTCTCCCGACACTTGTGGTCCACTAATTTCTTTCCCATACAACAATTGCATGTCATGCAATGGAAGAAATCAACACCAAGTCCCTTCCCAAGGCGGCACAAATTGCAAAATGGGCAATGGTACACAGTCCTGAAGTTTAATAATAAATAAAATATAATATATAGGAGAGAAAATGCAAAGAACTCTATATTTTAACAGCAACCATCCAACAATACATTAGGATTATCTAACTTCATAAGTAATTCTCATTTTTTAAATAAAAGCCCCAAGTGGAAAAGTATGTATGCTACTTCCATATAAACTAAATCAAGCAGAACAAATTAATTGTTTTCTGACATGGCATCACTTCAAGAGACAGATTAGAATAGAAGCTTACTTTCTACTCAGAAAGTCAGGTGCCAGGGGAAACTAGCAGAGATCAGCAATTCAAAAAACGCATTGAGCACAAATTCTGCACAATATATAGCAATCCCCTAGTACTAAGTATTATATTGTAACTTGTAAGTTAACTACACCATTCACACTGCACAAGAAATTTTTATTCTAACCAAGAAAAGAAATGATGGAAGATAGCAACTTGACTTAAAGTCAACAAACAGAAATGAATGCCGTTAGTGTATGACAGCAACAACACAAATAATCTTGGCATTTTTTTTCTTTTTGTTGAACTGGTAAAACAACCTATGCATCATATTAAGAATTACACAATTCTGTTGAAATTTGCTTTAAATAATCATGCAATGTGCAATCAGTTGACATATTTATTCATTAGAAGTTCTAATGCATATAAAAAACTTTAAACCCCCTCCAGAAAAAACAACATTGCAGAATAAAGCAGATATTCCTCATGAATAGAAAATATATCACATGAAAGGATAATCTTTAATAAGTTGAAATATAAGGGGGCTTTTTATTTATCAAAAAAACGGGGGACCTTTTCGATGCATAAATGAGTGTTCATTTGAAATGATATCCCAAATTTTATGAATTCACTGCAATAAAGAGAAACCAAAAGCATCATTTTAAGTGAAATTATTACAAAAATGATGGTAAAATTAGAAACGAATCATTTTAGGATAGCAAGAAATGAGCATTCCGTTTTTTATAATGATCTTACATTAACTACTTCATATTTAAAATTGAACTTGTGAATGAAATTTCTTGGAATTAAAAGAGTGTCATTGCAAATGAATTTCCCTTTCATAAGGTATTAATATGAGAACAGGGGATAACCTTACAAGCAGAATATACAAATATAGCTGTCCATATATGTCAACAGCTCAGAAAATTTCCCCTTTTATACCAAAATTTCTGAATTTTAAGGCAATCCAATTTAATATTGTTTCATGAAACAGTTGTAATATCTCTCCATCTTGCTGGGGACCAGAAAGTGCACTGCGAATGTAATTAAAAACTTGGATATTAGATATTAGTGCCACATCAATGCCCATAGAACCACACTAGAATGGGCAAAATGGAGGGGAGCATCCAGAGTCTTATGTGATAGGAGAATGCCACTTAAGTGAAAAGGCAAATTCTTTATAACAGTAGTAAAGCTAGCAATGTTGTATGGAGCAAGGAGTTGGCAAATCAAGAAACATGTATAAGAAATAATGTGTGGCAGAAATGTGAATGTTGAGATGGATGAGCAAGGAGTTGGCAAGTCAAAGCAAATAGAGAAAGCCATTACCACCTTCTAATCTCCTGTTCTTTTGTTGTAGGTATCTGGGAAAAGATTTTTGGTCTTTTTGGTAACAGGTGGAGTGCCCCCCCCCCTCCCCCACACGAATAGGTAGTCTTTTTGACCCTACAACTTTTGGCTAGCCAAAGAGAAGTTATGTAGACATGTGCTTGATCTGCCTTGATTTGGATAGTATGGGAAGAGAGGAATGGCAGAATTTTCAATGATACAGAAAGAAATAAGGAAGCAGTGTGGGAATGTGAAATCTCTAGACCTATTTTTAAATTTCTTTTCTGATGATATTTGGCAAAATTAGGAAGCTATAGCAAGAAGTTCTTCTGTGAAAGAACAAGCCAGCTGCAACTTGGATACCTCCGGAAGAAGGTTTTATCAAGCTAAATTTTGATGGAAGCAGTCTTGGAAACCCAGGGCTGGCTGGCGTAGGAGTATTCGGAGATACTGATGGATACTTTCTTGTGTATATTCAGGTCCCATTGGGGAAGGAGATTCAGTGTATGCTGAACTCCAAGCAGTTTTGTGAGAAGTCAAATTGCTAGAGACCTAAACTATGACAGATTAATAATTGAAGGCCTCTAAACTGAGTAGGGTGGCTGACGGAACCGAAAACAGTGGCTTGAAAATACAGGTAATCAATGAAAGATTTAAATGGTTAATAAGAGATATCACAATTATTATCCAATGGGAGAAGAGGTCAGCAAATAGGATATCTGATTTTTTTTGCAGAACAGGGGGTGTATAAGTCTGAATTATTTGTTGCTCAATTGTAATTCTGATTCTGTAATGGAGACCGCACCTCACGCCTCAGTCTGGATGCTATTATTGTAACACTTTTCACTATCCTTAAGAATATTATCATTATTTATCAAAAAAAGAAAAAAAAAACTAGAAGGGACATAATCAGAAATGAAGTCATTTGAAAGAACCTAGGTATAGATCCAATAGGTGATAAAATGAGAGAAAGTAGACTAAGATAGCATGGTTATGTGCATAGAAAACCATCTACAGAACCCTTAAGAAGTGATCAGCTGCAAGTTGAAGGGGCTAGAAGGGCTCAGGGGCTAGGAGCAGACCAAAAAGGACATGGGTTGAAGTAAGAAATGATTTAAGAGCTTGTAATGGAACAATTGATATCTATTTCAATAAAAGTGCTGCTATTGATCAAAAGAAAATGGAACAATTGATGTGTAAACAGAATGGAATTCAAAATAGGATTCATCTGGCTAAACCCATGTAGAAGGGACAAGGCTTAAATGATGATGATGACAAGTACAACATCAACGCTCCAAATGCTGCCATAGTATCTAAATAAATAAATAACCAAAATCGAAACATAATATATAAATAAATAAATAAACTCTAGGTTTCAAATAAGTGTTCTACTGCCCAGCATGTACATCCTTTTTCTAGATAAGATCATTACACCCCTGAAATAAGAAGGTTCTGAAATCAGAAACACCATACCTTTCATCATCAAAAAATTTGCAGATGTTGCAATAATATTTTGCCATCAAAAATCCGTTGCAGGAAGGTGTAGTGCAACTTGGTCCCACTGCTTGAATCTTCAGGCACCGCATACACATCATTTCTGTTGTTGCTTTCCTGCAAAGAATAAAAATGTAAAACAAATATGCAAACACTGTACTTTGAATTATCCTCAGTGAATGCCAGAAATTTACCTATCCATTGAGTGATCGCTCACTTTATCATGGCAGAACCTACATGTGAATAACTTCCCACAGCAAGCAGCAACAAGTTTGCAGTTTCTTTTGTAGTGTTCACACCCAAATACTTGTTTCTCTGAATCTCGAAATGATGGTGACCATACAATTATTGCTTCACCATTCATAGTTTCCTCTGTTCTTGCTTGAGGTAACTTCTGTTGAGCAGCTAACCACCGACTAATATAAACATAACCCATCTAACAATAAGATTATGCAGTACCTCATGATTAAGATGATTGCATGTTTAGAAGGTTCCTAAAATAAGTGTATCACAGAAACAAACCTAGTCATAAGATTTTGAATAAGATATGCTTTCCTCCTTGGGTCAAGGGTCGAGTCCCGAGAAACCTTTCTTATCTCTGCCTCAAGCTCACTCTGATTCATCCGGAAAATATCCTTCCATCCAGGCTTGAACATTTGATCGCTCTGGTCAAGGCTTTCTTGGATACTGGATCCTGGAAAGGCATAAAAATCTAAATGCATTAAGAGAAACTTTTCCAATATAAACCCAAAATATTACAATTAATAAATATTGGATTTTGCACTTTACTTTAGACACAAATAAGAAAATAAGACAACATAGATAAACTGTAATAATAATGTTACAACAAATTGGAAAAGCATTTTCAGACCTTCATGAGAAATACTACTCTCTGGGTTTGCATCTGGTGAAGATGCTTCAGGAGTCCCTTCCCACCATTCGCTAAGCCATTCGCTGAACATTGTATTTTTGGTTGCCTGCTTCCACGTATCCATCATTTTGTTCTGTTCCTCCTGAGTAAGTACAGAAGTCACCCAAGGTAACATTGATTGGAGCACCTCTGCACCAGTAGTCCCAATTATGCGGCCAACAATTTTTTCTTGCTCCTCCACAGAAAAATGTATGTCAAACAATGGCCATAACTCAAGCTCTTCCCTAAAAACATGTTGATCCAATGTAACTCTCATAGATTTGCACATGCCCTGAAGCTTTGTAGCAAGTTCATTGTACTTCCTATTAAAATCAAAACTGTCAGTGCAAGAATCAACATCATCTCTAGTTGAATCTTCAGATATACTAATCTGCTTCTCATGAAGCTGTGAAAGCTCAGAAAGAGAAGATGAAATATCTGCAAACAGCTTCTCTTCCTGCTTGTGGTCCAGGGTATATGAGTGGCTGACATTATGAAGAGTCTCTTTTGATTCTAATGCTGGAAAGACAATCTCATCTTCAGCATTGCTATGAGCTTTGTACAAGCCCCGTAACAAACGGAATCTTCCACTGAATTGCCTAAGGAATGTCTGATCACAACCAATAAGCTTCCCAGATTCAACATCTAAATACTCAACATCCTTTCTGATAGCTTTATGAAATTTGAATATGTTATCAATGGGTCGTGATGGACAAGCCATGTCAGAAGAGCTAAAATCTGCTTCCCATATAAAAAGACTGGACTTGAAGGAAGGAGCGGATGCAATAAAAGACAGGGAGCGCAAAGACTTTGCTGCAGCAAGTGAACTTATTCCAAGGTTATTACTATTAACTCCTAATCCAGGGACACAGCAAGGCTGATCACTGAAAGATGGATTACATGTATTGACAGTAACATTGCCAGTTTTGCAAGATTCCAAGAAGTTGCCACGTTTAATTGGTCTTCTGTCATCATTTGCTATAATTGGCATTGGTTTTTCCTTATTAGACAATAGAGAGGCACATGCACAGAATGATTGACCATCATCATCTCCAATCTCAATTAACTTTTTCACCGCAAAGCATAAACCAGAAGAGAGACATACATCCTGAGAACGACCCTTAAGTGCCCAGCCAGAGAAAAGAGTAACCAGAGCAGCATCAGATTTTGGAGCTGTATCACATAAATCTGATAAGTGAAATTGAAGATAAAACATGAAAGGAATATGCTGTATGCAGCTTCTGAAGCTAAAAGCTAAAATAAGGACATATGTTAAACCTGCCAAATGCATGTTTCGGAGAAAAGACTTTGCTTCTTCATCACTTAGTGATCTCACCAACCATGGCAAGACACGCTCCACCAATTTCAAAGGCATCACACATAAGCTCTGATACAGTAATTCACGTTGTCTTTTGGGGCTAAAATGCTTCCGTGCAAGTGGAAGAACCTGGAATAATTACAAGGTACTTATTAACTGATTCTTAGAGATGAGAAGGTTTCTTTGACTGTGCAGACTTGAAGCCAATAAGATGATAATGTGTTATTAAATTTCTTCCAATAGGTTAGGGCATGACTATCTTGTTTCCCACTCTCCCCCTTTTGTGAATATTCAAAGGTAAGTAACTTCCAAAACAGGGATGGTTCATTATCATGCAAGTTGAAAGTCCTTGCAGACCAATCTTGGAATTCTTTATTGCATCAAGAAATGGAGCTAACCTGGACTTCCTCATCATGGAAGTGCTTCTGTATGGTTTCCATTATTAGATCAGCATGTGAGTACAGTTTTGCATAAAATGCAACTGGAGTAGAGTTGGCTCCAGCAGTTTGTATACTTTCTATCAGGCATCTAAATTTATTAAATTGACTCTCTTCTTCAGCATGCTCCTGCACAAAAGAGAGTTCTTTATCTACCGCAGGGAATATAACCTTGTCCTCAGCAATGCTGCATCCAGAGAAAGAAATGTACATTTACTAAGGCTGAGATAAATATAAGAAATACATAACTTTAGCAACATGACAATCTTAATATGGAAAAAGAATGAGGTTGTAATTCTTTCTCTGGAAAAGGCAGAATGAACCATAAAATGAAATTCATTTTTCTTTCAATGTTCTGAAAGTGTATAAAAAATGAAAGTTTCACATACTGGTAGACAAAGTGAGGAGTTTTCAGTTTTCAGGATGATGAGATAGCCATTTTATGCTCTATGATAAGGGTGCAAGTCAGCTTATTTCCCAGAATCTTAAGCGTTCATGTTAATTCAATATTAGCATTATTATGTGTGAAAGAACATGGTTATCATGTTTTAGAAAAAGAAATGCCTTTGAACTTAAAATTTTTGTTTTACAACATACATGCATACATTAATATGTATATACCTAAATACTTGCAGAGAAAAAAACTACATAAATATATAGATATATACATTTGTGGATGCACAATTGATAACGCATACATGCATGAGTAGTGAATACACATATACATAAGTACTTACATGCATAAAAACATAATTTTATAAAATCCTCAACCCTAACCCTACCCAAAGTACATCAGGTTCATACTTTTCAACCCTAAACCAAACTTCAATCCAACCCAACCCTAGTTTTTTGGAATGGGTTCGGGCTAACCAAGGATTAAAATGTCGATGCGGTACACCCCATATGGAGTGTATCATATCAGTATCGTGAGGGGGATATGTGGCACACTACAATTAGGCATGGTAACCACCCATTTGTTAATATTGATACAATAAACCCATGTATCAGCCAGTATCATGTTGTATCAACCAATAGGGAAGCCTGGTGTGTTGTCTCTCTATTAAGAAGCTTACAACTAGCATGATTTGAGCCTAGGTTGTCCAACACCCAAATCTAAATGCAGTCATAAACCGCTAAGCCATCTTTCGTCTTGTAATAATAAATGAAATAAAATAACTTTTATGTCTGCATGCAATCCAAGCAAATAGCATGTTGAGCAACTCCAACTGGAAATTAAAAAGAATAATATTCAAAAGGGCAAATTTCTTAAACTACCCCTAAGGTTTAGGAAATTAACTAACTATACCCATACTGTTTCAGTATTGTATTAAAGTACCCCTACTGTTTCTGATAATTGTCGCTATCGTTAAGAAAAAAATAAAATGTCGAAGTTGCCCTCCACTGTTTCTCAAATTTTCAAAATAAAACCCAACTGCTAAAAAAATTTCTCCAGCCACCGTAGCTGGTATGCAGCATCCCTTTCTTCTGCATCATCAGACCATGGTCTCTGCCGTTAATTCAGTTGTTTCCTATTTCCTTCTGATATACTTCTGATGAAACATTTGCCACAAAGAAGAAGAATAATGTCTTAGCGTTTATGCACTGTTTAATTGAATATTCGAAGTGAGTTCCGTTGTTCTTCAGACATTTGTTTTATGGTTATTTTGGTTGGGTGCTTAGGAAATTTAATAAGACCAATAGGAATTGCAAAGATGGAGTGGTTGGTGGTGGGAGCAGGAAAATGGCTAAATATCTCTTACCAAAATACTGCTGGACAGGGGAAGGCACTTTGCCCTTTTGTGTTTATGGAGACAGGTAGGAAATACTGCTCAAAACAGTTGGTTTGAATTACAGAAGACTCAAAGTTCTGGGTTGATTGAATGGGGTGGAACATTACGGAAAAAAAAATGTTAATGAAAGGAAATCAAAATCAACAGGACCGTCTCCTGCCTGATATTCCCACTCTTCACATAGAGACGGGTACACCCAAAAACGAAAGGGTAGGGTTTCCTACTCAAAAACGGAAGTAGTCAGATCTTCATAGCCAAATCCCATTAACAGTTCACATCTGTTATTATCTACACCGGAAAGGCCAAGGTTCCGGTTGCCGGTAGGCTTCATTTGGCATAGGTCTGAACAGATCCGCTCTGAGAGCTAACAAACAGAATGGATGTGCTCTGAGAGCTTTATTGCTCTTTGATATACACGGATGATAATCATCCAGAGGAAGAAGGGTATTTTAGGAATTTTAAAAAATATATTAATCAGGTGATGTCACATGTGACAGAGTGTGACGAAAAGTTAATGGCAGTGGAGGTTTTAGACAATTGTCAGAAAACTTAGGGGATACTTTAAGACAATATGTAAACAGTAAGGGTAGAGTTAGTTAATTTCCTAAACCTTAGGGGTACTTTAAGAAATTTGTCCTTTTCAAAATTAGTATTTTGCAAATGTTAATGGGATAAATAAACTATCAAACCAAAATTTATATCAAGAAATTTATACCAATAAAAATACTGTTTACAAAATATTCAAGAATATAATATTGAATTCAATCTATCAAATCCACTAATCTACATTTACATCAAAAAATGATTTTTTTTTACTTCAGAAAATTTATAAAAATAAAAATGTTAGTAAATTACGAATTTACATATGATATATACCTTAGAAATTTTAATAGATTTCATATATTTTAAGTTAAGATCATATATTTTTATAAATTATTAATTGATATTTTAATTTAAATTTTATAATGAAATATTTATTGTTTACAAAAATAAAAATATTGTTTACCAAACATTTGAGCATTTAATATTTAGTTGACTTTTTGTTATGTTAAAAAGTAAAAATAGAAAATAGAAAATAATTGATATAATAATTGCATTTTTTTGTGTCTTGGACTCTTGATCAATTCATTATCAATAAAATTACATGACATCTATGCATCCTGTAATATTAATTGTAATATATTTCTTCATATATACCATTAAAATATACATTTTTATGTGTTTATACCTTATTTGTGGCTATATTGATATTAAATTTAGTATTATTAACGTATTTATGGGATTTGTATGTGTTCCACTAATGTATCCAAGTGTTTCCATATCTTTCGTCCATATACATGTGTTTCCAAAGCATATCTGTATCTGTATATGTATCCAAGCTGTCCAATATGACACACGATATTATTAATACTTTAACCCTTGGGGCTAAGCCAGCCCAAGTTGTAGGTATGGACTACATACTAATCAAGCAGAGGCAAGGACCCTTCTGGAAGTGTTGATCAAATCCAAATTTCTTGTATACACTAGAGGGAATGGGTTATCCTTCGAATAGAAGGAACATATGGGGAGATTAACGAGAATACTCCAAAATTAACCCTTTCTGCTTTTCTTTTCCATGATATCAGACCAAACAAGAAAAATAGGAAAAGAAAAACTTTACCCTGAAGAATAGAAAAAACAAGAAAATGTTAGAAATTTCAAATGCCAAGCTCTGCAAAGCAGAAAATGCTGTTTGAAGGAGCTCATAATCATATTTTGAGACTAAGGTATCAACGTTCAATAGAAAAGGCACTGCAAGGAAAACAATGATGATAAAATAGATACCTGTGAAAGATGTAAACTTCAGCAATAAACTGCAGCTTCTCATTGAATGCTGATAAATCAGAAAAATCTCCAGAAAGTTGTATCTTCCTAGCCTCCTCAGTTATATCAGTCAACTCCCTTTTTATAGCACTATGCCAGTGCAGGATTTCATTTATAGGATGTACCCCAGTGGAATCAGTTATATCATACTTTGACTCCACATATTTCCTTTTCCGAGTTCTGAAATGGTCACATGCACATTGCACATTCTCAGTTTGATCGAATGATGTGTCAACCTCAGAATCTACATGACACTGGAGTTTATGATCTTCCTCAGTTTTACTCATGGTAGGTATACTTTTACTTTCTGTCCATGTGAATATAACCTTTACAGGATACAAGATTTAGTCAGCTACCATATAATAAGAAAAACACAATCAAAAAAAATTATGCCCAGGGTGGAAATTACCTTCTGAAGAAGCTTTTCTGCTGGGACTATCTTGCATAAGCATTTAAGCATATCCTGATGTTCATCAGATGAAATAGATGAAGCTAACCAGGGAAGGAACTCTGTCATCATATCTACAGGAATGCTGCATAAAAACTGCCAAACCAATGATGCCTGCTCGTCAAATGAGAATTTCTCTATAAGCAAGGGAAAGACCTGCCAAGATCAAAGACAAACTGGAATGATTCAAAAATATATTCTTTTTTTTTTATAATTGATTCAAAAATATATTCTTCTAACACCAAACATCAAATAATCATAGTTGTCAAGGCGACGCCTAGGCGGCAAGGCACCCTTGGAGGCTTACCTCACCTAATCGCCAAGAAGTTTTCTATAGCGTTTTATGAAAAACCTTTATATTCTTAAATTTTTTATGTTATAATTATAAAACAGACATTTTTAAACTAAAACATTTATTTTGTGTGTTTATATACTAATTTCTTTTATTATTTTCTTATTTGTTAGGGTTTAATCAACACAAACATTGCTAAATGCTGTATTGAACCCTCAAACACTTCAAAACCTGAACCAATAAGCAAGGAAGAACATAAAATGCTGTCCAATCAACACATTTTCTATAACAGAAATAGGGGTTCAGCCCTTATATTTTTTTAATTTTCTTTTATTTCTTTTTCTTCTCATGAATATGTTGGAATATGTTGATTTTCTATACTTTAATGAAGTTTATACTTTTCTTATGAAAATTATGCATAAGTATTAAGGAAATATGATTATGGAACCTAGGGAACTACCCTAGGATACATGTTTTTACTTAAAAAAAACCATCGCCTTAGGCGACAAGCCACCCCCCTGTCGCCTAGCCTCACCTTGGCGCCTTGAAAACTATGCAAATAATATTTCTTCAAATGAATATGTCTATTAGTGGCAGGATTAGTTTAGGGGCAGAAAAGACTGTCATAGACAGAAACAAATATTCTATGCTTACATATAGAACTACTCTACTGATGGTCAAGAGATGTGCACAATATAATAGAGAAATAGGGCTGTCAATGGACCAGATATTGGTCCAATATGACTCCATTACAAAGGACCAGGTCCAATCCAATCCAATGAATACTTTGGACCATTTTGGACTGGTCCAATTCAATGTCTGGACTGTCCAATCTGTTCAAATTGGTTTCAACCCAGACCTGGTCCATTGACACCTGTATTCTTGTCTTCTATCAAGGGACCAGATATTGGTTCAATTGGACCCAATTCAACATAAATCCATTACGGATGGACCCGGTCAAATCCAATCCAATAAATACTTTGGACCATTAAGTCTGGACTGGTCTAATTCAATATGTCTTATTGGTCCGTCCAAATTGATTTTGATTTGGATAGGGTCCAAACCAAAACCAGTCTGTTGACACCATAATACTATGGTGAATACAGCTCATTGGGTGCTCATCACCAAGGAGTCCTAAGGCCTAATAGCAGATGATATACTATAAAGATGAGCCACAGTGGCTAGATTTTCCGTTACAAAGAACTATATCAAGTTTTCCAGAGATGGGGAAGCTGAAACTCAATTTTGATAGGTGCAGTCTTGGGAACCTAGGACCTTCAGGCATAGGAGTTGTGGAAAGAGACTATCATAGAAATAGAAGAGGATGCCACTCATATAATTAGACAAATGTGCAATTAAGATTTTATGATCAAGGCCTCAAGCCAACCAGTTCCGCTATGTCTTGTGTAATCCAGGAATACCAAAAAGACTGAAAGGGAAGTTGTAAAAAATGGGCAAATGGCCTTTTGATGGCACTAGTATAAAAAGATCAGCAATATTATATAGTATTGGGCAAAGAAGAAACATCATATCAAGAAAATGAGAATTGTTAAGATGTGGATGCTAAGATGGATGGGAAGCTGCAACACTAATAGAGAATTAGAAAGAAGCATATTGGAAGTGACTTACGATTAGCATCAATATGGTTTTGCATTTACATAAATGATTGAGTGCACAAATGAGCACTAACTTGTTGCAAGAGGAAGGCCAAATAAGACATGGAGTCAAGTAATTAGAATCAAGAAATGAGACGAGGGCTTAATGACATAATTCAATAGAAGAGATGGCTCTCGAAAAGTGCAATGGAGAAACAGGAGTCATCTAACGGATGCCAAATAGTTGGAACTGAGACTCTTTTAAGGTGACCCAAGACTGTTGGCTGAAAATCCAGAATCCCTTTTGACAAAGGCAAGAAGAAAATTTAAGGACTATTAGCATATTCACCTTTTTAGAATACCTTCTTTATAATGATTCTTTTTGTCTCAACTTCTACACTTTCCCAAGTTGATCTCAAAAGAGAATGAGAAATAAAAAAATCTTGGGATACTTTATAAGATTGCCAAGATGCTTATCATAAATAGGAAGATAATTTTAGAAAGATATAAACAGAGCAGAAAGTTGACACTCTTCAATTAGATCCTTTTGTAAAAGTCAAGCATTAACAGAGGCAAGTCATTTATTTGAATAATCTGGCCGTATCTGATTCATGACAAAGTATATTCTTGGCTGCAGAAATCATCATTCACCAAAGGTTGAAAAATCAGCCAGTGATAATAAAAAATAATGGAAAAACAAGACATAACATCTAAAGACTGAAGCACTATAGCTTCCAAGAATTAGAGTTGAAACACAAACAATGAAGAAGATTATTGCTCTTATAAATAAAATCTTGAAGAAGTTAGCATATATGTTCATATGTGAGAAACAGTAGTTTCAATTCTCTGTGCAACTTCAACTCCATGAACATCCTAGCCCGTTCAGAGAGATATTGTCTTACCTAGAAAGTATATAATTGATTAAATAGATAATTGGATTACAGAAAGATCATCTCTCTACAGCCCCCATCATTCATTTCCTTTCAAATACAATGTGGAATTCATGCAAACAAGTGAAAGAAAGCAAATACCTGCTCTTCTTCTTTGGACATGTGCTGACTAAGTGATGTTTGAAGAGCTCCTGCGCAAGAAGCTAACTCTCTGCGAGAGCTTTCATCATTTTGTTTATTTGAATTCAACAGCTCAAACAACTGATCAAAGAGATCACTTTCTCCCTTGTGCTCAAGGGAGTATGTCCGTGCTACATTTTTCACACGTATATCAAGAGCTGGAAAGATAACCTGCATTTTCAAAGGTGTCATTACAAGGTCTGGGTAATGAACCTAAGAATATCATTCCAAGGACATAGCAATAGTATATATGAAAGGGTCCAAAAGGAATGGTTTACTTTGAAAAAATGGGAACACACATCTGGGAAAAGAAGATAAATTAAACCTTAAAAGATGTTAACAAAGAGATTGCATTCAACAGTTTGATTTTTTGGGGAAATAGTGCTTGCAAAGAGGTTGAGAGACATCCAAATCTTACAAAGGGATTCGTAAAAGGAATATGGATCAGGTACATGAAAAGCTATTAACAGGGTTTCAACATAGTTGTCAAAAGCCTTACAATTTATGATACAATTCACAATATCTTACATATGAATTCTTAAAAAAGTTCAAAAAACTCTATGATTATAGTTTGAATCTCATTATTCAACTCATGAATTTTATGATTTATACAATTCATGTGATTTCAATAAGCTCAATCAGGTTCTCTACTTGATCAATCCTTTGTTTTAATTTTTTAACGGGCTTCTGTTTTAAAATTTTACTAGAATAAGATTTATAGAGCTGCAATGGTATTTGGACCAAATCAGATATACCTAGATCAAAATTTGGTTCATTAATATTCAGATTCAAATTGAATCTTATCCATTGGATTTATATCAAGTTCTGTTTGAATTTGGATGTTAATCAAATATTGAATAGCATTATTAAGTTAAAGTAAATAAGCATATATAAAGTAATATATTGAATTCAAATCATCCCTACCCAGATCAAATTCAAATTCAGACAAAAAGATACCATTTGCAGCCTTAAAGATTTTTTTATTGTTACTTAATGGGCTATTTAGAAAGTTTATTAAGTTTATATTCCGTCCCACATAGGTAAAAGAGCCATTTATGTGGGTTAATTAATTTTCATGCTGAACTCAATTGTATCATTTTTACTTTTTGTATAAATGTGGTAAACTTTGTTATATTAAGATGACTAGGTCACTTCTAGTCATTTGGGTTGCCAAGTCAGCTGATACTTGTTGCCTGGGCAAAAAACAAAATGATTGAATAAATACATACATGTTTTATAATGTATTTACTTAACCATTATAAGTATTGTAAATAAATAAATATATTATATTTCACAAATTCCACTCAATAGGTAAGCATCAAAATTAGATACTCAAATTCTGACAGCTACTTAATTTCTCCTATTTTTTTGCCATTCCCAATTCACATTTCATAGAGTAACACTTTCAAATGGTTAACTATTGCAGCTAAAGTAGTCAAAAAATAGGCTGCATCTTGAAAAATATGACATCACACTATCATACAGCCTAAACCTAATTAAGGATATGCCTGAGGGTGCAACAACCAATGTTAAAACACCTAGAGAGAGACATCAAGTTTTATGATTACAATGGATCTTCATCAAGGTTCAACACTTAACCCTTATCTATTTGCATGTATCATAGATGAATTGACTAAACATATTTGAGAGGAGGTCCCAATGTCCAATTTCCAATGATGTATGTTATTTGATGATGACATCACATTGATCAAAAAACAATGACGGCATCATTTTAATTGATGAAACTAATGAAGGATTAAATGCAAAATTATGTTTATGGACAAATACCTAAGAAACAAAAGGCTTTAAAATAAGTAAGAATAAAATAGAATCTACGATATGCAAATTTAATAATAATAGGAGTGAGAATTAGGGTACACTTAGGATTGGAGACCAAGAGATCATACAATGTGACCTTTTCTGATACTTTTTTTTGATAGATAATGATAATTTTATTAATTAGAATAAAAACACAGTATACATCATACAACTCCCCACAAAGAGGCGCAAGGTGCAGCCTCCAAACTACATCATAAAGCTTACAATTGATCCCAAAAGAGCTGATTCCTATGTACCCCTTGTTTGGCTAGGAAAACTGCCAGCCCATTTTCCGATCTTCTTTCCCATTGAACTGTGACTGAGATATTTGAATTTATCCACTTAAATCTTCTCAAGGCCCCCCTGTAAGGCCAGGCTGCCATCTCTGGCTCTTTTAGCCATCCAATAACCAATTTGGAGTCGCCTTCAATCATTAAATGCTTCACTGCCAACTCTTTTGCAATTTCTGCTCCTTGTATCACAGCTTGGAGTTCTGCATTGACTGAATCTCCCATCCCTATAGGACCAGAAAATAGAGCTACAATCTGGCCCTCAGCATTTCTAAAGACTCCCCCTATTCCAGATGGTCCCAGGTTGCCCAAACTACTGCCATCAAAATTTAATTTAATGAAACCTACATCAGGAGGCTTCCAATCCACCGAAGACTTGCTTCTGACTGCAGAACTTTTGGCTAGTTGTTCCAATTCCTACTTATATCATCAAAAGAGTAGGATGAGAATAGGTCCAAGGATTTGACCCAGCTTATGGCCCTACATAAAATACTTTCTAACACACATGTCTGATCCCTGTACTTGTCATTAAAGACTAGCATTTTGTTCCTCGCACACAGCCCACACCAAAGCAGCTCTAGCACACCTCCACAAAACTCTTCCTCTTCTCTTTGGCCTCCTGAAAGTTGTAGGTCAAAAAGATTGCAAATCTGCTCCAGTTCTGTCCACCTGCACCCAAAAAGATCAAAAAACTTTTCCCAAAGGCCTACAACAAAAGGGCAAGTGATTTTATATGGTAGCAACTTTCTTCATTTGCTTTGCATAGGGTACACCAGTTAGGAGAGATACAAAGACTGGGTCTTCTTTTTTGCAAAACATCCAAAGTGTTGATTTTTCCAAGGGAGACTTCCCAACAAAGGGCTCCTGCTTTTGGAGGGACAGGTTTGGACCAAACTTCCTTGTTATGAAAAGGTTGAGGCAGCAGAGAGGAGCACAAGGAAGCAAAGAAAGAAGCACAAGAAAAGGATCCCAAGGGCAAAGGCTTCCAAATACGGGTATCTAGAGAAGGGTCCAAGCAAACAGGATCAATAGTTTTAAGGAGCAAAGCAACCTGGTCAAGCTCAGAATCTCTCAAATCTCTTCTAAAACCCAGGTTCCAGTTTATACTAGAAGAAAAGGAGGAGGGCACAAACCTTTGAAAATTTGAATTGGCTCGTTTTTAAAACATGAGATGGAATACAAGGAGGGAAAGAGGTCCTTGAGGGTGAAGTCACCAATCCAAACATCCTCCCAAAACAAAACCCCATCTCCAGTACAAGCGGCATACCTAATCAGGTTTAAGAAAACATGAAGAATACTATGAATAGCCTTCCAAGGAGATTTCAGCATAGCCCGCTGAGATACACCAGCATCCCAACCATTGCTTGCAACATCATGCACACTCCTTACAACTTTATGCCAAAGTCTTTCCCTTTCTAGAGGCCACCTCCATAGCCATTTGCCTAGCAAGGCTGTATTTTTCCTCCTTAAATTGCCTAATCCCAAACCCCCTACTCCTTCCTACTACACACTATTTCCCACCTAACCACATGATCCTTCCTCCCTTCCCCTCACTCCCATAAGAAATCCCTCATGAATTTCTCTACCTTCAAAGTGCCATTCTAAAGGCCGAGAGAAGGTAAGTTGGCAAGTTTGCAAGAGTAGCTCTTATTAAAGTGATACAATCCCCAAGGGAAATGTAGTTTCTCTTCCAAATTGCCAGCTTCTTTGTGCATTTTTCTACAATCGAATTCCAAAATCTTCCTTCTCTTGGACCATCTCCTAAAGGCATACCCAAGTACTTCAAAGGATAGCTAGAAGTAAGGCAACCTAGGGACTTTGCTACCTCATTCAACTCCTCCATCTCCAAGTTTACCCCCACTAGACAACTCTTTTCAAAATTGACCTTCAACTTCAACACGCATTCAAACAACTTTATTACTCGTTTCAAGTTCCTAGCCTTTAAGGGATCTCCAGTCTCACAAAAAATGATTGTATCATCCACAAATTGCAAATGTGTTACCACAATACCCTCTCTTCCTACCCTCCATCCTCTAAACATGTCCAAACCATCAGCTCTCGAAATGAGCCTACTAAACACATCAGCTACCAGAGTGAAAAGGAAAAGAGAAAGGGGATCCCCTTGTTGGCTGGAAAGGAAGTTGATCCCTGGACTTATAAAGTGAACATCTGCAAACTCCACAAATACTGCCAACAAATCTAACTTGATGATATCCCGACAATACTGAAAGAAAGCCACAGTGAAACCGTCAAGTCCAGGTGCTTTAGATCTATCCATTGAAAACACAACTCCCTTTATTTCTTCCAAGTCAAAATCCTTTTCCAGTAAATTTGCCACCTTAGGGTCCAATTAGGCCACTCTAACCCTTCCACTCTAAGCCTCACATCCCCCTATCTTTTGTAGATTGCCCTGAAATGATTCATGAAACCATTGGCAATCTCCTCTTGATTATCCACAACTTCACCATTGATCTCTAACTTTTCCACGAAGTTCTTTCTCCTTCCATTAGCGATTGCATGGAAAAATTTAGTATTGCCATCCCCTTCCTTAATCCATTGATGCCTTGATTTCTGTCTCCAACAAATCTCTTCCCCAAGCACTATTTCTTCCAACTCCTTTAGGGTCCATCTTAAGTTCATTTCTTCTTCTAAGAAAGAACCATGTCCTTCTTTTTCATCCAAGAGTTCAATTTGCGAGATAACACTTAATTTCTTCTCCTCCACTCTCTCGAAATGCTCCATGTTCCACTCTTTAATTTTACCTTTTAGCCTCTGAATTTTCCTATGGAATTTGACACCCATCCCAAGGGTTCCCACCACTTCTTCACTCCACCACTCTTTAACCTTACGAGTAAAGTCTGGATGTGTTAGCTACATATTTTCAAATTTGAAAGGTTTAGGCCCACTTCAAAAGTTCCTAGTTCCAATGCTTATCGGCTAATGATCTGAAGTGACTCTTGGCAAGGCCCTAGCTAGCAGCCTTAACCAATGTTCTCCCCAATCTGAACTAAAGATGAACCTATCCAACTTAGAGCATCTCGAGGGGGGGGATTGTAGGTTGGACCAAGTGAAGACAAACTATTGGAGGGTGATTTCTAATAGTTCACACTCGTTAATAAATTCATTGAATCTCCTCGTGCTGGTTGTGATCGCTTGATTGGGATTATTGGTCTCATTTGTAAACCTAATCACATTAGAGTCCCCACCTAAACACCACGGACCCTCCCACAAACCCCTTATATCAAAGAGCTCTTCCACATTTCGCCTCTCTCTCCATATCTATTCGGACCATAGACATTCGTCATCACCCAAGTAAACTCTTCTCCCACACTCTCAAATTTCAAAGAGACTGAAAACTGACCTATTAGCTCTTCCATTGGCTCCACTACCTCTTTCCTCCACATTGTCACTATACCTCCTGAAGCCCCGCATGAAGGCATAGAAGACCATCCTAATCCTCTAGAGCACCACACACTTCTCGCCCATTTCCTATCCCAATCTGCCACTTTTGTTTCTTGAAGCAAAACTATATCCGAGTTTTCCTTTCTAATCATATCCTTTATTACCCTCATTTTCCTAGCACTACCCAACCCTCTTACATTCCAACTCAGTATCTTCATAGAATCACTTAAAGTCCCACCCTGGAAACAACCATTCTTTACTTGAACCCTTTCCTTCTTTCCCCCCTAGCATTAAATTCTAAGTCTGCTGCAACTTCTGATTTAATCTTTCTACCTCTGATAGCTTCCTCTTTCTTGGACAATCTTTTTCCTTCTTCCCCTTGTTTTTAGCATACATTATAACACTCTCTACTCCTTTCAATTTCAGACCCATTTCTTCTACCACTTGATAAATCGGTTGCTTCCCCATTCCCTCACCCTCATCCCCTTCTTTCCCTTTTCTCTAGCTATCATCCTGTAGATTCATACAAGGTTCAAAAAATCGTTACGTATCGAACCATATGGCTGATACGTATCGTATCGAGCCCTTCCCGATACACCCCTATAGGGGTTGTATCGGGTCAGGACCTGGTTCAGAGGGTAGTCGGGACTTAAACCGGCCCCTCTGAACCAAAATTGAAAAAAAATAAGTGTAAGTTAAAAAAAAGGGGTGTATCAGCCAATATCGATACTTTGAACCTTGGATTCAAATCTTCCTCAATGTTTCCATCTTCTGCCACCCTCCTTATCAGCTCTTCAAAGGATTCACAAACCAAATCCCAGATTTTTTCACCTTATGTCTTCCATTCGGCCTCCTTACTCCTTCCTTTAAACCCTTCTTCCACTTCTCTAACCATAACCTGCTAGATTGTGGCAGACAATGGTTGGGAATGGACAAAATCTGTTGCACTCATAGAAAGCTCATTAGTAATCTTAAAATCTAAGACTAACACACCTGAAGAGGAGGGTTTTGTTGAAGGACTTTCGCAGAAGAATTTTGTCATAGAACTAGACCTACAAAAACCAATTTCCAAAGGTTTGGTATTAAACTGAGGCTGAAAGGGTGGTTGAGCTTGAGAATTCGACACTCCCCTGCTAGTTACACCCCTGCTTTGCACTGATGGGCAGTTAGAAACCAAAACCACAGCACCTTGCACCTATTGAAACCTCGAGATAGCTTCAAGGTCCCCCCAAGCGGTGTCCATTACCCAGGCCGGTTGGCATCTCTTCTTCGCTACCCGCCTCCATAACGACTTTAGAGGAAATGGTAACAGTCTCACCATCATCTTTTTTGCCTTTGTCTTCCTCCAAGAAAAGTCGCTCTATGTCAAAGCTCTCATCCCCTTGAAATCCAAAGGTTTTCACCGGCCTAACACTCCCAATACTTAAGGTATCAAACTTGTCCAAATCAGAATCTTTCTCACTAAGTTCCACTAAATCTTCCTCTTCTGCTACACCCCCTGTTAGACCTCCTCTCTTATTTCTAGGATTGTGCCTCTCTAGCGAGTCATGCTCCTACGCTGACACTGGTCTCCACTGCAACAAACTACCACGATCAAAACCATTCTTCCCTGAGAGCCTTCGAGTTGGGGACAATGATGGACTAGAATTTGTGTCCACCATCGGTCCCTTTAGTCGACCCACGTGACCACTTAAAAGGTCACAAGGGAGAAACTAAGAAGGATATCACCACAAAATTAGAGAAGGATGGGCAAAATTGAAGACAAAGAAGGGAAAGGAGAATTGAGGAAAAAAGAAATTGTGGAGGTTTGGAGAAGAGAGAGATAGAGAAAGGAGGGTTCATCAAGGCAACAAGTTGGAGAAGGTCTTTGAAAGTTGAGGCTAAGAAATTTCTTTTTGAAAGCTTTAGGGTGAAAGGGAAGAAAGCCTTGAAAATCAGAGAACTAAACATGGCCATGGTCTTATTGGTCGGGAAATGATTATTGAACCAAGGTATGAGAGAAGGGACCCTTCTTAGGGAGAAGTAGTAAGAAATGATTTAAGTGCTAATGATTTAACAATGGATATGGCATGGCAAAGCAGGATTCATGTAGACAACTCCATATAGTTGGGATAAGGCTTGCATGATGATGATGATGATGATGGCACTATTGTATCTTATGTTGGCTCATATTAATTATTCTTAATAAATCACTTTATTACTTATCAAAAAAAAGATGAAGATGATGACACTATTGTACAACCTATTTATGGATAGTAGCAGCTAAGGGAGCATTTGGAGATTTACTTTTCGTTAGAAGATGTTGAAGGAAGTGACACTGTGACCGTGTATCCGGATAAAGAAGTTAAAGATCGACTCAGGCTGCTCAATCGTAGTTTAGTCGGTTGTTTCGTAAATTCCGACCTAGATGTGGAGAAGAGTGAAGAGTGGGTCGTTGCTAAGTGGCAACCTGAGAAACCTTTTCACGTGAGGAAGCTAAATGCTGGTTTCTTCTTGTTCATATTCAAAAGCAAGGAGGAGGCAAGCAACACCCTGATGAGTGAACAAAGTTTCAAGAACCTGATCTCAGAATTGGGAGATGGAATTCTTTAGTCGGAGCAATCAAGGATATGTGTCCTCTAAATATGGTGTGGATTACTGTTTTCGGGATACCGTTGCACGCGTGGAGCTTTCAAACTTTTAAGATAGTGGGAGATGCATGTGGAAGATTTAGATTCGTTGATCCTAGAACAATTTCGTGGAGAAACCTCTCTGCTGCTCATATCTTAATTGAAGTTGAAGAGATCCACCTTGTTCCTACTTGCCTATCCCTCTGTTTTGCCAATGAATCTTTCGACTTGAGACTAATCGTAGAAGAATCTTACCCAACGAGATGGATCGGAAATATGGAATTGTGGAGTGAAGAGACCCCGAAGATCAGCTTGGGTTCTAGCGATGATGGAGGGTAGATGAATAGTCAGACCAAAGGGGAAGGGCACAAGGTTGAAGACAAGGGTATTTTAGGAAGCAAAAATATTTATGGTTCGGTTGGGGTCTTTACTTTGGGCTGCATAATGAATAGTGAAAGTAGAGTTACAAAGAGAAATAAAAGTGATGGGGCCCATGTGAACTTAAGTGGTAAGGCGAATCGGCTGGGACATGTGGACGAAGAAAGAAAGGAGAGAAATGGGGAGACGACAAAAAAGGAAAAAGTTGGAAAAGAACGACAAGGAAGGAATGTTAGGCAGGGCTGGCTATGGAAGGGACAGTGCTAAGAGTGCAACTACTAAACATGGCGATGAGGTTGTGAGAGAGGCTTTGGACAAGAACGACAAAACTAACTCATCTTTGGACTGCGACAATTATCAAAAGTTTGAAATTTCAGCTGGCAGGATTGGAGTACACATAGGGCAGAGAAGAGATGTGGACAAGGAAGGTGCCATAGGACCTATAGAAGGAGTGAATAAAACCAGAGAGACAAGCAAGTGTCGCCTTGTACATGTGTCTAAGGTTTTCTCGAGGCTAAAAGACAGTTTGATTGGGGCAAGTCCTTCCAACAAATATAAGAGGTTGTACAAAATTGTTAGAGCTAGCCAAATAAGGGTAGATTAGTCATTTTATTTCTTTTAAGTTATGTGCTTATGTGGCAGTTTTAATAGACTTTTTGTCCCATACTTAAGTGGGGGCAGTTTAGTATTTATACAACTAATTAGAGGCTAATGTAAAATATGGTCGACTGATAGGGTTTACCCATCAGAATCGACTGTTCTTCTTCTTCCTCCCTTCTCTCTACTGGTTCGAACTCCTTAGCACAATGCTAAACATGGTATCAGAGCCATAAACGAAGGAGAAGAAGGCTGCGACTTCAAGGTTTCCATCCTGCGATGGTGGTACTTGTGGTGTTTACCCTCTACTAAACCATTTCAAGAGGGTTTGTGTGTGGTTGCTCGAGTGGTTACATTGCTGTTATGGTGACTACTATTTCTGGGTTGTTAGTAGTGGTGTGAACAGAATTTTTGTGTGGTTGCTTGAGTGTTGTGTTATTGTAATGGTGCCTAATATTTCAGGGGTGTCAGTAGTGGTGTGAGCAGAAAAAAAAATATTGTGCTGAAAGAAGTGGCTGAATAGCCTTCATCAATGCTCAAATCTGGATGGTAGCCAAATCTGGTTAAAACATCCAGTTCTTAACCTGAATGTTACTCTACATCAAGTGTTGATTGTGACTAGTTGTGAGATTGTTATCAGTGTGTTGTAGTGTTGCCTTGACGGCAGTATTTGGTTAGTGTTTGAGAGTTCAGCATTAGAGATAGCAGTGGGGGGACATAATGGCAGCAACGGGAGATGGTTCTAGTGATAAGAAACTGAGTGTGATGATCCCCTCCGACTATCTTGGTGTGCAGATGACTTCCATTAAACTTAATGGTGAGAATTATGTGCCATGGGCCAAGTCAGTGGAAGTTTTCCTCAAGGCAAAGAGGAGAGTGAAACACATGAAGGAAGATAAACCATCAACTGACTCCAGGGTTTGATGACTGGGAACAGGAAGATGCCCAAATTATGACATCATTATGGAATAGTATGGAACCCAAAATAAGTGCCAACTTTATGTTCTTAGATACAGCTAAGGACATATGGGAACATGTCGATAAGCTTTTTCTGGGCAGGATAATACTACAAGGGTATATCAGCTCTATCAGGAGTATTTTGATCTACAGCAAGGGAATAAAACCCTAGATGAGTACTATGCCAGTATGAAGAACCTCAGAAATGAACTCAATGTTTATCATCCCCTCACTCCAGATGTTAAGGTTCAGCAACAACAAAGGGAGCAACTGGATGTCACTAGGTTCTTAGTGGGGTTAAAATCAGAGTATGAACCAGTTAGGGCCCAAATATTGGAAGGCTCTACTCTTCCTACACTTGAGGAAGTTTTTGCACAGCTTCACAGGATTTCTTTGGGATCTACAGAAAATCCCACACCATCTGACAGATCAGCATTTGTGATAGCTAGAGGAGGTGGACGTGGTACTAGAGGGGGAGGACATGCCTCCCGAGGAGGTCATGGTGGTTCCGTATTTGGTTGTGGTGGTGGTCGTGATTCAGGGGAAGGTCGTGGTAAAGGAAAAAGTAACTCTACTAGGAAGTGTACCCATTGTGGCAGGGACGAACATTCGGTAAATTTCTGTTATGATCTCCATGGCCCACCTTCTACATGGGCTAATCATGCAGTAGCTGGTGGGGTTGGTGTCAGTGATAACCAACAGGCAAATCTAACACCTTCCACATCTACATCTGTTTCCGGGAAGGAGATGGTGAGTGTACCACGTGATGAGTATGAGAGGTTCCTCCAGGCTACTTCACAGCATACTACAGCCACCCTTGCACACTCAGGTATAGCTTGTCAGGCATCCAAACCCTCTCCCTGGATTATTAGCCTTTGATCACATGACCAGAACTCCAGGTATGTTCTCTTCCCTCTCTGAAACTTCCACATCTCAAACTGCTACCCTTGCCAACGGTTCCTCTTCTCCCATCTATGGTGTTGGTAATGTTGACACATCTTCTCTTTCTTTATCATTTGTTCTATATGTACCTAAATTTTCATTCAATTTTATGTCTGTCAGTAAATTAACTAAGACTCTTAATTGCTCTATTACATTTTTCCCTTCCTTTTGTGTTTTTCAGGATCACAAGACGGGGAAGAAGATTGGTGGGGGGCATGAGGCCGGTGGATTGTATTACCTTGACGGTGGTGGATCGTCAATTGCACTTCAGACTTCACTCACTCCTCTACAATGGCATTGTCAACTGGAACATACATCTCTCAAGGCACTCAAGATACTGGTTCCGTCTTTGAGTCATTTGTCATCTTTACAATGTGAGTCGTGTCAATATGGGAACATCGTCAGGTTCCCTTCAGTCCCATGGTTGATAGTCGTATGTTGAGTCCTTTTGCTTTGGTTCACTCAGATGTTTGGGGTCCAATTAAAATAGAGTCTTATAATGGTTATGAGTATTTTGTCACTTTTATTGATGATTGTTCAAGGACGACATGGATTTATTTAATGAAAGAAATGAGTGAATTATTTTCCATTTTTCAAAAATTCTATGCTGAAATACGTACACAATTTGGTGTTCTAATCAAAATTCTTCGTTCAGATAATGGTCGTGAATACTTTCTTACTTCCTTTCAACAGTATTTAGAACAGCATGGCATCATTCATCAAACTTCATGTGCATCCACTCCTCAGCAAAATGGGGTGGTTGAACGAAAGAACCATCATCTCCTTGAAACTGCTCGGTCTATTCTTCATCATATGAGTGTTCCTAAACGATTTTGGAGTGATGTTGTACTTACTTCTTGTTTCCTTATTAATCGGATGCCCTCCTTCATTCTTCATGGTCGGTCTCCCTTTTCTATTTTTCTCCCCACCTTGTCTCCCTCTCCCTTAACACCCCGAGTTTTTGGCTGTGTGTGCTTTGTTCACAATCTGAGTCCTGGGATAGACAAGCTGGATGCACGCTCTATTAAGTGTGTCTTTCTTGGCTACTCTCGGACCCAGGAAGGGTATAAGTGCTACAATCCCATTACTCGGAAGTGCTATGTCTGTCCTGATATCACCTTTTTTGAGTCAGTCCCCTTCTTCTTGGGGCCTGAAGTATCAGTATCTCCACCTTTGCTTCCTCTTCCTCTTCCAGTTCGTGATCCCGTTCCAGTTGTTCCAGTTGGGGCTGACCCTTCACCTCCTCCAGTGCAGATCCCTACTAAACGACCACCAATCCGGCACGTGTATACTCATCGACGACACCGGCTCCTCCTCCAGCTTCTACCTTATCTGTGGATCCTGTTGTTGCTCCTGTCCCAACACCTTCAGGACTTGATCTTCCCATTGCTTTACAAAAAAGTAAATGTATTTGTACCCTCCATCCCATTTCCAATTTTGTTTCAGTCTCTCGCCTTTCTGCTTCACATCGCCAATTTGTTTCACTATTGTCATCTATTTCTATACCTAAGAATATCCAAGAGGCTCTTACATCACCTGGGTGGCAGCAGGCAAAGGAAGAGGAACTCTCTGCCCTTCAGCATACTCAAATGTGGGAGCTCACTACTCTTCCTCCCGGTAAGCATGTTGTGGGTTATAAATGGCTGTATACTATTAAATACTTGCCAAATGGTAGTATGGAGCGTCTGAAGGCCAGACTTGTTGCTAAAGGTTATTCACAGTTGTATGGGGTGGACTATATGGAAACCTTCTCTCCAGTGGCTAAGATTGGCTCTATCCGTGTCTTAATTTCCCTGGCCGTTATGTATGATTGGCCCTTGTTTCAACTTGACATTAAAAATGCCTTCCTTCATGGTGACCTTATGGAGGAGGTATATATGGAGCAACCACCTGGGTTTGTTGCTCAGGAGGAGGATGGTAAGGTGTGCAGATTGAAAAGGGCAATTTATGGGTTGAAACAATATCCTCGTGCTTGGTTTGGGAAGTTTAGTGAAGTGGTGAAAAATTTTGGAATGAAACAATGCCAAGTTGACCACTCAGTGTTCAGCTACGATTCAAAAGCAGAAAAGATTTTATTAGTGGTCTATGTGGATGATATTGTTATAACTGGCAGTGACAAATTGAGGATTAATAAACTAAAGGTCTTTCTGCAAATTTTAAAACAAAAGACCTTGGGACATTGAAGTATTTCTTGGGTATAGAAGTTGCTAGATCAAAATAAGGTGTAAACATGTGTCAAAGAAAATATGTTCTTGATCTGTTGGATGAACATGACTGTTAGGTGCAAAACCGGCTGAAACTTCCATGAAGCCAAATGCTAAGTTAAGCAATGATACAGGGGAAATATTTGATGATCCTGGAAGATAACAGACGGTTAATGGGGAAGCTGAACTATTTGACTATCACAAGACCAGACATCTCCTTTGCAGTCAGTGTGGTGAGCCAATTTATTCAGAACCCTCGAATACCTCACTGGGATGCAATTCTTAGAATTGTAAGGTACCTGAAGGGAGCTCCAGGCCGTGGGTTATTGTACAAACCAAGAGGAAGACTTGAGGTAATTGGGTATATAAATGCAGATTGGGCAGGCTCAGTGTCAGATAGAAGATCTACTACAGGTTACTGCACATTTCTTGGAGGAAATCTTGTGACATGGAAGAGTAAGAAGCAGACGGTTGTGGCAAGGAGCAGTGCTGAAGCCGAATACAGAGCCATGGCACACACTACATGTGAATTAGTATGGCTAAGGAATCTCCTACAAGAAATCGGGTTCTCCATGGACAGACCTATGAAATTGTACTGTGACAATCAAGCTACACTCCACATCTCATCTAACCCTGTTTTTCATGAGAGAACAAAGCACATAGAGATTGATTGCCACTTTGTGAGGGAGAAAGTCCTTACTGGGGAGATAAGCACAGAACATGTGGGCTCAGGTGATCAATGGGCAAACTTGTTTACAAAAGGTTTAAACTCAGGGAGAGTGAACTATATATGTAACAAGCTGGGATTATATGACATATATTTTCCAACTTGAGGGGGAGTGTTAGAGCTAGCCAAATAAGGGTAGATTAGTCATTTTATTTCTTTTAAGTTATGTGCTTATGTGGCAGATTTAATAGAGACTTTCTGTCCCATACTTAAGTGGGGGCAGTTTAGTCTTTATACAACTAATTAGAGGCTAATGTAAAATATGTTCTTCTTCTTCTTCCTCCCTTCTCTCTACTTGTTCAAACTCCTTAGCACAGATGTTAAACAAAAATGAAGAGATTAAAAGGTTTAGATGCAAAGAAAAAGGGTGATGAAAGGAGGGGGGAGGAGCTTCAAGTTGTCATAGGGAAGATAAATCCAACCCTGACAAAAGAAGGGTCGGAGGTTAGACCAAGATCAGGGGATAATAAGGAAGAGGGAGGTCAAGCTGGTGAGAGTGGTTTTACTTTGTCTCAGCAAGTTGACAAGAAAGGGGGAGAAAGTGGAGATTATGACCTTGGTGGACAAGGAGGTTAGAATTGGCAAGAGTTTAGGGCTATTATTTTTGGGAGGCAAAGAGTTCGCTAGAAGAGCTTCCAAAAAATTGAAATGAGTAAAAGGGAACAGAAATTGAAGATGTTGCGATGGAAAGAAGAAAAAGTTTGGGATAAGGAAGATGATGGGCAGGACGAGTCGTTTGATCCTAAAGACTAGCCAATGTATGTGTGTGTGTGGGTGGGGGGATTTCTCAGTTTTTCTTTTAGTCTTGTGTCATTAAGCCTTGCTGTTGTTTAGTGGGTTTGGGTGTTATCTTAACACCCCTGTCAGTGCTGTAATCTGATTTTTATTTTATCAATAATTTTTTCTTTTATTATTCAAAAAAATAATATAAATTACAAATTGATAATGCTGACTTATTAAGTACTTAATATCACATAAAATGTATTTTCAATCTATAAAACATATTTCACGGTCAATTATGTCCAATATTTTGTTCTTGTGTCAGTTTGAAAACCCAGATTGTATCCTGCAACATAGCATTAGTGCATGACTATTCCACTTCAATGATGCTTTTCAATTTTAACTTGCCTAAATATATATATGGCATTCTATAATATTGGGTGTCTTACGACAATGGGGAACTTTATGTCCTTTACTCCCTAATGGAAGAGTGGTGGTATAACTGGGATCTGCAAGAAATGCTTACTTTTCATTTTTTTGATCGATAACTTACTTTTCATTTCTTCTATTGCTATTTGATCAATTGTTTTACAAGAAGCAGGTGTCAAACATCTAAAAAGATTTTTTTATCCCCTTGAGTTTCAAATATAATGTCCAACAAAATGATGTCTTGTAAGTTGTAATCTAAGAGGTCATTTGATAACAGCTGAGTTGGTTGAACTTAATGACTTATCTTTTGTCTTTTATCAGATAAGTAACCAAATAATAAAATATTTAGGGGTATAGTAATTAAACCAGCATGCCATTGAACCATTAACGAGCTCACAATCAACTTAGTGACTTAAAATACGAAGCAATAGGCATTCAATTCAGCCACTTATCCCTTATCAAACGACCCCTAAATATCCATATTTGTAACAATATCTAGAATCCTATACCCCAAAATAAAACGGTTTCTTACCCCTAAACTATAACTAAGACTATTGTATAAAGCACAACAGAGATCTAGAGGAGACATAAAAATGGGTATACATTACAATTAATCAAAAGATGCATCAGACCAATGTCAAACACGGATGAAGGAAAGAAAGGACAACATCATATGACCACAGCAAGGAGTTTTAGTTTACAATTAGAAGAAGTCAAATCTAATCAAACTTAAGACATAACCGAAAGCTCACAAACTCACAAGATGGCAAAGTATAACGATTAAAGACGAATGACGACAAAATCGAGCCCTAGGGGAATTCCTATTCCAATTCCAATTCTCAATTTATCAATCTCAATCATTTTCTAGACAAGCAAAAGGACGGAATTCAACAACAAACCTCATCCTCCGCATTGCAGTGGTGTTTGTAGATTAACCGAAGAAAATGACACCGCTCGAACAACTGCTGGATATCACCGTTCCGGTCAGTCGCAAACGCTAAGGCAGCTCTATGCAGCCCCTCGAGCTCGGACCGGATGGCTTTATGAAAGAACAGGAAGATAAGAATAGGAGATTTTAGAGCGGAACTCTTCAGGCAAGACTTGGAGGCAGAAGGATCGACCGGATTTACAGGACCAGCCATTAGAGGTAAACCTCCATCCATGTGCTGAAGCCCTGTTAATGGCGTCGCCATTCACCAACAGTATCAATTGTCACTTTCTAAAAAATAATCGAAAAAGACTTCCAGAGCCAGATATTCAAAACCCTAGATTTCACCAAAATTGAACTCTCTCTCGTTCGTTTCGTATTATTTTTCTTCCTTCAAGTCTTCAACGGGGGACGGAGCAAGTAAGCAAAAGAACACAAGAAAAATCACTATGGTTGATTGATAAAGAGGAAGAGTTGAAGACCGGGAAAATGGTTTACTAGCATGTTTTAGCGCAGCGCTAAACAACACCACGTGGAAACATCATCCAGCGTGTATGATCCGTGACAGGTCAGCATGACGAATAACGCGATTGAATGACACGTGTTAGTTACTGTGAGGCGATTCGGTTCTCGTAAACCTTCAATATAATACCTAATTGAACTATTGAAGTGCCTTAAATTATTAAAAAGAGTAGAGATCATTATATCATTTTTAAAATAAAGTAATTACCCTGTTTGGGCGTCATGAGAAATTGAAATCGTCCCACCTCAGTAATCCAGTTTAAAAAACTAATTGCATCCACGGCGTCATCACTAATGAATTCCTTTGGGGAAAGCCCGAAATGACCTCATTCCAATATTTTAATTAGCAACTAGAAATTGATACATGCTTTAGATGATCTTGTGCTCTAAAATTCAACAAGGATGACCACAAGGACATTTCGCTTTACAAAAAGTCCAAACAGGCCTCGTCGGGTCCAAGTGTTTGACCTGAACCTAAACCCGAATTCTAAATGCTATGAAAGTGTTTTGTAACTCTGGAGATGTATCAACCAAGCCATTTTAGTCAATATTAGTTTTGAGTAAGGATAATTTGGTAAGTTGGAAGCCTTTCTAACATGACCGCAAGGAGGCTTGGATATGCGGCGCCAAAAACTCAGAGAATGTAGAGTGTGATAAAATACTAATTGTTCTTGTGAACCATAAACATAAACATGGGTGTGAATTGATGAACGCGTCCAGCCTAAAAACGTTCTCAATAGCATAGGCCGTTGGCCCACAACAGTCAAAATTAACTCTGGAGATCGATGCTTTGAGCTCTCATGACTCGTGACTCGCTTGTCACGTGATTAACTCATGCATTCATGAATCCGGATCTTCTGTCTACCAGAATTCTGCCCACATAACATAGCAGCCACATATAGAGAATATCTCATCCATTTATATAGTATTATATAGGGGGGATATTTCCAATTCACAGGAGTAATATCTTGTGAGTAGACGTATACATAATTCTCATGGGTAGGAGATCCCGCGTCTGCATTCACAGGTTCATAAACTCTCAATCAGGGGCCATGCCATAAGCCCATAAGCCATAACTTGTGATTAGTACTTGGTCGGTTTGTCCTGACTTTTTTAACAGCGTTGTTTCCCCTTATATGCTTAACTGAAATAAATGAAAGCCCTTCTTTGCAAAAAAATAAATGACAGCATGCTTCACATCAACCTCACAGTGCATGGCAGCTCGGCATTGGAAAGCATTTCTTATACTTAATTTTATCAGTCAGAGAAAGATATTTTCAATACAGGGCTGCGATGTGCTGTGAAGTTTGTGTGAGAGCAAATCTGATTTCCATACAACTACACCAGTCGGTTCCATGATTCCTTCAGCTCATTTAATGTTTGCATGACACTTGGTATGGGTGTAGGATAAAAGATTAATCAAAAGGACAAATAAAGGACTGAGTGGGGTAACATATCCGAAAAAAGGAAGAGAAAAAAAGTAATGTCTTAGATTGTTATCCACTTTGTTTTATTCTATAATGTGTTTTCGGCCCCAATGGGCTTAGTCAACAGAATAGTCTGTGTCAGTATGGATTCAGGGGCGAAGACAATGGCATGTGAGGCCCACTGTCATTCCATGACAGCTGGCAATTCAATGGATCAATCCCATCTTCCACTTTGAGAGTAATGTTTCGGCCGTTTAACAACAGCTGAAGTGACTGAATTGAAAAGTCCATTACTTGTGAACAGGTTTTATGGAAGCTGCGGGCTTCTTATTTACTTTAGCATCTGTTTGGCATGGATGCCATTGCTTTAAAAAATGGTGATACATCAGTGTCATATTGGGAAAAAAAATGGTGTTCCTGGAAACATTAATATATTTGAAATTATTTTTTCATAAAAAATGGTGCTCTAAGTAATGCCTTAGAAATTGAGAAGGTGTGGTTTGGAGCAATGTCAAATTTGATATTTTCTCATATTGGAACTTATTGCTACCAACAAGAACGTAATGTGACAGTGACGTGGACTTTCTATAATGGGTACCAATGCTGAAAATAGGTATGGAGCACTGGTACCAAATAGAAAGTGTTGTTATTCCAAAAAATATCCTACCTAATAGCAACATTTTCAAACAAAAAAAAAAGACACCACAGCACAATACCAAACATATATTAAAACCGTAATGGGATAGATTACATACAACGAATAAATCATTTGGTTCAACAACTTCAGCGGTTCAGCCAGTATCAAATGGCATTAGTTAACCATTTCATACTGCCACCAATGGGTTGGGTGATTGGGTCTGGTTTGGGTCAAGATAGACCCCATCTTAACCCAATAAGTAAATGTTCAGAACCAGGTCCAAAGCAAATTCTGTAAGGTTTATAATTGAAACCTACATGTTAATTAAATTGACATATTTTAACGTCATAATAGGCAAATGTTAATACGTGTGGGAGCATATATATTTCAGCTTGAAACTTGAAACAATTAAAATTCATCCTTGAACCAATTATAATCGGAGCACATGCTTTAGACCAAAAACTTTAAATCGGCTTTGTTGGATCAGCCCAACCCATTGACAACCTTTACATATCCGGCGACAGCCTTCCATGAGTTAGAAATTTATTTCTTAGGGGGTGTTTTTTTTTATTTTGAGAGGAGGGGAAGTTGGTCAATGGGATTTTGGTTCCCATTGACCAAGAATCCTATGTTCATTTTTCAGATTTATATGGGGACTAAAGAAAGTTTATTTTCTTGGGTACCACTTACCTGGGTAAGTGATATCTATCTCCTAAGTGGGTAAATAATTTTTCTATCTAGAGGGAAATTGCCAACACTTGAATGGGACAAAAATGTCCCTTTTAATAATGGATTTTTATGGCTAAAATGGTCATTACCTTATTTATATGAGAAATTAAAGGACATGGGTAAGTAACTATCCGGAAAGTGAACAAGGCCTTAAATATATTAAATATTTACAAATATGTAATATGCATGGCTCCAGATATCCTATTCACAAAACACTATATCCGTGCATTAGGAACATCTCCCAATGCATAATAATATGTAAGAGGATGAGATGTTCCTCATGTGTAGCTACGATGTTATGTGGGTAGGTGTGGGTAGAGTTGTCGGATAGAAAATCTGGACTCAATATACACATGTGCAAGTAAACTATATATGATATTTGAATTTTATTTTTATGATTTGCATAAAATCTACAACAAATTTTAACTTTATATGGATAGATGAGATAAAGGGTCATGATTTTATGTGGAAATCAATGTCTTTCATAGAATAATTGAGAAATCTCAGCTCGTGAGACCTGATATCATAATAGGACAACATGAGATGTGGTGTGGGAAGTTTATGATTTTGGCTATTTATGGAGGTTTGTTGCAATCTATCCATTGGTTGAGATTCGAGAAACAAAACTACAATAGTAAAATTGAAATATATAATTCTTTCATTGGTACCATTGTTCGGTAGTGTGAATGTATTGTAGGACTGTTTTAGTCCTGTCCAATAGAATGCAGAATTCTGTTTTATATGAAGAGTTTTCGTTCATAAAATAGCATAAATAAGGATGGGCCACACCCCCCATTTATTGAACATTTATGGGAAGGGCTCGATATAATTCAAATATTTAATATATTACACCTCAAGTTAGGAAAGAATCAAGCCCGGTACTCGACAATCCTGTGTAGGCTTATAAAATTGTTGGCAAAGACGTCTTCCTCAGTGACCCACATAGCGGTGGAATTGCTTAGATGAGTCATTTGAGAGAGAAAGTTTGATGATCTGTCAATGTCACCCTCTTTCTATCAAGGTTTTAGCCCAAAAATTCCAATCATGTTAAGAAAGGATGAGAAAGAGTTTGATGATGTGGAGAATCTCAAGATCCAGGTAGGGGTGTCAATTAGACTGGATTTGGTTCAATCCGATCCAGTTCAATGTGATTCCATTATAAATGGACCGGGTCCAATCAAATACATTGAATGTTTTGGAAATTTGGATTGGTCCAATTCAATGTTTGGACCGTTTTATCTGTTCAAATTCATTTTGATTTAAATTGATTTCAATCCAAATCCGGTCCATTGACATATGTATTCTTATCTTATATCAATGGATTAGATATTGGCTTAATCCAACCCAATTTAATATAAATTTGTTACAGAAGGACCAGATTCAATCCAATTTAATAAATTTTTTGGACCGTATTGGTTCAATCCAATATGTCTTGTTGATCCGTCCAATCTATCCAAATTAATTTTGGACTGAACGAGGTCCAATCTAAACCGGTCCATTGACACCCTTGGATCCAGGTAACTAGTCGTCAACCTTCTCTTATCTTCATCCCTAAAAAATGAAAGGAGGATGTCAATGGAATCATGTAAGCATAATTGGGTTTTGGTCAGATTTGGTTTGAGGTCAACCCGTATCAAATCCAACATGTTGACATGGTAGAATTGAAATTTTCGTTGAGAATGGTGCTATTTTAAGGGGGCCATTGGTGTAATGGTAAAATGACATCTCAGGCGGCAAGCATGAGAATGTGGGTTTGAAATTGAATAGGAATGAAAATGGATCTAATCGGATTTGAATTAGGGTATATCCAAATCCGATTCAATACCGTATAGATTCGATCAGATCTCATAAATATTGATTCGAATTTAAATTCGATCAGGATGTTGGATATCTAAATATGATCCAACCTGGATTCAATTTTATTTTTTAATCAATAAATTATTAAAAAGAAAAGAAAATATAACAGTCTAAATAAAGAAAAAAATTACAAGTATTTTTTCAACTTTTTTTTATCATATATACGTGTATTTTATAAAAAAAAAATAAATAACATAAAAATTTGCAAAAATTAATACAATATAATAACATATTTATCAATAAATAAATAACATATTATACTTTTTTAGATCAGATGGGGTGATCCGAATATGATCCAAAGATCTAAAACAGAGATACCAAATCCGACAAAATAGGATCAGACTTCGGACCGTATCGGATCACCACCATTTGCACTCCCTAGGTTTGAATCCAAGAGCATCCATTTCGTGAAAACAAAAAGGCCAAAGTTTATGATTGTATCTAATCTACTCCTCCCAAGACCCTAAATATCTGGGACCAACATTAGGAAATGGCCCTTTTTTGTTAGTTAGGTCTAGCATCCCATTTTATTTTGTTGAATCTGGTCAAGTTTAGTTTGACAAAACCCGATTGACACCCCTGGGGTTGATGTCTGAACATCTAGCTTATGCACATAGACATTGACACTGAATACATTGCAATTTTACTCTTAAGATGAGGTCATTTGCATTGCAATCCAGGGGTGGATCCAAAACCTTTGATAACTGGGGGTAGACATTATCATAATATTAACTTAGTTATAACATTTGAGTAATTAAAACAAAAATATTGAGATTAAAATATTTTCACTCTAATAAGTATCTAGGGCTAGCAATCTTGACCCACCCACCTTGGAACCCACCCATACCCACCCATTCTATTGGTGGGTAAATATGGGTTGAGCAACCCATTGGGGTCAGTGAAAAAGGGTTAGGGTGGGGTTGGGTTGAGGGGGTCAAGGGTTGGGTTGACAATTTCGCCAAGCCTTACAATAAAAAATGTGTTTCAAGAGACTCAAACTCAAGTCCACCTAGCGCGTTAACATTCTCCTTCAATTTCAAGCCACCAAGCCAAAATGCAACTTTGTGATAAAAAGTTATATACAAATGATTTTATTAGCTTTTGTATTCACATGCAATTTAAACAAAATCAAATATTTATATTTAGCAACTCTAACTAAAAATTAAAAAATATTATTTTATAAACTAATAGAATAAATAATCTATCAAATCTACATTTATATAAAAAGATGATTTTTAATATAAAAAAAATTATAAAAATAGAATATTAATAATAGAATAATTATTTTAATACTTAAAATTTATAAGTTTGTACATGATATAAATATTACAATTCTTATATATTTTTATAAATTATTAACTAATAATTTAATTTACATTAATAAGTAATAACAAAATATTTATTATTTACAAAAAAATAAAAATATTATAAACAAAAGTATTGAAGAATATAATATTAAATTGAATCTATCAAATCCACTAATCTACATTTATTTCGAAAAATAATTTTTTATTTTATAAAATTTATAGAAATAAAAACATTAATAATGGAATAATTATTTTAGTAATTAAAAACTATGAATTTGTATATGTTATGTATCGTAGAAATTTTAACTAAATTGATACACTCTAAGTTAAGATTATAATTTTATAAATTTTTAATTCATATTTTAATTTGAGTTGGTTTTTAGTTAATTTAAAAAAATAAAATAATAATTGATATAATAATTAAAATGCAATAGGTGCATATATTTAATGTCTTGGACACTTGATTGATCCATTATAAATAAAATTGTATGATAGCTACACATCCCAGTATACTAATTGTAATATATTTCTTCTTATATATCATTAAAATTTACGTTTTCCATGTATTTATAAAATATTTTGTGATTATTTTGATCTTAAATTTAGTATTATTAAAGTATTTATAAAATATGTATGCATTTCCCTAGCATATTCATACGTTTCAATATTTTTTATCCGCATCCAAGCATTTCCAAAGTGTATTAGTATTCGTGTTATCCGATATAATATCTGATACTCAATACTGATACTTTATTCCTTAGCTTTAAAAATTCGAAAGTCTCTGTTCAAGTTGAATGTTTCTGAGTAAAGGTTGAGCCTTCCTCCAACCAGTTTTTGCCATGTTTTTATGGTATGTTTTCATGCATTTTCTACATTTTTTTTGTTTTTTTTGCATTTTTATTATTTTTTCTATAAAAGTAATGCATTTTTTGCATTTCTGCAATTTTTAACATTTTTTGGTATTTTTCTGCATAATTTTTGCATTTTTTTCTATTTTACATTATTTTCTGCAATTTCTAGTATTTTTCTGAAACTTTATTGTATTTGTTGCATTGTTTTTTGTAATATTTTGATAATTTTCTAGATTTTCAGCAAATTTCTGCTTTTTTGTATTTCCTGCAAATTTCTGTATTTTCTATAATTTTCTAATATTTTCTGCATTTTTTGTAATTTTCTAGTATTTTTTGCACAATTTATGAATTTTTTCTAGTGTTTCCATGCATTTTTTGTATTTTCTGCATTTTTTGCAATTTTCTGCAAAAGTTATGCATTTTTTGCACTTTCTGCTATTTGTTGCAATTTTTGGTATTTTTTTTCAGTTTTCCTATTATTTTTCGGAATTTCCTACAATTTTTCTACATAATTTCTGCATTTTTCTAGTGTTTTCATGCATTTCTGCATTTTTTTTTGGTATTTTTTGCATTTTTTCTGATTTTTTACAAAATTTTTGCAACTTTTTTTTTGTTTTTTCTATATTTTTGCAAATTTTCTATCTTTTTTTCTAAATTTTTTGCAATATTTCTGTTGTATTACATTTTCTACAATTTTTCTAGTATTTTTTGCAAAATTTTTGCATTTTCTATAAAGTTTTTGGTTTTTTTTTGCATAATTTTTGCATTTTCGGGCATACAAGTCGATTTGACCCGTTTTTGCCACGTGGTAGCCTTGGTAGAGATTATTCTCTCAAAAATGTTATTTTCAGGTATACAGGTTGGTCAACTCATTTCTGTGACGTGGCGGCCTTGAGAGATGATTCTCTCAAAAATGTTATTTTCGGATATACAGGTCAATCTGACCCATTTATAGTGTGTGGTAGACTTGAGAGAGTTTGTTCGCTCAAAAGTTGCTTTTTGGGTATATAGGTTGACCCGCCCCGTTTCTGTATTTATAGGTGAGGGTAGGTGGGTTAGTATGGGTGGTGGTGGGTAAGGGTTAATATGGGTGGGTCAAGTGGGTCAATATGAGTGGGTTAGGGTGACCCAGGGGTTAGGGTGGGTTTTGACCCTTTAAGAAGCATTGATGATGGGTCATGGTGGATTGGTGGGTTAGTATTCAACCCTTACCCAACCCAATCCAATCCACCCATTTGCCACTCCCATAAATGGATAATCTTTTCTCTTAGATTTTTCTGAAATAAGGAAGCATAGAAGGTTCTAAAAACTAAAAAAGGGAAAGAAAACATTGCTCCTAACATAAAAATGATCAACACGATTTTGCATTAAAAGCTAGGGGTTGTAATTTGTAAAACAACAAGAGAGAGATTTTTGAAGTGTGTTTTGTCCTTCAAGAATGTTAGAACGAATAAAGATATGGAAGGACTCTATCTAGTTCATCTCCTTGATTTCCTCTACAATCCAACAACCTATTCAAAGAGTCTATGGTGGCGTTTGATTGCACTTTTTAGACGTCTGAATTTGAAAAAATTGCTTTTCAGACGCCACCTTTGTTTGGTGTTGCATCTAAAATGTTTTTCTAGATCTTAAATTTTTATACTTAGGCTCGTCACTTAACGTTCTCAAGCATGTTTCATACATGGCCTAAAGTCAAAAATACCCCTCCCCATTCGACATCTCTCTCTCGTCTTCATACAACTCTTTCTCTCTCTCTCTCTTGCTCCCCTGTCTTCCCATCTTCCCTCCATTGCCACCACCGCTGCAACTTGTAGTGGCAGCAGTTCGGTGAGTAGTAATAAAAATAGTAATAATAATTATTAATTGTTTTAATATTTTTATAGTCATTAATTATTTTTTAATTTTAATCGTTTCATTTATTAATTATTAATTATTAATTATTTATTTTTTATTTGTATTGTTTCAATATTATTTTGAGGTTGAAAATTATTTTCTATGAGATAATGCAAATTGAACTCAACATTTCCAAATAGTATGTTCTAGAGGTAAAATAGTAAAATCAGTAAACTTCATATGGTAAAGGATTGATCAAAAACAAACAAACATATGGATTCAGAGCCTCTAAAAAGTAGAAAAGCACATATGCTTCTTTTCATATTTCAGATAAAAAAAATATCTTTTTAACTTTTCAGATCTTAAATTTCAAATTTATCAAACACGACCTAAGACTCCAACTCTAAACTTGAAAAGAGAAAAGACGGTTTGAATGACTCCTTTAGTTATTAGGGGTGTAACTGTCATTTCACTTCTCATTATTTCAGTTTTAAATTTTAAGTATGTCCATGGACATGGGTGTCATTATTTGACCCTTTATCATTACCAAAAAATAATAAAATTGACATTATCATTTCATTTGATTGTGGGCAATTGTGAAAAAAATAAAAAATTCATTATTATATAAAAAATTTTCAAATCTCAGTGGGGTATATTGCCCAGAGTCTCAATGGGGCAATTGCCCACACGCCCACACTGACATGTACATGGATATGCCTTTGATTGCAATGTTGCTAGTTTTAAATTGAAATTGTAACTTAAAATTAGTGTTAAGAGGATAAGGATCTATTCCACGAAAATGAAAGGTATAATCTCTATATGGACATGGCCATTAAATCCAACCATACTTTAATTGATGTATGATCTGGATATATTAGTTACATTTTCCATCCAGATTTTGCCTTTTTTTTTATTTTTTTTAAATAGCCCATTGGCTTGTTCAATTCAACTTCAAAAGAGGGTTACAAAGCTATATAATTTAACATACTTTTTCTAGAACAGGAGAGCAATCCTAATTAATGTCCCAAGCATTCTCATTTACATCAAATTTAGCCAAAACATGAGCAGCTTTATTACCATATTTTGGAGTAAAAGGGGGGATTACAACTGATGTTTAACAGAGAATAAAATGATAATGACCACCTTTGCATCACCTTCACAACAAAGGCAAGTCAGATTTTGAGGTATTGATTTGGGCACACCCCTACTCAAAAGGTATATGCAGTAAAGGACTAAAATAACCCCACTTTTTCTTTGAGTTTTTATCATAATCAATGGATGGTTAATGGTTTTCTATCTTTATATGCCCCTTTCATCAAATTGTGATGTGCCCATATCAGCCCCCTTTATTTTTATTTCGAACCATGTTTGCCACCAAAACTGTGGCTGAAATAGTGAGTTATGAATAGTTTATTACTAACTTTTATGTGTTCATTGTTCTACATTTCTAATCAATCAATTGATCCCTCACTTTGGCCTTTTGTTCCTTCTCATCAGGTGAAAAGGGAGAAGAAAAAATGGTTAAAACAGAGTAATCTGAAATATATTAAACAAATGATTGATTTAGAGATAAAATCTAACAAATAAAATGGAACTATTGTATTAAAAATCATCATCCCTTAGATATAAGCTTCACATATTATTAATTATTTACAATGCTTACAAGAAATTATTTCTTCCTTTTCTTCTCCTCCTCCTCCTCCTCTTGATTACTTATCTTCTACCTGTAATCTGGAAGTCTAAATCTTTATTGTTTAGCTTGATAGACTTTAACTAAAAAATAGCTTAAAATGCTTTTCAGGGCCCCCACCAACTCAAGATAAGTGGGTGATTCATAAGATGATATTGAGACAATTGAACTTTGGTTCATCAATCAAGCATATCTTGTATTCTTCTTGAGGGTGACCCAATATAAATAACTACAAATGAAAGCATGCTTTACTGGCAATAATGACAAATAAAGGGCTCTTAGTTTATTATGTGAAAAGGATATCATGACAATAACATTGTTGATGACACTTGTGGTAAGTAAAGCACTCATCTTACTGCATTAGCAGATGGAGTCCAGTTTAGATCCTTCTATTCCATGGTCCACATTATTAAGAGTCGTTTTAACTTTTAAGAAGTCCATAGGAAGAGCTAGCAGTTTCTGGTTTCTAGGGTTTTCTTTCCTCTAGTTCTCTTTCTATGTATTTGGCCATATTATGGGTAGTCTGTCACTTTACTACCTGGACTATCAAAAGATGAAGATATTTCCTTCCAATTTTTACAAGTGATGTCTGTGAAAGTAAAATGACCAAATTAACCTTATTTATTTCACATATTCACGTGTATAGTGGGGTTTTGTTCTCACACCTAACAAAATGAAAGGGTCTAGGGTTTCTTTAGAACAAAAGCCTCTCACCACCAGAGAAGTAGCAAAGTAGACATCAAAACAGCCCTCCCTTCTCTCCTCTTGAAATGTCAAATGAAAAAATAAACACAAACTTCTCTGAGGATAAGTTGGGCATTTCGAGAAACTTAATAGGTCTCATGATGTAGGCATAACCATTTTCCTGATGTGACGCTTACAATATACACCCTATGTAGATCGGGGGTGTTGGAGTTGTGCTCAGATCTCCTGCTCACAAGAATCTTATTCACACTTTTAGGGATATTAATGGGTTAAGTTAAATGGTAAGCTTAGTTTGACCCAATCCTATAGAGTCAAGTATATTCAGCTTTAAGGTTGGGTTAGAGTTTTGATTATTTGACCCGAGTTTGGTTTAGGTTTTGGCTGACCCCATCCCATCAGCCATCAGGTCATGATACCTTGCATATTAATAAAGTACTCTTGCAATTTTTTTTTTTTTGACTTTTAACTCTATAGCCTTAATGTTTATGATTTATTTATATATTGATTTTGGTTTTCTTCCTTTTTTTTAAATAAAAAAAAGTAATATCTTAAAATCTATAAAACAATTTCCTAACTTATTAATGGATTTTAGGTATTCAAAACATGTTAAAAATTCATTTGAAATGCTATGAGTTAAGTCAAGTCGGTATTGGGTTAAGCCCTATAGGGTCAGATGGGGTTTAGAAATTATGTATTTTTAAACTGGATTGGGTCAAATTTGAATAAGGTGCTCGAAGGTCAGGTTAGATTGAGACAAATCCATATGAACCTAGCACGTTAACATCCCTACATGAAAAACATATCACTACAGCTGTACATTGAGAATATCTTAATATTTGCATGTATTCATGGGAGATATTCCCAATATACAATTGTAATATCCTCTGATCGGTGTGGGCAGGGTTTTTGTGAGCAGATCTGGATTGGTTGGACTTTACCCAAATAAGGCAAGACTGTCAATAAAATGGAGTGGCAATGATGTTGTGTTCTATTAATTTGACTCTCAAACGATGCTTTACATTATTTTAATAAAACTAATACTTAAACTAGCAAAAGGAGTCTAATAAGGCTGGCCACCGTTAGAAAGACACTCAAGGTTCCCACCCTTATGACTCACAATTTTGTATATTTATTCAATTAATATCTTAAGGGTTGGTGGTGGATCGGATTCTGCCGCTCTAACCAAAATTTTTGCGATGGGGTTGGTTGGGTGGTACAGAATCAAAAAAGTCAATGGCGTGATAAATACTGAAACCTAAATACTGAAGATTTCAAATTAAAAAGTCTCATTCAGCATTTGAGCGATTTCAAGGCCTAAAAGGTAAAAGTCATTTCATCCATGCTCAGGTTACAAAATAATATCAAAAATAGCAATAAGATCCAAATTAGATGACCGTGTATTTCACTATTTTGTATGAATATGAATAACAGATATTGAATGCAGAGTGCCAACTGCTGGTTGGTAAGATCTCCTGTTGATTGTAGCGGAGACTTGACATTGAATCCCTCGCCTACACCTGAGTTGAGTTGGGGCAGGTTTAGGAATGATGTAAGGAATTTACATCAGCACCCCACAGGGCGTGCGGGAGATACTGATGTGATCTTTGATTTAAGCCCCCCCGCCCCTCCTCCAAAAAAAAAAAAGAAGCAACAGACATCAAGAAACAGACCAAACTGATGATTTTTTAACCAAAACAATTTGAATGATTTCTCTAACATCAAAAGTTTTATTTATCAACAATATTTATCGATTTAGGACATTTTAAGTTTGGAATTCTTCACTAGTTTGCCCAGCAGTCGGCACCTATTTCAATGTTATCAAATTCCTTCACAGGTCTCACAGGTCACAGCCCAATTTAGGGATACAATATTGTATTTAGGGATGTTAATGGGTCAGGTTAAACAGTAAATCTCCTTTACCCAGTTGGGATCGAGATTGGGCCAATATTAGCCTGGTTCAGGTCAGGTTTGAATCGAGTCAAGGCCGCAGCAAGCCTGCACATTGACATCTCCGAGCCATAGTTTTCTTTCGTTGCCATATTGTTACAGGCATTTTGGTGGCATTTTTCTTTAATATCTAAATCCCCCTTTCCACCAGGACTAACCTGAGATCATATGTAAATCCCTCTTTCCATGAGAACACATGATAAATCCGAGACCCTTGACAAAATATCATGTCAATTCCGTGTTGGATTAAAGCACTGGCGTGTTCAAAACTCGCGGGAGGTCTTGGGGCTTGTCCTAAATCAGGGTTTGCAGGAAATGTGTTCTCCGTTTTCATCATGAACACAAAGGAAAAATAAAACCAAAGAAAATTTCACTCCTACGAATATGATACTAATCACAAGTATGGTTGAGTAAGAATCAATTCTGGCCCTATAGCAGGGCTGTCAACAGGTTTGAATTTAATAGGTGATTCATTGGCCAATGGACAGCCAAATGGGCTGTTTCTTTGAAGGTTATCGAACCGTTGTTGATTTGGACGGTCAAACCATTCAGCCTAGGAAGGCAATTGGTTCTGTTTTACCCTAAATCCAGTCTTTGACCAAAAACTGTTGAAAAAGTCAACAATCTGTTGACTTAGGAGGTTGAACCGTTGACCCATTCAATGATTTTGACTTTTTTTATTTTTTTAATTTATTTGTCAGAATGAACCGTCCGTTCAAACTAGATAGTCGGACCATTGACCCAGAAACCAATGGCCAGAATGATTCCATTTCTAAATCATTTTTTAAAACGTTGGTTTTTCTCCACATCAATTAAATAAGGAGTCCAAATATAATTCATTTCAAAAATTTCATCATATGTTACATTAGAATTATTTTTCATTTATTAATATTTGACAAAATGTACTTAACATTAAAAACTTTACAACGTTAAAGATGTACTGTGACGTGTCCCTTTTATCACTGATTTGTTTAAGTTATATTGCATCAATTTCCATAGAATGCATTATAGATTTTGTCTTAAATGTGTTGTTACTTGTTACGGAATGAGTTTATTGAATTTGAATAAATACATGATTGAGCTGTATTGAATTGGGCTACTCGATCGAGTTCTGGCCTTCTGAGCACTGGGAACATATGCTTTTTGCTGATATGCAACTTTTGAAAATTACGATCCTAATTCCTGATATTGCAGTGGCATTATTCTCATCTAACTGTCTAATTCCAATCAATTGGTTTGAACCTCAAATCAGTTTATTGAACTGAAAATTACGATCCTAATTCCTCTAAGGCCGATTTAGAACTAGTTCATTGCTAGAAATGCTTATCCTTGGCTGTGTTTGGTTTGACAAAGAGGAACAAAATGTGGAAATCATATATACTTACCCTCTCAACCCTCTCTCTCTCTCTCATCAAATTAAATATAGCTTAATAAAATTCAAGTGTGGATTTTCTGACCACAAACATTGTTGGCCATGTTCATCCACTCGCACTTAGGAATATCGGTAATATAAAGTATGAGTGGACCCAACCTGAGCCAACGACCCAGCCCACAATTTTATATGGATTGGGGCCCAGGCCCAGGCCCGAGTCCAACCCAAATGCATCAAATTTTAATTTGGGCTGAGCCTGGGTTGAACAGTTTGGGCGTAACCTCAGGCTTGGGTTGGGCTCAGGCCTTAGGCCCACTTCTTAGGATTGGGCTTGGGTTGAGCTTAAATCCAGCTCAACTTGCAGTCCTAATATAAAAGTATCAGAGATGTTACCAACGTGTGGTTGAATAAATGTGGCCAGCAATGTCTTGTAATGGATCGAAACATGAAACATGTAAGATTCTGGCCATAGTTATTTACCATTACTTCTGCTCTATTTCATCTTTGTTTGTCCTCTGCTTGTTTATAGTTATTTACCATTACTTCTGCTCTATTATACTTGTGTAATTTTGGAAATGTATTCAAATTTATTTAAATTTTCATTAAATAATTTATTTTCTTTTTAAATGGTTTACTTATAGAATTATACTAATTTATCTTATAATTTCTAATATAAACTAACCAATAATTTCCTTTTTTCAATATTATACTAATTTATCTTAATAATTTGTGTAATTATTTGTTCAAATTATAGTTTTCATTTCCCATAGTCATTTATCTTTAATAATTTTCAATAATTTGCAATGAAAATTACATAATTTTTCAATGGTTTTCCAAAATATATCAAACGTAATATTTTTTCCTAAAATTTGCAAAATATTCTAATAATTTTCAATAATCATTTAATGCATTTTAAATAAACTTTCAAATACTTTATATCTTTTAATTTCAAAAATGTTATTTTACGAAAATATAGTTTTATAAATTTTTTTGAAAATTTTATTACATTTGTGTAACTATGGGGATTTATTGAATTTTTTTAAATTGTTATTAAATAAATATATTTTTATTTGGTAGTTTACTAACAAAAMTACACTAATTTATCTTTWAWTTTTCAATATAAATTAATTAATAATTTCATTTTCTAACATTATAATATTTTGTTCCCCCATTTGTATTTGGTTATTAATTATAATAATAACAATAACTAAAATTTTATACTTTTTGATAATTGTTAAATATAATTCTCAATTTTATAGAAATTAGTTAATGAGTTTTCAATTTCTATAAAATGTTGTTAATGAGTTAATTAATAACAATATGTATTATTTTGGGAAATTTACTAACCGTACTAATAAGAATATTTAATTTTTGGTAATTTACTAATCGTATTTATTAACTTTTGGTAATAACATTATTTAATACCCATTGAATATGTATGGGATTAAATATTAAACGTATTTAACTATTTATTAATATGAATATTTTAAATGAGGAAGAGTGGATATAGATTGGGGGGGATGCATTTTAGGAATTGATTAGGGAGTGGGGCAACATGATACTTTCTTATTGGTTTAAATGAGATACCTTAGGAGAGAGATTATAGGAATATTTTTATGTAGTTGGATGACATGACTTAATGGGAGTGGTGGGAAGGGGAGAGGAGAGAAAGTCAAAGAGAATGTAGGGTGAGGATAATGGAACAAGGAGAGGCATGGTGACAGGGACCCGTGCGATGCATGGGCTTTGTTAAGCGAAAGTTAAACAATAGAAATACATAAGAGTATATAATTGTTTTATATTTTAACTTTTTAATAAACAATCCGATCAAACTCAACCTGAGTTGGTTGGCTTTCTAGTATTCCAGATCAGCTTTGGTTTAATAAATATATATTAATATTTTATGCTTTAAATTTAATTTTTAATACGAAAAAGTAGGAAAATTCCCATATTCCTTAGTCTAAAATATTTTATATCATAGATTTATTTTTTGTAAATTATTTTTAAATAATATCATTGTAATTTATGAAATTTAAAGTTAATTTTTAAGCTTAAATCTTTTGAGCAAACAAACTAAACCAAAAATAGACCCAAGTTGATACAACTCGAGTTGATGGGTTTTCACTAATGGTCAATCGGTTTCAAGTGACAAACTGTGGACTTGACCAGATCATTTTGGTTGGCGAAACAACCTACAACTGAACTAAACCAATCATTGAACACTCCTAATCTCAACAAAATTTATAGTCTAATCTCTAATAAATAACAATAGTTTAATCTCCAATAATTTTGGAAAATTTATAGCAAACGTACACAATCATTGAAAATAAGTTTATAATGAGAATATAATAGATATATAATAAAAATACAATAATTACAACAATATAATAAATACTGAAAATATACTAAATAAGTCAATAAATAGTGTAATCTCAAATAATGGTTTAATATCTAATGAGTATTGATGGTGCGCAATCCGGTCACTCCTACCTGGCACTTGCGTGGCTCCCGAAAGGTAGCTTAGATGGAAAAGAAGAAGAATCCCCGGGGGCTTGCCCGGCGGGAACACTCCGATGCTTAAGTTAGTATTCTGTAGGGGAAGCAAGGAGAAGATGAAGGTTAAGAGTGCAGATAGCCCGAGTGTAGAAGATCGTATCTCTCCTCCTTGATAATAAACTCCTTATAACAGAAATTCGTTTCATCCGGCCCACTGGCCTCTGACAGGGCAGGTATAACTGCCACTGCCAGCCTGCCGCATCCGTTACTGGTAGGGGCTGAGGTGGCACGCGTGGGGCCGTCATCGCAGGGTACGTGCCTGTCAGGTGTGAGGCACCCTCTAAAGGTGGCAGGCACGACGCTGTCTGACGAGGGATATGGATGCTGTCCCCATATTTGTCGGGTACGGTGGTCGGGCAGGAGGTCTTCCTGTGGTATGCCGAACTACCCTTCCGTGAGCTACCCTATGTCGGGCTACCTTGTAAGCGGCGAGCTGCCTGTGGCAAGCAAAGCCGAGTTGTCTGGCTTGAGGTGTCTTCACCTCGGGGTGTCTATAGGCGGATCGGTGTATTCCTGTCTAGGAGTGGCCCGAGATCCGCTGGGAGGAGCTCGGGTATTAGGAAAGATCAGGGGGCCCCGAGCTCGGAGGTAGCTCGGGGTGCC